>NW_004624880.1:3703589-3822792 GCF_000247695.1 Heterocephalus glaber | reverse complement strand
CCAGCTATTCCCCTGCTGGGGATCTTCCCCAAAGAATTAAAAGAATCATACCACAGTGATATATGTGCACCCATGTTCATAGCAGCACAATTTGTTATAGCTAAAACTTGGAAACAGCCCAAATGCCCATCAACTGGAAACTCGATCAAGAAAATGTGGCCTTTTAATAAAATGGAGTGTCAGCCATAAAAAATGAGAAATTAGAGACATTTATAGCTAAATAGATGCACACTGAGGAGATACTCTTTAAGTGAAAAAACAGGACGCACATGTGTAAATACTGAACAGTTTCTCTAGTGTGAGAAACTGCAAGTGTAAATAAGGACTAAAACATATAATAGATAATGTGAAATTGGAATAAAAGGGCCAAAGGGGAAGGGGACGTGGGAAGGGTAGGGAAAATTAAAGAAGAGAATGGAATTACTATGAGAAGATGAAAAACTTGAAACAAAGTCTTTGTAAATAGGGAGGGATGGAGGGGCTGAAGGGAGGGCAAGGGAAAAGGGAAAAATAAGAAATAAGAGAGATCATGTAAAGGTGCAAATTTCCAATGACTAATGTCATTATATTGTATACCTAAAATGTACCAAAAAAATAAAATTAAAAAAAAGAAAAGTGACACATAGTTGGTGTCCATTGAATCTCGACTCCTCAAAATCAGAACTCCATATGTCTTCTTCATCATGATGTCCCCATGAATTTAGAGAATTAGAAGATACCTACTAAGTATTTACTATGTGACTGACTGACTGGTTACATGTCAAAGGCAGAGCAGCAAAAACAAATGAACAAACAAACCAAAAAACACATCTGCAATGTGACTGTATTAATGTATCATCTGAACCTGACCAGACTCATAATTCTGTTTTCAAAAATGTGTTCACAATTACTAATTCCTCTTGGCATAACATTGCCATATCTCAAGCACAGCTGAGATCAGTACCAGCTCCTACTTTAGCCTTATCAGTCATTATCTTGTGTGTTAGGGCATCTGCAAGGAATGGCTCTCTTCACCTTTTGGGGTGAACTCCTAAAGACTGATCCTGGGACACAGTTTGTATGTAGATCAGTCTGGCACACTCTCACGAAAGGGGAATGGGACAGAATCTCTGCCTTGAAGCAGATCCGGAGAGTGTTGGAGTATAGTACATCAGTGGGGGACTCTGAGTGGACGCCAGTGGAGACAGTCAACTTTGGCATGAACCATATATCTACAGTGTCCATTGACCCCAAAGGTCCTGAAGGAATTTGTGTAAATTGGGGAAGTTGAGAAGAAAAAGAGCATGTAAATGAAATATTTGAGGAAAAGAGGCATGTAAAAAACTAACTTCACAAAGTCACTAATTTGAGGATGAAAAAGTTAAACTCGTTGAGCAGATGGCCCCCTTTTCTGTTCTCTGTCACCAACTGGTTGTGCCCGTGGCATGAGAGAGAACTGAAGCCCACAGGGTGCAGAAGAGGAATAAAAGTGAGGCAGGTCACAACCAGTCACACCAAGCTCACTCACCAACACCTCTTCAAGATCAAGGCAAGGAAAAAGCATGGACATTGAGGACTGAGAAGGAAGGAGATGAACTAGAAGTGGGGAGGGCAAGTAGATGGGACACACAAGGCTGAGAGTCCAGGAACAATATGCTGGGAGAAGCACCAATGTGGACCTACAGTAACTGTGAAAAAGCCTGGAAAGGGGAGACAGCCCTGAAGAAATTCCCAATGAGTGGAATTAACCAGGCTAAAATAGCTTCTTACAAGAAAGGAGGTGGACAAGGAAAAGACTTTGCAACTGCTTGGTCTTAGTCATTGAGTATGAGCCCTTCTACTTACAAGCTTTCACGTTGAGCAATACCATTATCTTCCTAAACTTGAACTTCTTCATCCATAAAATGACAATAGTAATGCCTTCCTCATAGAGTTGCTGGGAGGATTAAATGAGATGATTCATGAAAAGCATTGAGCACTGTGCCAACAGATAGTAAAATTTCAATATGATCATTTCTTTTTGTTTTGTTTTGTTTTGGTACCGGGGATTGGACTTGGGTCCTTGTGCTTGCGCAGCAGGTGGCAAAACCACTGAGCTAAATCCCTGGCCCTGTGACCATTTCTTTATTCATAATACCAAGTTGGTATTGGCATTGAGCAGGCTCAGTGCACTAGCAGAGGCCATGGCCAAAAACAAGGAACAAGTATTCTTTGTTCATTGAAACTTGGTGAGCACTTTCCAGGCACTATTGCCAAGAACTTGGAGATATAGTCACCAATCCAAGTCATGCCCTGCCATGGGAATCACCTTCAGAGAGCGCAGTTAGACATCTGGCCCAAAGGATAACTGAGAGTAACCAGCTGTGACACACTGCTCTGAAGGAGCTGGCTCAGTTTTGCCATGCACATGTTATATAAAGGTACAACCACAGGATGGTATGTTGGAAGGATTGTTGATTGTGCATTTTAAATATACATTTTTGTAAAAGATTATACTCTGCCCCGTCTGGGTTTTACATTTTACTGACATGATGACCAAGGCAGTGCTTATCTACTAAGGCAGTGATGGCAAATCTTTTAGAGCTGTCAGTGAAAACAAACTGTGGCACATATGCAATAATAGGGTCACTAACACTGTACTGAGGGATGTTAAAAAGCTTTTAGAACACACACACACAGTCCTTTAGTGACATTCCTTTGAAAACATGCAAGACAGACATCTAGACTGTCTTGCTCTGAGAATGCCAAAGTCTAGGTAGAGGGAACAATCCAACTCCACAACTGTGTGCTGGGCAGTGTGGGGTGAGGTGACTATAAGGTAGGTGATTGCTAAGGTATAAGGCAGGTCCCATAGGGGTAGGAGCAACTATGGTTTGAGATCCATGTGCAGCTGGTAAGTCCCTTATCTCAGCTGTACAGTAACACTTACAGCTATACAATTTTTGTGGACCTCAGCACAGCTACCACACCTGGCTGACCATGACAGTCATCTGGGGAGCTTTTCGGAAATGTAATTTTCTATGTTCTACCCCCAGAGATGCTGATTAAACAGGTCTGTGGGTGTGTGTTATTTTTTAAAAACTCCCTGGATTATTCTTTTGCACAGCTAGCCTGGGTGACATTGATAAACACTTATTCAGAGATCAAATGAAGAAGCAACAACCAGCCCCTCAGAAAAAGGAGGAAGCAGAGGTCCATAGACAAGGGCAGAACCAAGGCCATTTGTCCAGAATGTCATTTCGTCATCTCCAGCTAGAGTGAAAGCAACTGACTGTTGATCTTACTATGGAGTCTCTTAGCAGAAATATTGTAGAGGAAATCTAAATATCTGAGATTCTATAATTCAAACAGACTATAAATAGAGAGTATTACAGTGCTAAAGATGGGATTGCCCAAAGATGAAGTCAAATAACTTACAATATTTCACTTTAAGGAAACTTCCCAGTTACTAAAAAAAAAGTAGTAGAATAAGAAGTTATACCCTTCTTTTCTTTCTTTTGTCTTCTCACTCAGCTATGGGACAGACACAGCATCATGACCAGAGTTCCTGCTGTTGCATTGTGGTATCCAGCCATGCTTTCCATGATTAGCTTTTAGCTGAGTAGGGTGAGGATGACAAGACAGACCCTTGCTGGGAGATAGACAATCTTCTGACAATGTTGGCTCTAGATTTCCCTGATGGCATTCTCAAACCTTCATTGGACTTCATGTTTGTATGAAATACTTTCCCAACCTTCCTACACCTGGTCAGATTTACACTGAGATCTGCTCACTCTCCAGTCCTCCCTGTCCCCTCCTCTAGACATTTATCTTAATAAATCCCTGGCATGTTTAATCCCATCTTAGCCCCTGCCCCTTGGAGGACATTGACCAGCCCAGGCACTTTGGAACAGCAGCCCATCTGAGGCTTTGCTCCCTTCCAGAGGCTCCCAGAAGCTTTCAGACCTGTGACCTTGAGGCTGAGCCTTAAGTTCCAGAGACTTCAGGTAAACAGCTCAGGTAAGGTCAAGGAGAAAGAAGCAGAGGCTAGGTGCATGGAACTGAATCTCCATGGCCAACTCAAGAGTTGGGAAAGTGAGAGTCTTTGCCTTTCTTCTCATTTATTCATTATCATAACAGTTGAAATTATACCTCATTTGCAGGTAATGAAACTGAGGCTCAGAGAGGTTGAGTAACCTGTTCAAAATCACTTAATTCCTAAGTGTCACAAAGCAGGGTATTACAAATCTCAAAGCCACTTTCTTTCCACCATGCTACAGTGGTTATTCAGGAGAAAAACAGCAAAATATGTTTTTTAAGAGAGTGAAATTTTGGGTCAGCCTGTCTCAGTTTCCTCGTCTCTTAAGTAAGAATAATATACCTACCTCCTCAGAAGACTGTTAAGAAGATTAAATGAGTTAATATTGGCAAGTGCTGACAATAATGGTGGCAGAAGTAATCCTAATAGTAGTAGGCTGGGTCTTTCTTTGTGTGTACTAATCGGGAAGTTGAAAATGGAAGGTGGGGATTAGGAGGGTCATAGATTCCATTCCAACTAGAAGTGTGTAGTATTGATCTGGAACTTCATTGACAGAGTACCAAGGAGAAACCTGATGGACCAAACACAGCCTTTCTCCAGATTTCTTTAAACCTACCCATAGCCAAGGAGAACTTTACAGTGAAACAGATATTTAAGTTAGTTATTAAGCATGTAATTTTCTTTACCTAATAATATGACCTACCTAAAATATAGACAATAAAACAAAACAAAACAATTAGAGAGTTAATTGCACTTGTGGGAAATAGGACCTTAGAAACCAATGGTCTTATCAGACCATTTACAAAATTCTTTCTGACAAGTAAGAAAATAGGCAGGTTTTAAGACAAGACATTTCTACTTTGTCTTAAAATAGTTTTGCATCAGTAAGCTTTTGTGCTTCAAACATCTGAATTATTTGTGCATCAAAATTCTCAGAGGGGTTCTCACTTCCTCATGCAGGTACACGAGTCTCTAATGTTGGATATTGCTGTGCCCTAGAATAGGAAGAGGACTGCTCTAATGCAAGCAAATTCAGGCACATGAGCTAAGAATGTGAGTACTGAGAAAGGGACAAACACCAGACCAGGCCAAGGCTGGGTCCACTGGCTCCACTCAGTTCAGTGCATCAGGCCTTTAGGGAGCCCTATCTATATGCTAGTTCCATGGCTGGCCTCTGAGGATATAAAGAAAAATAGAGACATGGCCTTCATAGATCTCACAGACTGGTACAGAGACATGACCGATATTCATACTCTAATATGCATGCGATAATAAGAGCAATACACCTGCTCATGCTCAGCTCTCTAGCCCTACAGAAGCTCTTCCAGTTTCTTTAGTAGGTCACCACTCATCTTGCTCTAGTCATCACACATACTCTTCTCTGTTCCTGGCATCCTTTCTTCCCTTATTTGTCTTGCTAAACTATCCATTAGGGCCTAGCTGAAAAATCCCTCTTCAGAGACCTTCTCAGGTCCATGAGATGAGGCATCTTTGCTGCTTGATTGAGGAGTTTATGGTGCATGTGGATGGATGGGGGACTGTTTTGTTCACCATTGTAGACCAAGGTCCTAGTCATTTGTTAGGCATAATAAGAAAGAGCTCAGGAAATATGTGTGAATGAATGAATAAAGAACTGAACAGAATATGACTACCTCTCAATAGTCAACAGCCCTGTTTGTAATAGTTATGGAAGGCTGACAGTGTTGACTTGGGCTAGGTTGGTATCCCAAGAGAGCAAATCCAATGGTAGGGGACAGCAGCAAAAAGCTCCAGGAACTCTACACTTAACAGTTAGAAGACCAGTGACATTATGCCTGCAAGTGATTGGTCTCTTTTAACAGGAGCAGAAGACAGGACAGACCTCAGCACTTTGAGGGAGGGCTGATGAGGGGAAGGCACCCACCAGGGTTAATAACAGGACACCAGTATCATAAGCAACTTGTCTAAGGATATAGATTAGGTAGGGGGAGTCAGTGTGCTTCAACTCATTGTCAACTGTATCCAGTTAGGAGCAACCTGAGATAGGTTCTGAGGCAGACAGAGCCAAGCAAGGAAGAGTCCTGGGCTTTAATACCAGTGTCTTGCCATGAGTACAGAAGCTGAGAGAGGTATTCCCCAAACGTATTTGCTGTCTTTGTCAGTTGGGAGCTTGGAGGACAGTATTTTGTTAGCTCCCTGCTCTGACAATCTTTGAACACAAACTTAGCATATGGTAACTCAGTTGGTGTTAGTTCCTTCCCTCCATCCTCAGGAATGGGATGGGCTGAATCTGCTTCCTATTGGATGGGTCTAGAAAAACAAGGGATTGAAGATTACAGGAGGCCTAATTACCAGCCAGAAATTTTCTTCAAAAGTGCTTGCTCTCGCCTCTTTACATCTAAGACTCAAGGATGTAAGGCCACCTGTCCGCCTCATTGGACAAAGTAATTACTTCTTCATTTATAAGGCAGGAATGACAAGGCTCTTATGGCCAGATTGTAATGAAACTTGAATTGGCATTAAAATATTTGGCACAGGGCCAGGGATTTAGCTCAGTGGTTTCGCCACCTGCTGTGCAAGCACAAGGACCTGAGTTCAATCCCCAGTACAAAAAAAAAAAAAAAATTGGCACAATGTCTGTCATCTGGTAAGGACTCTGCCAATGTCAGTTTAAAGGCTGTGCCTAACTGACTAAAAAGGCACTTTGTCCTTGGAACCTGCTCCATTCATTCTGGGCCCTTTTTCCACCTCCTGGTGTACCCTCTTTGCCTGTCTCCTTTTGTGCTGCCCAATGCTCTCTTCTGGGACTCCGAACAAGTCCAATGTTTCCACTTCATCCTGTTTCCTCAGATCAACTCTTCCCCTTCTCCCTCTCCAGAATTCTGTACACTTGTTGAATTTGATCTTCAGTGCTAGAACTCTGTGACTTTGTACCAAGGCACAAATATAGTTCAGATGAGGATACATGGCTAATCCAAACAAAAGTCTGTTTCATGGAATTACAGGACTAATGATCTGTGGCAAAGAGCAAGTACATAGCTCAGGCAGAGGCTTTTCCATGAACCCTTTCAATTGTACTGATCAGACAGCACCATGGCTCCCAAGCCTGCCTGGGCAGCTGAATCATCCAAGGACTGTTAGGAAAATACAGATTCCTTGGCTCTGCCCCAAACTGTTCCAGTCAGTGGCTCAAGAGATGACTAAGAGGACAAACACCTAATGACAACTTCCCTTACTCGAGAGACCTGAGCCTGCATAGTTTGGGGTTGAGAAGTGCCCTCCTTCTCTACCAAGTGCTGAGATTGTAAAGGCCCAGCAAGTGGGTACCCTGACTTTGAGAGTAACCTTTTGGCACCAGTTGGTATCCTGGCCAAGGCCTTCCCCTCTGACTTCATCTTCCAATTTCAATGCCACTGCCCTGGTCCTAATAAAACACCTGTACACACATTCCCTTCAGCCCAGACTCATTCTCCCCAACCAAACACGTATAGAGGGATCTTACTGAATGCACTTTACTAAATGTTACACCTATTATTTTTTAAATCATCACAACCAAATGAAGTACTTCCCCTTATTATCCTCATTTTACAGATAAGGATACTGATATTGAAAGGCATTAAGTAATACCCTTGAGGGTACATAGTTAGTAAGTGGCAGGAGGAGACTCTAGGATGGTTTAAATCCTGGCTCCTAATTCTTAACCCCTGTGCCTGCATCATTGCCTTTGTATCATCAGCCACAAGGCCTCCACAAATGACTGTGTCTTCTTTGTATGAGAGACAACTGTCCCATTGTTTTGGAAATTCTACAGTCTGCTTTCTGAGGATGGAGAGGGATCAATAGCTTGTAATGAGCAGCTGAGAAACCCTGACCCTAGCAATAGAATCAGGCATTTGCAGTAGGAAGCCTTCAAGACAGCCCTAGGATCTATCTTTTGAAGGATTCTGAAACATGGTCACTGAACAGGCTCCCTCCAAGCTCACAGCAAGTCAGTAAGCCACTCTCATTCATTGTATGATGGCTGGGGCTCTAATTCTCCAACCCAGCAATCCCATGACAGTAAACTAAAACAGTTCTTATAAGTAGACATGTACTTTCTTTCCCTTAGCCTGTCCAAATTTTGGACCACAAGAACAATCTCTAAGAGGACACTGTATATCAACTAGGCTGTTTAGATGCTGCCTCGACCTTGAATGCACTTTTGAATGTCAAAAGACAAAAATGACAATAAATTGGTTGCAGATTTAATTGGCTTTTGTTTGTAACTCATGAATCAGGGAAGATTCCATGCTTCAAGACAGAACAAAAGCTCCCCCTGGGCCACAGCGGAACAGTGGGTTTTATAAGATGGGAACAAAGAAACAGAATACTAGAGAACAAAACTAATTGGTTAACAGTTACTCTTTTTGAAAGGTTAAGGTAGAGGGGACTTGCTTATCACGTTGGCTAAAGCTGGCTTTCTTGTAGAACTGGCTATTATTTCTCTCTTTCCTCATTTCTCAGAAGGTTAGATAAACAACTTAGTTTCAGCTTACCAGGACGGAATTTCAGCATGAGCAGCTCCATTTTGGCCTGGTCTGTAGGAACTAGTGCAGAAGCTTAATCCAAACCAATGGCCTCCTGTTTTAGCTTCACGTTACTATAACAAATACCTGAGATAATCAACTTACAAAGAGGAAAGGTTTATTTTGGCTCATACTTTTGGATGGTTCAGTTCATAATTGATTGGTCCCATTGTTTTTAGGTCTGTGGCAAGGCAGCACATTATGGTGAGAGCATGTGGCCAAGAAAACCCACTTACTTCATCACGAGCTAGGGAGAAAAAGAGAGCCAGGAGATAACCAGAGTTCCATAGTTCCCTTCAAGGTCATGTCCCCAGAGACCTACAGATCTTCCACTAGGCTCCACTTCTTAAAGGTTCCACCATCTCCCAATAGCATTATGAACTGGGGCCCAAGCCTTTCACATATGGGCCTTTGGGGGAGACTCAGTATCCAAACTATAGAACATCCTATAAATTTATTTTACATGAATCTCCTGAAAAGCTGTTTAAAAATAAATACCAATGCCTGCCACCTATTTTAATTGGACTGAAATGGGGCCCAAGGTCTCCAGTGAGTCTAATGAGTGACCAGGTAGGTCCAGCTTTAGGGCACTGATGCTGGTCTGGTGTTAAGAGTGTCTTCTAGGTTTTACAAGGTGGCTTTCTGTTCTTCTTGAGAAATGTAAGTAGCTGTTTCCTAGTGAGGGGTGAGTAATTACTCATTGTGAAAGAAGGTCATTTCTCCTTCCTTTTCTCATATGAAACAGAATCCCTGTGGACTGGAGTCCCATGACAGCAGACACACTGCAGTGCAGATGAAAACCATCTGCTTCAGCTGTCATGCCCGAGGGACCTGCTTTGAGGGCCAGCAGCAGAATCCCCTCAATTATCCAGAAGAATGAGTACAGATATGGTTGATGCCAAGGATTGATTCTGTAATAGGTCCTCCTAGAAAAACCATCTTCGGCCACTCCAGAGAGCTGTCTCTAAACTCCTTTGAAGGTTGTGTCACTGTCCCTTACAACTCATTCCTCAGCCTCACAATACTTGGAAATCAAGAAATCTTTCTCACACTAATCCAAATCCCTCCTACTGCGACTGAACTTCACTTTCCTTAGTTGTCCTTGTCAGAAACAAAGGACAGCTGTTCTCGCTTGCACAAAGCTCTGAGGACCAATGCAGAGGCTGGTTGTAGGGGGTGAATGCAAAATTGTCTGGCCTTGGTTTGGAGTAAACCCTCAGGTAAAATTCTCTTCCTGCGGGATCCTGATGAGCTAAACAAAAGGGCATTTGAATTGAAGGTCTCAATTTAATTCTGAGAATGAGTAATTGTGACTTGGGATTGTTATTATTGTTTATCCCCAGCTTTGTCATTTATAAAGTCAGATAAAAATGTGTCATGGGTGTTGATGTATAAATACTGAATAGTTTCTCTGGTGTGAGAAACTGCAAGTGTAAATAAGGACTAAAAGGTATAATGGATCGTGTGAAACGGGAAGAAAAGGGGCAAAGGGGAAGGGAAAGTGGGAGGGGTAGGGGAAAGGAAAGAAGGGAATGGAATTTATATCAGAAAATGGAAAAATGGAAACAAAATCTTGCAAATAGGGAGGGATGGAGGGCTTGAAGGGAAGGCTGGGCAAGGGTGAAAAATAAGAACCAAGAGAGACTATGTAAAGGTGCAAATTCCCAATGATGAATGTCATTATATTGTATACCTAAAATGTACCAATGATTAGAATGAATAATTGATAATGTAAAATAGGAAGAAAAGGTCCAAAGGGGTAGGGGTAGTGGGAGGGGCAGGGGAAAGGAAAGAAGGGAAAGGAAAAATGATGAGAAATGGAAAAAATGGAAATAAAGTCTTTGTAAATAGGGAAGGGTGGAGGGGGTGAAGGGAGGGCTAGGAATGGGGAAAAATTAAGAACCAAGATGCATTATATAAAGGTACAATTCCCAATGAGAAATGTAACTGTGTTGTATACCTCTAATGTACCAATAAAAGAATTTAATAAAGTGCAAAAAAAATGTGTCATGGGAAGTCCACCTCTTATGAGCAACCATGCTCATTTGCATTGATTTCGACTGCTTCTCTTGCCACACCCTCCCACCTCTTACCTCCAATAGTGGCACCTGAACTCCACGAACAGAAAGGAATGAGAGATAAAGCCAGTGTGTGACCTGGCTGTTTTTCTGTAACCCACAGAAATTAGGACAATGCAAGCTGCACAGGGCTGTTGCATTAGTATCTGTGGATTTGTTCTAAGGGACAAATTTGGGTTGTTTACGGGTTGATAAACTGAACAGAGGCAGTCATCTGAGTACCTTAGGGGACTCCAGTGTCACGTTCCTATTTATTTGTGACTGTGTGGTCTGTATTCACTGCTTTGCAGTCACTCCCAGGACCTGCAGGAAAGAAAAGATCCAATCTTCTTGGTGACTAAATATTTAAAGGAGAGTCTGCGATCTGTTGGGCAGAGTGTCTTACTTTTTTAATCCCTGCCTGACTGCCATGCTGTTTAGTTATGAGTGTCTCTTTCCAATTTTCCCCATCGGGATAGTTATGTTCACAATGTTGTCTTCGGCAAACTACCAAAATAGAATTTATGATTCATTGACCCAAATTATATTCCCACTGACAATATCTGCAGAAATTCTGTTCAACAATGGCATGCTGACTTTACAGAAACCATATATCACTCTCTGGAATTCACCCATCCCAACAAGGCCAACAAAAGAGCAAATTAAACCTTATCTCCTCAGAAGTCCTTGATGAAGAACATCTTGGTCTTGGCAATTCACTGCATATTTTCAGCAAGCTTCAAGAAAGCAGGATTTTAGGGCTTTTCTGTGAATTACAGTTAAGGCCCAGGGTGTATATGAGTGGCCAATGTGTATGAACAGCAGCCTTATTTTCTTGAGCCACATCTCTGAGAGGACACTCCTGTAGGAACTTACTTTGCACTCTGAGCTCAGAAAGGCATCAAAAACATTTTTCTCAGCAAGTAATGTATAGTGTCAGCTTCTGTCTTTGATTTCTCTTTCCCGTGATCTTAAAGGGGAACCAAAGTAATCTAAAAAGCTCAGAAACCAAACATTTTTCTTCCCTTAAGAGATAGATTTTTTCCTTTCATGATTTTTGCTTTGATGAATTTGTCTCAGAATGAAATAAAATAAATATTTAAAACCTAGTTCATTGGTTTACAATCTGTTTAGAAAAGCAAAGTGAAATCCTTGTCAAGCAAAATACAGATCCTCCTTGACTTATGATAGAATTATGTCCCAGTAAACTTCTCTTAAACTGAGTATATTACAAGTCAAAAATACACTCAATATACCAAAATCTATCATTCATCCTAGCTCAGCAACATAGTATGAGGTTGTTTTCCCTCTTAATTTTGTGGCTGACTGGCAGCTACAGCTCACTGCCACTGCCCAGTATCAGGAAAGAATGCTGTACTGCATACTGCTAGCCTGGGAAAAGACCAAAGTCCAAAATTCAAAGTATGGATTCTACTGAATTTCTACAATTTTCATACTATTGTAATCATAGTCAAACCACTGTAAGTTGAAGACTGTCTGTACAAACATAGAAGACTGAGGAGGCACACATGTCTCTGTCTCACCTACTGAACACATCTATGAAGACTGGAAAGACTGTCCAGAGCAGCTATTTGAGGACTCTGAAAGGTAAATAATAGGAGGTAGGTTGGGAAAGACAACCTAAATATGAAGTACCACTGAACCAGCTGTGAGTTTTCCCTACTTTTTAATCCCTCAGTATCCCCTGATCTAGAGTCAAGGTAGACCCCAAACTGGACGTGATAACCAGGCATGGAAAGAAAGAGTCCCAGGAAGTTACTTAATACTAAGGCACTTTATATCAAGAAATGTGGGGACAATGGTCTGTTTTTCTTTTTACCTGCATTCTGTTGTGGCAGGAAATTCTAGGGTGTTGGTGGCAACTGTAGCAGCAGAATCCATGGGCACCTAAAGCTCATATTGGAAAGCCTTGGTCCCAAGACATGGGTGAATGCCTGTTGCTTTTCTGTCTCTTGATCTTCTTGCCACTTGGCCCCCAATGCCAGCATACTCAAAGATGAGTGCAGCAAAGTGGAATAGCTGAAGTCCCAGCCTTCTGATGGAAGGAGCAAAGAGCAGAACCTCAGGAAGCCAAAAAGCATTAGAGAAATCACAGAGAGGGAGGAACTTGGGATGGTTGTTTATAAATTCCTGAGCTTAGTCACAAGTAACACATGCATGGATCTGACCCTAAAGAACATACTCTAGACTTTGAAAACTTGACTATGGAATCTGTTCACTGATATATCTCAGACTGGCCACTGATTGGTGTCCTTATGGGGGTAGATCTGAACAGTGCTACCAAGGATTTGAAGATGTTCATTCTCACATTAGAACTGCACATTCAGAACTGTGGTTGGAATATATGACTTGAATCCAATCAGGTTAAATACCTATTAAAAACAAAACATCAACACTCTCCACATAATTTAAGCAAGACCCATGCTTTAAACCTAATATGAAAATATCCAGTATGTAACCTAAAATCATTTGGAATACATGAGCCAGAAAAATTTTAACTTGCACAAGAAAATCAATAGATCCCAACAATAAGATTACACAGATATTAGAATTATCAAACAAAGACTTTAAAGCAGCTCTTATACAAATCCTTCAAGAAGTAAGGTTGAGAAATTTTGGACTGAATAGGAAATCTTAGCAAAGAAGAAGAAACTTTAGAATTAAACAATATAATAACTACATTTTAAAAACACATTGGATTGGCTCAATAGCAAAATAGATATGATAGAAGACAGAATCAATGAATTTAAAAATAGGTTAATAAAAAATATCCAACCTGAAAAACAGAGAAAAAAGACAGAAAAAAAAAGATGAACAGAGCCCTGGAGACATATGGAGCAATATGAAAATTTTAACCTTTATGTCATTGAAGTACCAGGAAGGAATAGAATGAATGGAATACAGAAAATAACAAAAAACAAAAAACAAATTTAATGGTCTAAAATGTCCCAAATTTGTTGAAAGATATGAATATAGACTCAAGAGGCTCAGCAAACTCTGAAAAGCATAAATCTAAAGAAATCCATACCATTATAATCAACTTCCTGAAAACTAGAGAAAACAAAAAACATCTCAGAAGAAATGAAGGGGTAGGGGAGGGAGAGGGAAAGGGAGGGGGGTGGAGAAATGGACAGGGAGAGAGCACAACAGAAAATAACTAAGGCAAGAGCAAAAATAAATAACATTAAAAACAGAAAATCAATAGAGAAAACTAAAAGCTGTTTCATTGAAAAGAGTAATAAAATTGATAAATTTCTTAGTAAGATTGATAAGGTAAAATCAGCAAAAACACAAGTTATTAATATCAGGTATGAAATAAGAGTTATCACTACAAACCTAAACAGGCATTTAAAGGATAATGAGGAAATACTATAAAAAACACTGCTATGAGTATACATTCAACAGACTATCAAAACTCACCCAAAATGAAAAAGACCATTCTAGGACAGCTAGCGTTATATTTTCAACATCGCAAGGTCATGCAAAAAGGCAGAGGGAAGAGATTGTTCCAGATTTTAAAATACTTAAGAAAGAAGAAGGGCTGGGGATGTAGCTCAGGGGTATAGGGGTTCAAGGCCCTGGGTTTAATCATCAGTAACACACACACACACACACACATACACATACATTGCTAAAGGGATGATTGAAACTTGATTAGAATTAAATAATTTACTACTTTGAATTTTTAAAAAATACATGCTGATGGGGTGGGGATTTAGATCAGTGGTTCTGCCACCTGCCTCATAAGTGCAAGGTCCCAAGTTCAATCCCTGGTACAAAAAAAAAAAAAATGCTGATTTGGGGGGATCTGGATTATAGAATAAAGAATTATTGTTAACTTTTTAAGACATCATAATAGTATTATAGAGAAAAATGTTGTTAATTTTTTAAAGGTGCATATTAAAGTATTTAATGATGAAATATTACCATGTTTGTAATTTCTTTTAAAATATCAACAAAAGTGAAAGATTGGACTAGATATTTCTCTGGAGAACATACCACGGACAACAGTGTGTGAAAATGTACTTAATGTCACTATTCCTTAGAGAAATAAATGTCAAAATCGTGAAATGCCACCTCACACATTTGAGGATGACCATTATATATTTTTTAAATCGTGAAACAAACTAGCAGAAAATAACAAGAAAACAAAGCCCCCCCGCAAATAAAAGAACCCCTAGAAAATAACAATATTGGCAAGGATGTGGAAAAATTGGAATCCTTGTGCACTGCTGATGGAAATGTAAAGTGGTGCCTCCCTTGGAAAATGGTACAGCTATGGGAAATAGTATGGAGGTCTCAAAACTTGAAACTAGAATCATCATATGGTCCAGCAACCCCACTACTGGGTATATGTCCAAAAGACAAAAGAGTTGAAAAAGGGATCTTAAAGAGACATTTACATACCCATGTTTATAGTAGCATTATTTACAATAGCCAAGAGGTGGGAACAACTCAGATGCCCGTCAGATGAGCGAATAAACAAAATGTGATGTATCCATACAGTGGAGAAGTATTCAGCCCTAAAAAGAAAGGAAATCTTGTCACATGCTATGACATGGATGAAGCTTGAGGACATTATGCTAAATGAAATAAACCAGTCTCAAAAATAAATACCATTGATTTAACCTATATAGGTGTCTAAAGTAGTCAAGGTCAGAAGCAGAAAGTAAAATGGTAGTAGGCAGGGTATTATATAATACTCAATGGGTATTGAGTTTTAGTTTTGAAAGATGAAATTGTTTGAAGACTTGTGAAAATATACATGACACTAATAACTATACACTTCAAATTGCTAAGATGGTAAATTTTATGTTACACGTGTTTTATCCCAAATAAAAATTTTTTAATTCAGAAAAAAACATGCCAGGAAATATTAGCAATTGTTCAACTTAAATGATACAGGAATTTTCATTCTATTAGTCTCTAGTTTTTTTATTTTTATAATGTTTGTTTATTTTTGAGAAGGGGCCTTGCTGTGTTATCCAGGCTGATCTTGAACTCCTGGACTCAAGGAATCTTCCTGCCCCATACTCCTGATTATCTGGGATTGCAGACATGCAACCACTGTTCCCAGCCTGATTTTTATAACTTTTTAAAATTAAAAGTATAAGCATATAGTAATCTCCCATATATTGTGAATGTAAATAGGTCTTCTTGAGCCAATTCTTCTCTTACCCTCTACTTATCTGGAGGTGTCATATCAGAAATGCATATTTCATTCTAATGATGAAAATGCAAGTCCATGATGATAGGGATTTACTGGAGGGTTGGATGGAGACTGAGAAAGTAATTATACCACACTAAAACTTCCTATAGAAATTTCCCCCTCCTTCTCCTTCCCCTATCTCTGTCCTCCTCCTCTCTACCCCCACCCTTCAAAGCTCCACTCCTTAAGCCAGTTACCACATATCCCTCTCCCTCTCTTTCTGTACAGGGTCTCTGCACTTCCCCTGACTGGTTTTTCTCTCCTTTGCTCTTTCACATTACCCCCAATCTGGCAGCAGTTCATTCTGAACTTAGTAAGACATAAGCTTTTCATCAGCCTGTTGCTCTCTGCTTGGGATCTTCTGCTTGCCTAGACAGGGTACAAACTCTAAGGAGCTGCTGGGCAAAGTTGTGTATTAGGGCCTTGAGTTTTATCATACACTGACACACACCGAGAGAAAGTTAGAGTAGCATTCTCGTGTCTTCTCTGAAGACAAATTCTTTAATCTAGGAAGGCATTTTCATATGTTGGGGCTTGGAAAATGATACCCCAAAGCATGGTACCTTGGCATGCTGAGTACTTTAGGCTGAAAGATAGATACTGGAGGGTCCGCAGAGCACAGTCTCTTTCTTTCTGACCTTCCTTGCCCTTTTTTCTCCTGCTCCTCTTTCTCTCTCAAGGCAGATCATAAAAATCCAGAGCCCCGTGGCCCAAAGCCAGTCACAAAACCTAGAAATGTTGCTTTAACTTTCCCTTTGCTTTTCTGTGTAAGATTTGGCTATAAAGAAATTCTCTGATCTAATTTTCCTGGCAGTAGGCTCTCATGCTAGAAGGGGTCTTGCCCCATACCCGAGAGGAAGGAATGTCTTCACACAGAGACCAAGATGCTGAATAGCCAGGCTTTGTTGCTCTCCCGCCCAATCTATTACTAGGACATCAGACTTTTTGTGGCTAATCACATTTCTACATGGCTGATGTTTATTTATTAAATCAGAGCATAAAAATAGTTTTCTCTGGGTCTTTGAATTTTTACTTCTGAAGTCTCTCATGTCACATGAAACTTTGATTTAAAAGTTCTGTTGCTGGGTGTGGTGGGGTACACTTGTAACCCCAGCTACTCCAGAGACTAAGGCAAGAGGACTGCAAGGTTGACACCAGGCTGGGCAACTTAGCAAGACCCTGTATCAAGGTTTTTTAAAAAGGGGAGGCTCAGGAAGTAGCTCAGTGGTTGTGCACTTACCTAGTGTGTAAGAGTCCCTGGGTTCTCCAGTGCTGGAAGAGAGGGAGGGAGGGAGGGAGGGAGGGAGAGAGAGAGAGAGAGAGAGAGGGAGAGAGAGGGAGAGAGAGAAATATGTATTGCATATTTCTTTCATTAACCTGTCTTTTGTTATGAGGTTGTTAGCTGTGATTCTTTTGATGAGTGAGGAAAGACATCACACCTTTCACCTCCCAATTATGTGCATTTTTAATCCATTTATTCTTTCACAGATGTGGGATATTTTCAAAGCACAAAGGATTCTCGCAAGTCATTGGGGGCCAATATCCTAGTGTAGATTCAGAACACTAGGAAATACAAGAGCACTTCTGTGTTCCCCACATCATAGGAGAGGGTATCTTTTTATATCTGGGTGTCACTTTCAGAGTGATAACAGATCTACAGAGTGATAACAGACTTACCACCCATTTACGGAGGACCCACCCAGTGCAAAGCACTGTTAGAACTTTGAGAAACAACTTTGAGTTTTAAAAGAGGATTTATTTACACAGCTCCATCCTGAAATAACAAAGTGATATTGCCTACTTCTGTAGAATCCCAGTTGGGATTCTCTACTGTACTTATATAGAAGTAGGAAAATGTGTTTCTGTAATATGAAAAGATAAGTTCACTCTGAGAGAGAGAGAGAGAGAGAGAGAGAGAGAGGCTGACCCTGAGAATGGTCCACCTCCAGGGCAATATCTGCATCTACAGTAAGGACCTAGGCCCGCCAGGGCCTCCAGGACTTTGATTGGATGGGAAAACCTAGTTCCTCCCAGGGAACACAGAGCTCCAAACATTGACTCTGGATTTTAAGACCAGACAGTTCTCTCTGAATCTCCCTATCTGCTTTCCCTCTCCCACTACCCAGTGGCCTAAGTCTGTACATCTTCCTTGAGTAAGCAGAGTCTCTTCCTTGGGCAGGGCCACCTCATACGTGTGATCCATGCCTGCCTGGGTGCCTGTGGCCCAGCTTTAGACCTATATCCTCTAGGACAACTTTTTTGCCAAAAGGACAAATTCCAAAGTCTAACCCATCATCATACCTACAATTAATTCACTGTGAAGGACTTGTGCCTATTATTACAAGGCAGAGGGGAAGATTTAGGCTGGTCCTCCAGTCAGCATTGCTCTACCATGTATTTCTCAGTATGTCACTATTTCGGTCCCATGCAGGGACCTGGTCAGTAGCGACAAGAAACAGAGAGGAGACAGAACTTCATATTTGAACCTTTTGAAGCCAGAAGGGATGTTAAGTTGTTCTGTGCATTAGATCAGGCTGGTAGAGCTCAGAACATTTGGTTTGTCCCATATATAGAGTGTGTGCAGTCTGAGCTCCCTGGTTTCTAAGTGTAGTCATGTTTATCTGCACTGTTGCCTTGGTAGAGTTCCCAGACCTGATGATGCTTCCTAGTTACCTAGGGAGCTGATTATAGACACCAGAGAGGTGAGCTCTGTAGGTCTTATGTAATGGGACTCAGGAATCTGTTTCTTAATAATGTATCTGGGGTGATTGTGAAGCAGCGGGTGCATGAGCTAGCATTTGAAAACAGTTGGTGAACATCACGGCTCTAGATAAATTAAGAGCCTAGTTGATGTAACATCCCTGAATCTTAGATAGGTACTGTGTCATTTAGGCTATTCTGAATCCAATTATCATCGCCATATCATACTTTTTCCAAAATACTAGTTCTGCATATGTCCAATCCACCCTCCAGAACCAAAAGGGGTAGCTAATGTGGAAAAGCTCTTATGCATGAAGAGATGTTTGAATGAACTGGCATTTCCCCTCAACAATGCTCAGTAGCCTTTTAAAAATTCAGCAAAGCTGACTGTATTTAAAAAATTTTTTTCCAGTGCTGGAGCTTGAACTCAGGGTTTTACATATGCTAATTATGCACTCGTAACTGAGCTACATTCCCAGCCCTGATTGTATTTTTAATCACTTCACCTCATTCCCTCCCCATCATCCTACCTTCTCATATGGCTTCCTCTAGAGGACACTTAGAATATAAAGTTTCAAAAGTGGTGGATGCATGCCAAAACCAGTTTCTTCATGAAATTTTCTGCTTGTTTGAAGTGTTTCAAGGTTGCAAACTATGACAAAGGACCCAATCAGAGGAAAACAAGACCAGTTATAGTCATCAATCCATTTATAAGACCAAATTTTGAAATTCATCACTTGTGTTCCCACAAATCTTCTCTAGATTTAATTATACAATAGCAAAAGAATGGAAACAAATTAAATGACTTGTCAAATGAGTTATAATACATCTATCTACACAATGGAAAATCATGCAGCCCTAAAAAAGAATGAGAAAGTTTTTATGCCCTGATTCAGAAATATTTTTATAGATATAATGTTAATTAAAAAATAAAAGCAAAATACACAGTCAAGGACAGAACATATGCATTTGGTTTTTGTCAAATTATATGTTTCAACATCACTGGTCATTCGAGAGATGCAAATGAAAACAACACTGAGATTCCACCTCACTCCAGAAAGAATGGCTGCTATCATGAAATCAACCAATAACAAATGCTGGTGGGGCTGTGGGGAAAGAGGAACCCTGCTCCACTGCTGGTGGGAGTGAAGACTGGTGAAACCACTGAGGAAATCAGTATGGAGATACCTCAAAGAACTAGGGCTGGAAGTCCCATTTGACCCCGCTATTCCATTGCTGGGGATCTTCCCCAAAGAATTAAAAGAATCATACCACAATGATATATGTGCACCCATGTTCATAGCAGCACAGTTTGTAATAGCTAAAACTTGGAAACAGCCCAAATGCCCATCAACTGGAGACTGGATAAAGAAAATGTGGTTTTTTTATAAAATGGAGTACTACTCAGTCATAAAAAATGAGAAATTAGAGATATTTATAGCTAAATGGATGTATATTGAGGCGATACTCTTAAGTAAAATAAATAGGACACACATGTATAAATACCGAATAGTTTCTCTAGTGTGAGAAACTGAAAGTGTAAATAAGGACTAAAAGGTATAATAGGTAATGTGAAATAGGAAGAAAAGGGGCAAAGGGGAAAAGGGAAGTGGGAGGGGTAGGGGAAAGGAAAGAAGGGAATGGAACTAATATGAGAAAATGGAAAAATGGAAACAAAAATCTTTGTAAATAGGGAGGCATGGAGGGATTGAAGGGAAGGCTGGGCAAGGGTGAAAAATAAGAACCAAGAGAGACTATGTAAAGGTGCAAATTCCCAATGATGAATGTCATTATATTGTATACCTAAAATGTACCAATGATTAGAATGAATAATCGATAATGCAAAATAGGAAGAAAAGGTCCAAAGGGGTAGGGGTTGTGGGAGGGGCAGGGGAAAGGAAAGAAGAGAAAGGAAAAATGATGAGAAATGGAAAAAATGGAAATAAAGTCTTTGTAAATAGGGAAGGGTGGAGGGGGTGAAGGGAGGGCTAGGAATGGGGAAAAAATAAGAACCAAGATGCATCATGTAAAGGTGCAAGTTCCCAATGAGAAATGTAAATGTGTTGTATACCTAAAATGTAGCAATAAAAAACTTTAAGACCAGAAAAAGATAGATGTATTACAGTCATAGGGCCTAAGTGGTGTCACCAAGCTCCAAATACCCAAAGAAGCATTTCTTCAAAAAAATTAATTATATGTTCATTTCTAGAAGGATATATTTTAAAATAACTTTCTCTTTTTTGCCTCTGAGAAAACTACATGGGTGGGGGAGAAAGTATAAGTGAAGATTCCCATATGATATTTTAAACTTTAGTTAATATATTGCCTATTCAAAACATTAAATTTAAAAATATTCACACATGAACAACTCAAGTATCTATGCTGATTATAGGAACACAGGTAATCCAAATAGATCTAAACTTATAAGTATTTATACTTAGTTTGTTTGGTTTTACTTTTTTTAAAAAATAGATTTGTCTCTCTAATCATGTTTTGCTCACCCTAATTTTAGACCACATATGAATTACATGAACAGGTACCAGTTAGACAGTAGGAGGAAGCAGCTAAGAGGCCAGTCTGGGAAGAATGTTTGCTTGGGGTGACTGGTTGGCTGACAATGAAGAGTGGCCATGATGCTCAGCCTTGGTGTCTCCTATAGGCTACAGCATTAAGTTTAGACCCTTTATAAGGGTGCCCTAGTATTTGCACTCTCTCTTATTAAAAATCAAATAGTATGATGTCATGTGAAATTATGGTAACTGATTATCAAAATGTCCCTGATTTTAACTTTCTTGTAGCCATACTTTGTAGCCTCATCATTACAATTAGAGTTGTTGCTCTTCTTACTAAGAGTTAGAATTTATTTCTCTTAACTCCAAGCTGGCCTTTTAACTGGCTTTGGCCAATAAAGTGGAACAAAAGGAATAGTGTGCCACTCCAAACCCAGGCATCAGAAGATCTCTCACATTTTGCTCTCTCTTGGATACTGAATCCAAATCCAAATTGCCTTGGATATGATTCCAAATCTGTACTCACCTGCTAGAATGAGAGACTACATGGATGAAAGCCCTAGGCACGTGAAAGAGCCTTCACGTGTAAAGCTAGCCTACAGGTGACCTGCCAACAAGTGTAAACACATGAGACAGCTCACTGAGGTCAGAGCTGCCCAGCTGATCCATATTTTATTGTATGCATTTTGTTTTAAAGTGTAATGTTTTATGGTTGTATCTTAAATGGCAATGTTGGGACAATAGATAGCTAGTATAGAACCCCTTCACTTCTTTCTTTCTTTCTTTCTTTCTTTCTTTCTTTCTTTCCAATCTTTAGTACTATACTGCTGCCTCCTTACCACCTACTGAGGAGTTCAGACATGCCACCCCAAAATATGCTACTCTGACATATTGACTATTCCGAGTGGAAGGGTCTTGACAAAGCAACAGGTGCAAGATCACCCTGAATTCTCTTCTCTTTCTTAAAAGCAGGAGATAAAATTCTCAAGTGAAACATGCCCTCCCTCCCTATACCTGAGGGAAAGTATCTGATCAAGAATGGAAGGTTGAAGTGGAGGGAAATCTGCAAAAGCAAACCTCATTAGACTAAACTTCACTCAATTAACTATCCTAGCCCAAGTACCTGTGCCTTGTCACACTTTTATGATTTATTCCTGTTTGTGCAATTCAATAAGTCTTTGAATCCTAACTTCTTTATGCCATGTACAACTTATATGAAATAAGTCTGTATTTTTTTCCCTGGGGATCTATGTTCTGCCAGTTTAATTCTCAGGCTCAGCCAAAACACCCTGAGAGAAAAACTGTTAAGTTTGGCCTCTCTACATGACCCATTAGTATCTATTAGAATCTCAGCTTATTAAAGAACTATCATGTGTCGGATCATTAATGCATAGTCCCTGACTTCACAGAATGAACAGTCGTGAATGGAAACAGGAGGAAATGTTCACCAAACACCATGCACACATAGGAGAGAAGCATTCAGCCTAACCTGGAGATCAGCAAAATTTACTGGCAATGAACTTTGAGCTGTCTCAAACAATAGATAAATGTTTATTGGGCAAAAGCATGTGCCAGAGTTTCTCAGGCAAAGGATACAACAGGAGAAAAGACATGGAGGCCTGTGAGTAAGAGACCAGCAAGCTGTAAAATGATCCTCCCACTTTCTCCCATGACTGATCTCTTCCAGCCTCAAATCTTCACAGTCTCTCTTCTGCTTCTTTATATTCCATGTTACCCCAATTGCATAGTTTATAGTGGGGTCTCTTATCACCTTGGTACTCAAAGAGTGGCCAGCGGCCACCATGTCATTGGCGCTTTATAGAAATGCAGATCAAGCCCCACTCTAGACCTACCTGAGAACCTGCATTTTAAGCAGATCCTAGGGTGGTTCATACACACATTAGAGTTTAAGAATACTACATTACAGTCTTGGTATTGATGAGAGGACTGGCAACTTGCCCTATAATGTAATCATGCTATGTGAACCTTTTATAGTAACTTTTGCAGAATGTGAGAGTTTGCCAAAAGGTATATTCTTCGTGCCAACTACATTTTTAGACTGCCTTTTAATATAGCTGTTTTTCTTAACAATGATACTTATCCTCCTAATTAGGTTGTGGTCAAGGGCTATGTTTCTTTGACTCATTCCTTCTTTCATACCTACTGGCAGAAAAACAGACAGAGATAGATTTTTCTTTTTAGTAGTTGGCTATCTAGTAAGAGGATAAGGTTCGATACAAACTATGACTCAGAATGTCAAGCCTTGCTCTACTTCTTGCCAAGGAGTTTTTCCTTGAATGAGTTCCTTAGTGCCACTATGCCTCAGTTTTCTCATCTATAAAATAGAGAGAACACCTAAATTGCAAGTTCATCATCAGGATTAGAGATGAAGAGTGTAAAGTGCTGGGCAAGTTACAGAGTTAACCTTCCTCAGCTGCAGTAGTAGCTGTCATTATAAATAATGATAATAATGTTAATAATGATAACAACAACAACAACAACAACAACAGTAGTAGTAGTAGTAGTAGTAGCAGTAGTAGTAGGTAGCATAAGAGAGGGTTAAACTTACTCTGATATTGCCAAAAAGGGAGTGGTTGCATTTATTTGGGAAATTAGAAGAGCCTGGTGAAGAAGAACTGGTGCTGGAAATGGCAACTGAGCCTTAAGCAGTCAGAAATTGTGGAGAGAATGTGTTGTAGGTGACGGAAATTAAATAAGTAAACACATTCCCAGAGATGAGATTACATAAGGCAGATTTGGGAAACAAAGAACTCATCTGACTTTTTTCTCCCTGTTTTGTGAATTTATCACTAGGCACATTCTTTTAAAAGAAAAACAATTAGATCACTTTAAAAAAATATTTACTCATTTTATGCAGTTAACAAGTTGCCTTTACTGTAAAGATTAAAATGACGGGAAATAAGATCTTCCAGAAAATCTGGGCCATATGTTACTTCACACTGTGGTTGTACATGCAGATTCAGCCCTTGTGTTGGCTGCCTGCTGCCCAGACTAAGTAGGGTGAGCTCAGGACAGAGCCCTGCTTCAGCATGAATGCTTCTGCCTTCTCTGGCTAACACATTCCCTTCACCACTCAAGAATGCACAAAGTATTTGCTAGGTCAGGAGTGCCTGGCCATGACAGCACCATTTGCAAAGTAAAGAGTCTATTTATGAAGATAATGGCAATACCCAGGCCAAGCCCACCATGGGAGAACCTTGCCTCCTAATTAGCAAGAGCAGTGCATTTTAATGAGGACGCCTTAGTAGGCAGTTGGCTCCTGCCTTGACTGCCAACGAATCTGGGTCAGAGCGAGCGTTGGCAGAGAGAATGCCAAGCAGGTGAGGAGAACAAAACAGAAAATGCATTCATTTCTTGGAAACTTTACACCTTAGAATTATTTCATTTCCTCATTACAATGGCTGTCTCTACATAGGATGTTTCTCTAGGAGCAAATAGCTCTTTGAAGAAGCAGTGGTTCTTGGGTAAACTATGAACCCTGAAACTATCGCTGGTAGGAGGAGCAGAGGAGTAAGGAGGGTAGGGTCTCAGAAATGTTGACTTTTGACTCCATTTGAAAGGCAATTAAACCATTGCTAAGAGACCTAAGGAAAAAAACAATGCTCTGCATTTTTTGGGAGGGGTAAGAAAGAATGGCCATGGCTCCTGCCTCCATGAATCCCTTGGAAATGATCTGATAGTGAAGGTAATTTAAGCAGGAATGGAAAAATCTGTTGCTTAATGCTGATGGACAACTGCTGATGGATGACATAAAGAAAATAAAACTCCTCAGCATCTATGTTGTTTCCAAATATTGGCACAAGGAGAATGATCTTCCCACTGAAAAAGGTAAATGACCATTCATAGGTGAGGATAACTGCTCCAAGATGCATAAAAGAAAGATGAGAATACCATAATGTTGTAATCACTTTGCATCTTGGGTCCCTGCCATGTATACCCCTCAATACCAAGAGGATATACAATTCAGAAGGTTGAAGCCTAGCTGGTTGCTTTAAAGTATCAAAGACAACCAGAGAAATACTAGAAGATGGAGATATTTTTTGGAAATAGATGACACTCTCGGAACTGCAGTCGTTGAGTTTTTCAATGAGCTCAAGCAAGATAAACCATGGAATTTTAAAAAGAATATTTGTAGACAACTTGAAGAAAAAGATGTGATCTTTAGGAATAGATAGAAAATCACTACAAAAAGGAAAAATTTCCATAATGACAAAAACTTTAGTAAAACTAATAAACCCTAATTAGTTTCTTATTGCTACTGTAACAAGTTACCAAACTTAGTTGCTTAAATCAACAAAGATTTATTATTTTATAGTTCTGGAGGCCAGAAGCCTAGAATGGATCCTTGGGGCTGCATTTCTTCTGAAGACCAGAGGACAATCTGTTCTTGCCTTTTGCAGCTTTCAGAGGCCACCTGAAGTCTTTGACTTATGAACCCTTCTTCCATCTTCAAAAGCAGCAACATAGCATCTCCAACTCACTCTCTGTCTCCCCTCTGCTTTCGTCCTCTGCCTTCACCCACTCTGACTCACCTGGATCCCTTCTAGAAAGACCCTTTTGATTGCATTGGGCCCTTCTAGATACACTAGGGTAAGCTCTTCTTCTCCAAATCCTTAATTTAACCATATCTGCAAAGTCTCATTGCAATGTAATATAAGGTATTGGTGGGTTTCAGGGATTGGGATACTTTTGGAAGCCTTGATTCAGCCTACCTTCATTAGCCAAAATAGCAACTACATTTCCCAGCGGGGTGTAGTGGCACCTGCCTATAATATCAGTAATCTGGGAGACTGAGACAGGAGGATCAGAGGTTTGAGCCCAGCCTAGGCAATTTAGCTAGATCCTGTCTCAAAATCAAAAATAAAAAAAGGTCTGGAGGTGTAGCTTGGTGAGAAGGCCCTGGGTTTAATCCTCAGAACTGAGAAAAAAAGAAAGAAAAAAGGATTGGGAGAAAAAAAAGAAAGAAGGGAGGGAGGGACAGATGGAGGGAGGGAAGGAAGGAAGAAAGGGGAAGAAAGAAAAGAGAGAGAGAGAAAGGAGATTCTTAGACTCACAGTCCTGCTTTAGAACATGTGACCATCTCTTCTCTGCCTTTTGGCTAAGATCAAGCATAGAACATGTGACCAAATTCTAGGTGTATGAGCTGTGAAAGTTGTCAGAATCAAAATGGACTCATTATATGAAACCTTAAATAAATAAAGCTAAGAGACTATGAGTTGTTATTCATGATGCCTGATAACAAGAACTATTCATAAAAATCTCTTCCAGAACCACAGCCTTGTACACACAAAAACATACAAGGACATCTGTCCAAAAACTGTCTGTTTAGTCTTGGGCAGACCCCACCCTTATTATTGATCCTCATAATCAAGGATTATTATTACAAAATATCTTATGAAATCCTCCTGCCTTTAAAAACTTTCCCTGGCCTCAATATCCTTGAGTATACACAGAATTTACTAAGTCAAGAATATTCCCATTGCGATTCTGCTCCCAAATAAACATATTCATCTTCCAGGAATCTCTCTGTTATTTATGTTGATAAAGCAATGTGAAATGTTCTCCTTCTGTTGTGCCCTTAAAGGAAACTGCATGCTATTTGTTGAAAAGTGAATCAATGAGCCTTTGGGGACCTGGCAGAGGAGGCCAGAACCTGGGTGTTTAACAACAAGAACCTGTTCCTCTGATAATGTCATGGATCAAAGAAGCCACACCAGCTTGGACTTTCTAATGAAGGGAACTGTTTAAGCTATGCAGATAGAACTATATCCTACTGCTTAATACACTACTCAGGTAGACTAAGGGACTATAACTGACAAAGCATTTGGGGACTTCAGCAGCATTTGTCAAGGTCTTTTATTATATCTGTGTATTCAAGATGGAGAAATGTGGGTTAAAGCCAAGAAAAACTAGGTAGGTTTATAACTGCTTGAGTAACCATAAAGGTTCAGATTAATAGGTTGATATTAATCTCTATGAAGCATTTTTAATGCTATGGCCCTGTTACAGTTCATGCTCTGAACTTGTCAAACCACAGCTGAAATATTTAATTTTCTTCCATGGGATTCATTTGAAGAGGGCTATAGACATGGGAAAGGATATTAGGGGTAGCAGTGAAACAGTAAAGAGACTTGAAGCCATATCACCTGAGGAAGGTTAAAGAAACACCAGTGATGACACAAGAGGGCCCTTCAGAAATTTATAGAGCACTTATTAGGTATAAGGCATGTTGCTAAGTGACATGGCATAGAAAAGATAAGGATGCTTTTCCTTGCCCTCATATGGTTAAGAGAAAGAAGGCATTTATATAAATTTATATCATTTTATGTAAACATGTATGCATTAGTTAGATATTCATTGCTGTGACAAAATGCCTGAGAAAGTTAACCTAAAGAAGAGATTTAATTTGGCTTATGGTTTCAGAAGTTTCAGTCGATGGTTAGCTGGCTCCAAGGAAGAGGGTATACCATCATCTCATGGTGGGTAGGAAGCAGAAAGAAGAGCCCAAGAGGGCTGGGAATTTAGCTCAGTGGTTTCGCCACCTGCTGCGCAAGGACAAGGACCCAAGTTCGATCCCCGGTACCAAAACAAAGAAGAAGAGCCCAACAGGAAAGGGCCAGGGACAAGACATAATTCCCAAAGTCACATCTCCATGACTGAGCCAGACACACCCAGAAGTATACTTTACTAGTCTCCTAGGCATCTCTCAAACCAATCAAGTTGACAATCAACATTATCCATCACTATATATGATAATACTTAGTTTACAGACTGGCCTATTAAAAATCTATTTATGGGACAGGTGTGTATGGTGGAGCATCCCTGGGAGGGATCCCATCCCTTGGGAGGCTGAAGCAGAAGGATCATGAGTTTGAGCCTAGGCTGGACTGCATGGTGAGACCCTGTCTCAGAAGAACAAAAACAGATTAACAAAAAGAATCTATTTATGGAGGTTTTCTTGTTTTGTTTATGTTTTCTTGTCCTAGAAAAAAATTATTTTTTAACTTATGTTAGTCACCTTTCCCTTGTTAAAACAAATACCTGAGATAATCAACTTATAAAAAGAAAAGATTTATTTTGGTTCACATTTTTAGAGATTTCAGTCCATAATCTACAGGGGCTTCATTGCTTTGGGCCAATTATGAGGAAGGCATATCATGGTGAGAGTGTGTGGTGGAGCAAAACCACTCACAACATGGCCATGAAGCAAAAACAAAAGAAGGAGGAGGAGGAGAAGAGGAAGGAGGAGGAGGAGAAGGGGAAGAAGAAGGGAAGGAGAAGGAAGGAAGGAAGGAAGGGAGGGAGGGAGGGAGGGAGGGAGAGTTATACAGTCCTTATCAAGAGCACTAGGCCTCACGTCCCAAAGGCTCCACACCTCCAAATAGCATCAGCCTGGGAAGCAAGTCCATGGACATTTAGGAGACACTTAAGATCTAAACTGTAACACTATCCTTTGGGGTTGATGATTCACCAGTCAAGGCTGGAAGCATTGTTCTTTCTAGTAAAAAATCAGTTTGTCTTTCTGAGGATTGGGCCCCACCCCCACTCCTATGTGAAGGCAAATAAGTTGAGGGTATTGGTGAGGATTGCACAAACTTCCCAAGACATCGTCGACTACCGAACTCTTGGAAGGACCAGAGAGCCCTTTTATGGTTAAAAAATGAAACAAAAAATAGAATAGTTAGAGAATTGAGAGCTTTTGAGAGTGAAACCATTAAAGGATATGGGTAGGAAACTGAAGAGATAGGGAGAGGAGGCCCTAAGTCCTGAGAATTGGGGGGCTGAAGTCTGTTTGAAAGGCAGGTTCTAATCTGTACACCAACTTTGTTTAGGCTAAATACCACTCAAAGATGATCAAAAGTCCTTCACAGGTAGAAAGAATATTGACCCCTTAGCTTCCAGCTCATAGGGATGTTCACTTGTGCTGCTGATGGAACCCTGAGGACAGATGACAAAATGAGACATGAACTCAGATTGGCAATGATTGCTCAGAGGTCCCTGCCAGAAACCTGGGCTAATCTGCAAGTTGCTCCGGAGTTTAAGAGCACCAAAAAGAGTGAGGAAAAATGATCATTTCTTCATAAAAATAAATTTCAAGTGGTCTTGACTTTTTTTCTGTCTCCACAGTTTATATTGAATTCTGCTGTTGTTCCAACCATCACAACTTAACAGCTCCCATTGAGTGGATGCTTGCTGTGTTCCCAGAGCTTCACTTACAAGATGTTAGGTGGGGCAATATGTCTGTTTCGTAGAAAGGAAAATTCCAGTTCAGCATTTGAGAATGATCTGAGTAGTGTCATTTGGGTGAAGGTGGGAAGCTGAGACTTCCACCCAGATTTGCCTGGTTCGAAAACATATTCTTTCCATGATGCTTCCCTGGTTTCATGACAATAAGAGCAAAAAGAGAGAGGTATGAAAAAGGACAATTTTTAATTTCCCACATTATCCAATGTGTTATTGTTCATATTGTCATTTTAATCACTTCCACTACTCTATATTGTAATGCCTAGGAGAGGTTTTAAACTAGACCTTTGGCCTGCTCTGGGCCATTACAGGCACTTGGAGAGAGCCACAGGGATCCCAAGGGTACATGTTTACTTCTTGTGTCTGGCCCTTTGTATCCTCCCCCCACAACTCTAGTAACTTTGTTTTGATCAAAGGGGCATCCATCTGAGGGCTGATTGTGCAATTCTTCTGAACTGCTGTCTTCCTTCTCAGGACCTAGAGTACAGGTATTGAGTGCTATGAACTCCTCAGTCTTTTCCTTGGCACATGGAATATTTGTACACCCTGCAAAGGGCAGCAAAGGAATAAAGGAGTTCCAGGTCTTATACAAACCCTTAAAATCTTTTTCAAAATGGAGAGCTGGGATAACATTCAATCCAGAGTCTTGCACACACTAAAGAAGCCAAATAGATATTTGCTGTATAAATGGCTATTAAAAGGCACTGATAGCATGTGGAACAAACCAAAGAACAAGTATAGGCTTTCTTATAAGCTGAGTCAAAATCCAATGCACCAAAATAGGGTAAGATCATCAAGAGAAATGGTTACTTTAGCTACAGGATCATTGCAAAACAAATATAATTCTAACTGTTCTCCTTGCCTCACTTTACTTGAGTGCCTAAGGGAAAGTTTCAATTGGGTGACCACTATGACTTCTATCACCTGAGTTATATTACTTTTTAGAAGAAACAAATGACAATACACTTTCCCACTGAGAAAAGCCTTCCCCCATCACCAAACAATTTAGAGAATTAGATCTGAACTTCTCATCCAAATTCCTGATTTTTTAAAAAGTAAACTGGCAGAATGATACTTCTAAAAGCAAGAGCAAAAGTTAAGTCGTTTCATAAAATTAGACCCTTATTTTGATTGACACATAAATAATGGAACAAGAGTACTGAGTAAATTGCATTAGCTTTATCACTTCACAACAATAGGATACCAAAGTGGTGATTAAATGTATCTTCCCAACACAAGTGATAACTTTACACTAAATGCAGTGTTATATTGTGTAGAAAATGGCATCTTCCTCTTCCTGTTTTAAAATGTTAGGTAATTACATATAAGGAATAATTAACAGAGCCTTAAACTGGGGCTTATTGAGCAGCTCAAATTAACTAAAGTTTTAAAAAATTAATATTTATTTTTACAAAAAGTCAAATGGTACTAAAAAAACAAACAAAAAAAGCTGCTATCCTCTCCCTGCTTCCCTCCTGTCCCTAACTCCACTCCACAGACATATTTACTTTTAGTTTTAAGCTGTTTCTTGTAGTGTTTATTTCTGTTACCTATAAACAATTTGCTTATACATTTATAAATTGGTTTGTCAATTTTAAAAATCTATTCATCTCTCTATTTTGGTGTGCTTACACACCTCTTTTTTAATCTCTTTTGTTACTATTCATCTCAATTTGTTAATTTTTATTCATTATTTGTTGTTATTATAGCTGTATAAGTAACATTCATCATTATTCACTATACACTACTAGTGAATTAAGAAAAGTATACTGTTGCTGGGCATGGTGTCGTATTCCTGTAATCTCAACACTTGGGAAGCTGAGATGGAAGGATCACTGTGAATTCCAGGCCACCCTGGGTTACATAGGGAGTTTAAGACCAACCTGAACTACATAGTGAGACCCTGTTTCAAAAAACAAAAAAAAAGAAAAAGAAAAAGAGAGAAGATAACAAAAATAGTAGCATACTCTTAATTAAATACTATTAAATAATATATTTAGTAGTAGTAGTATTAAGTAGTGTACTTTTAAGTGAATTAAGAACAATAGTATACTATCATTGTTTCCTTTGCTGTACAACATTTTGTCTTTCCTGGAATTGGTTATTATTTTGGTCTCAATTTACTGATCATTTTTAATCTATGTTGGAAATTATAGGCATTAGATTAGATCTTATTGACTTCCTAGAACCTTAGACTAAGGGTAATAAGATGGAAAGTAGTAAAGATAAATGTACATGTGCTGTATTTAATCTGATGAGATGAACCACAAATACCCCAGGTAGAGACCAACATTGACCTAGGACTGAGAAAAAGAGCTATTCTTTCACTGATCTCAAACTTCACTTGGGTCAGTAGTGCAAATGAGGTATCGACATACAGTCCTGGGTTGTATGAACTATACTAATTGAACTATCCTCTCCAGAGCAGAAAAGATCAATCCTGTTCATGTTGCCGAATGCATCCTATTCTGATCCCACATTTTAAGTAAGACAAAGCGTAACAAGGAGTACACAGAACACTCTAGCCAGAATCATAAGAGTCTGAAAAACATGCCATATGAGCAATAAAGGAAATTGAGATGTTTAACAGGGAAAAGTCTTGGGGGAAGTCATGACTATCTTCAAATATTTGAAGGGCTATCATGTAAGAAAAGATAGATTTATCCTGTTTGGTTCTGGGTGAGTGTCAGGGAGGCAGACTCAGTTCAGCGAACACAGACTTTCCAACAGCTGGATCCACGGCAGTGGTGGGAGGCACTGCTTTTGTCCCTCCAACAGCCATTCTTCTAGGGCTTTTTGGCAGAGGTAGTATAAGCTGGGTCTCTGGCTGTCCAACTAATGATTACATTTTTTTCCTGTTCTTCAGCGCTATGGCTACAGAATTAGGTTCAGATGAATGGGATATGTACAGCAATGATGTGTGCTATCCCTTGCCCACACCTTTAAAAGGAAGGAAGCAGCCCTCTTCTTTTCTCTAAGCCTGGAGTATGGTAATGGTGAATCTTCCTTGACTATGTGTTCAAACCTCAAAACTATAGAGCAATAACATGGAAGAAGCTTGAGTTCCCAACATAAAGGACCCACTTTCTCAGCCTTGGACTCCTTGGACTAGGTAAGAAAAATTTTTCATCTGATTAAACTCTTGCGTGGTTAATATTCTATCAAGTTTAGCTATGCATTTGGATCTTTGTTAGTCTAGTAAAATGCTGAAAAGAATTGAAAAAAGCAGACATTCTTGATTTGGTGCTAATCTTTTAATCTTCCATCATTATATATGATGTTAATTTGGACTTTTAATAGATGCTTTTATCAGGGTGAGGAAGTACTCTTTTTATCATGGCTTACTGATTATTTTTATTATGTAAGCAGTTGCATATTTTCAAGGCTTTTTTGGTGTCAAGTAGATAATCATGTGGGTTTCTTTTCCTTCATTCTATGGACATGATGTATTATGTATGTATTATTGACATGATGTATTATGTTAATGAATTTTAAAATATTAAACTAATCTTGGCTCCCAAACCAAGTTTTGTCATGTTACATTTTTTTCATTCATCTTAAAGTATTTTCTAATTTCCTTTGAAATTTCTTCTTTGACCCAATGGACATTTGGAGTGTGTAGTTTAATTTCCATATATTTATGAATTTCCAAAATTTCTTCCTGTAATTGATTTCTAACTTCATTTTACTGTAGTCAAAGAATATCCTTCACATGATTATTTCAAGTGTCGAAAATTTAGGAATGTTTATCTTGTGGCCTTACCTATGGATTACCCTGGATTATGTTTCATGTACTTTTGCTCTTGTAGGATGGAGTGTTTTATAAATATCTTGTAGGGTGGAGTGTTTTATAGATATCTGATAGGGTGTTTGGTTGATAGTATTGCTGAAGTCTTCTATTTCCTTATTGATCTTCTGTCCTATCAATTTTTGAAAATGAGATATTAAAGTCTCCAGCTATTGTTACTGAATTGCATATTTCTCATTTTAATTCTGTCAGTTTTGCTTCATGTACTTTGGGGCTCTGCTTTCTGGTGCGTATATGATTAGAATTTTTACATTAATATTTATTATTGGGCCTGGGATTTAGCTCAGTGGTTCGGCGCCCTGCATCGCAAGCGCAAGGTCCCTAGTTCGATCCCCAGTACCAAAAAAAAAATTATTATTTAACAAAATAACATTGAATCAGGCAATACATGTAGCTCAATAATAGATCGCTTACCCAGCATGCTCAAGACCCATGTTTCCACCCTCAGCAGTGGGGAAAGGGAGAGGGATCTAGAAATAGTCCATTAGTAAAATGCATCATAATCAGGTTGCGTATAGGAATGTAAAGTTAGTTCAATAATAAAAATCAATCAATGTAGTTCACCTCATTAATGGAATAAAACAGAAAACCATCAGATTAGCTTAATAGATGCAGAAAAATTGATGAAACCCACTTAAAACTTTCAAAAAACTAGAAAAGGAAGAGAACTTATTCACTCTGATAAAGGGCATCTACAAGGCCCATAGCTAACACTGTACTTGATGGTAAAAGATTGATTGCTTTCAGCTGAGATTGGAAACAAGACAAAAGACATCCACTCTACACTTCTGTTAGTATTAGCCAGGAAAATAAATCAAGGAAAACAGGGCTGGGGATTTAGTTCAGTGGCACTGTGCTTGCCTTGCAAGCTCAAGGTCTTGAGTTTGATCCCCGATACCAAAAAAAAAAAATCAAGGACAAGAAAGAAAAGGCTTACAGATTAGAAGGGTAGATATAAAAGTACTGTTTGTAAATAAGAATCAAAATGAATAATAGATAATGTGAAATAGGAAGAAAAGGGACAAAGGGAAAGGGAAAGTGATAGTGGTAGGGGAAGGGAATGGAATTAATATGAGAAAATGAAAAAATGGAAACAAAGCCTTTGTAAATAGGAAGGGAGGGCATGGGAATGGGGAAAAAATAAGAACCAAGAGAGATTATGTAAAGGTGCAAATTTCCAATGATGAATGTCATTGTATTGTATACCTAGAATGTACCAATAAAATTAAATTTTTAAAAAGTATTGTTTGCAGAGATAACATGATTGTGTACATAAAAAATGATTTTTAAAAATCCACCCCCCAAACTTCAGCCTTCTAGAAATAAATGAATTTAGCAAGGTCATAAGATGCAATGTTGACATTTAAAAATCAATTTTATTTCTATATATTACCAATAAACATTTTGACATGATTTTCAAAGTACTATTTATAATAGTAGAAATAAAAATCCTTTGGGTTGAATTTAATGAATGATATGCAAGTCCTCTACACTGAGAAATGAAGACCTAAAGAAATGGAGAAATCAGGGCCGGGGATTTAGCTCAGTGGTTTGGGCGCCTGCTGTGCAAGCACAAGAACCCCAGTTCAATCCTCGGTACAAAAAAAACACCTCAGAAATGGAGAAATCTACCATAAGAGTTGATAATTCACCAGACTGGAGACACAATGGGGAAAGGACATTGCTGCACATTATATAATAATAATAGCTATCATGTATTAGTGCTTAGGGTGACTGACAAATTAAATTCCTAACAGGGCAACTCTGATATTTGCACTTGTTTGCTCAAAATGCCCTCTTATGCATGTGATCAAGGACAAACTTGTCTGGCATTCATACACCTTCCACTGTTGATTCTAATTTTCCCTTTCATATGATTTTTTTTTCTCTATTACCCCACACTTTAGCCACACTGGACTCCTTACCATTTTCTAGCTTAAGATTTGACCTTTCTCCCTTGATGCATGATATTCCCTTCCTTTAGCCAACTCTTCACCCTGCCCTGTAACCACCCTCAACTGTGGCCTGATGCCCAGCAACTTATAGCACTTAGCACAGTGTGACACACTTAACAGAGTAGTTACTGAATGGATAAGAGGAGAAAAGTGGTTCGTTGACACCAATCCCAGAGGAGAGGGTAAAGGGATGTCTTTGATTCTAAATGAAGACAACTGAAGATGAGACGTATGTTTAGCCTGTACAGGTGAATCTCTTTCATTGGAGACAGGCTTGTCATAATTAGCCAAAGCCACAATTATTGCAATTTTGGATGAGTCAGAGAAATGTTGTAATTATTGGGCATTTATTTGCGTTTTTTTATTGTTTACTTGTAGAATTATAAAATTTTTAGTATATAGCTGTTCAATGAGGCTTTGAGCTTGTTTGATTGTTTTTGTGGTACTGGAGATAGAACCCAAGGCCTTGTGCACAGTAGACAAGCATTCTACCACTGAGCTATGCCTCCAGCCATTGAAGTATCTTCTATTATAGCCAAAAGAGAGTTTCACAATCATCTAGACAGGCCCTTCAAATCTACGGAAGCTTTTGTTTGTTTTTTGATGCTGAGAAATGGACCCAGGGTCTTGTGCATGCTAAGTGCATGTTCTAACACTGAGCTACACACCAGTCAACATCTGTGATTTTAAACAAGTCCAATTAATAAAATGTGTTGTCATACATCCCAGGCTGGCTTCATTAGTGTATGACCTGTGCAGTTGCCCAAACTTAAATCGTGCTCAGTCCAGTTGCTCTCTTGAAATTCTTACTATTTTTGAACATAGGGCCTGTATTTTTGTTTTGCACTGGGATTTACAATTATGTGACCAATGTTTTATATATATATATATACTCTTGGGTTCCATCATTCCCTCCCTCTCTGTACCTTTCCTATGGTGTTTCCACTGGCTGGAGACAAGTAAAGCATTACATATGAAACACTGAGAGATTTCAACTTCTCATCTCTCCATCTTTAGGATTCTTTCTCAGGTCTCTCACCATCATCCCTACTAGGAAATTCTGCAGATAGTCCAAGTTTCTCATTTTATACAAGAAAACCAAGATCCAGAGGGGCAATGTCCTCTACCACTTATTTAAGTATCCTCAGGTATTTTAGCTTTCTATTATAATTAATAAAAATTATTATAGGCAGCAGGGAAAGAGTGTAAAATCAAGGAAATTAATGGCCAGTCACTTGGCATGGCAGGACAAGGATGTAGACCTGTTTTTATCTCAGAAAGAGCCTGATTCTAATCCTAGGCAGAGTTTCATGTTCTGAGCTCTTTCACCAGTAACGTCCCTAGTTCATCTCAATTTTAACACCATTAGACTGAAAGTTAAGAGGGGCTTCAAGGCTATATCCCTCACCCAGTGTCCCTTAAAAAGGTAACCGCTAGGGCCGGGGATTTAGCTCAGTGGTTCCGCCGCCTGCCTCGCAAGCACAAAGACCGGAGTTCGATCCCCGATACCAAAAAAAGAAAAAAAAAAAAGATAACCGCTACGTTGAAATCTTGCTTTTTGGATGGAGGTACCTTTTATTTTTTGGTACACTTTGGTTGTGAGAAAGTATTTTAATAAAGCACAGGAATCAGCCTCTGTACAAATTTCAACCATGGGAATTAATGTCCCAACATAGCAACTCTATTTCTTTTGCCATGTAATAGTTTTTCAAATAATTGAAAATAGCTTACATCCACAACTTTTTCCCCTAGACTGTTTTTTGCCCTAGTTGAACATCAATTGTCTGTAATGTTCCATAGTAATATAGTTTCCAAATCCTTTCCTGTCCTCATCTCATCTCTGGTGACCCTCAGAGCCAGTAAGCCAGAGACAAAGCAAAAGTATCATGTCATTTAAAAAATTTGCTAATTCAAACATCTGCAATAACTAAGTGTAGTAGCTCATGCCCTAATCCCAGCTACTTGGGAGGCTGAGGCAGGAGGATGGTGAGTTTGAGGCTAGCCTGGGCAATTTAGTGAGACCCTGTCTCAAAAAATAAAAAAAGGGATTCTCAGTACTAAAAAATATTTAAAAACCAAAAATAAAGTTCTAAGACCAGAAAGACTTTGAGCAAGATTATAAGGAAAAAAGTGGGAGATTACAAGGAAAATAAGTCACGGCTTTTGGTGGTGGGACTTTCTTAAGAAAGTAAGATTTACCTTAATCAGAGAGCAAAGAACCCTCTTCCCCTTCAGTTGCAGTTGGAGAAATTATAGGAAAGGGCTGTGATTAGTCAAATTGGGTCATTGCCCATTCCTAAGCCGGGAAGTCACAGTTAGGTAAGAAGAGGAAAGGGTCATGCGAACTACTTGGCTAGAGGACAGGAACAGAGTGTTACCAGGAAGGAGTTATGTGCTTCTCTCAGAAGGGGAGAGCAGTGGGCAAACAAAAATCAACAGTGCCCTACAGTGGGTGAGTCAAAAATTCAAAGAAAGACATTGAGGATTATTATTTAAGGGAAATGTAGAAAGCACTGCCTATTATAAGGATAGAGTTGATAAGGCCACAGGAATGGCAGAGAAGAAATTTAACTGGCTAGTGAATAACATATATACAGGAATCCCCCTTTATCCTTGGGAAATACATTCCAATACTCAATAGATGCCTGCAACAATAGATAATAATCAACTCTCTATATACTTTTTCCCCTGTACATACACATCCATGATAATGTTAAGTTATAAATTAGACCCAGTAAGAGATTAAAAACTTAAAGTAGGAAAAATATATGTAATAAAAGTTGTGTAAATGTGGTGTTTTTCTCAAAATATCTTTTTTTTTTTGGTACCGGAGATTGAACTCAGGACTTTGCACTTTCAAGGCAGACATGGTGCCACTGAGCTAAATCCCCAACCCCTTAAAATATCTTATTGACAAAGGGATGAGTTATACCTGGGTAGGATGGAATAAAACACTGTATGATTTCATCAGACTACTCAAAACAACACACAATTTAAAACATGCATTTTTTATTTCTGAAATCTTCCAATTTCAATAACTGAAAGTGAGGAAATTGAAATTATATATGGGGAGCTACTGCTTTTCTAAGGGAGATAAATGAGTAATGAGGAAACAATAAAATGTTGAGTGTATTGACTTTTAATTGCTGTCTACTAAGAGTGAAATTTAATATTATGTGGGAAAGAAATATAATTATGGAAATACATTTTATAATAAATTCTAAAACCCACATTAGTAAAAAGTTAGTATACCTATGAAAAGGTGCTTTGAAGTTTAAAACAGGAATAACTTGTGACTGCATGATAGTGGAAAGAGCTGGCTGTGGAGGCCCTGTGGCTGCCTGCTCTTGGGTCCATCTTAGGACAGAGTGTATGTTGTGGGTAGAGGTGTGGGCTGTGTTTCCATTCCCCATTTCCTTGAGCACTGGGAAAACCTATTTGTGCAGTTAAAGATGGCTTTCACTGAGGGCCGTCCCAGAGCCCACAGACCACAGGCGTAGAGGCAATAGCGACTGTCCAGAGCCAATGTGGGCTAAATTGACAGCAAGTAGGACCATATAGCAGGTCTCATTTCCTTGTGGCTGGAGTCTGTTTCACACCCCAAATCTAACCACACATATTTGGAACTGTGTGCAAGGGTGAGACTAAGATGAAGTTAGCCAATATTGGATCTAGGCCAGTCAGCCTTCCAGTGAAACACGCCTGCATGGAGCAGGCTTTTGCTAGGAGAACTGGCCTCCTCTGTTTCTCAGGGAGGCATAACTTGGGGGCCACTAAGCAAGCCCACTTGCCAAGCACAAACCACCCCTCTAAGCCTCCGAACAGTTGCTTTGACTGGGCCACTGAGCAGAAGGAAGATGAATAAGGTTGCCCAATAGGTAATTGTGATTTGGGGCTCTTTGGATAGTTTGTCATGTTCTCTCAGAGGACTTCAGCTGTTTACACAAAATGGAAAAATGCTGTTAAACATTGAATCTTTTGATATTTTACTTTCCAAAGGGAACTTCGGTGGGCATTTTAAAAATCAGTCAGCAGGGGGCCAGGAATTTAGCTCAGTGCCGCCTGCCTCGCAAGCTCAAGGACCCGAGTTCGACATTGGTACCAAAAAAAAAAAAAATCAATCAGCAAGTATTTATCAATCAAGGTACTTTGCTAAACTGTCCTAGATTCCAGGAGTGGTATAAATAAGCTGTACACTAGATTAACTATTTTATAGCCAGTGCACATGCATACATGTAATATTTCTTCAGAATACTGTCTTCGGGAGACTATACTTTTTGATCCAGTGGTGGTCTGTGTAGTAGTATAGAAAGTATTTTAGGAAAATTTTTTCTGTGGGCTTCACCTTCAGAGCCTGCAGTACATTCTTTTAAATATGCTTGATTTTGTAAAGCTATTTTTTTTTTGGTACCAGGGATTGAACTCAGGACCTTCCACTTGCAAGGCAGGAGGCAGAACCACTGAGCTAAATCCCTGGCCCTAAGTGTAAAGCTATTGTGAATACAGAGGCAAGATAAAATTGAGGAATATATCTGAGATACAGATATATATATATATATATATATATATATATATATATATATATGATGTCCACATAAAAACTTTTATGTGACTCCTTGGAGAAGCTTTACAATCAACCAAGAACTGGAAGCAACCCCAATATCTATAAACTGATGAATGGATATACAAAATGTGGTATATCCATACAATGGGCTATTATTTACCAATAGGAATGGAGTACTGATACATGCTACCACAGGGATGAGTGCTAAAAATAACATGCTAAGTAAAAGAAGCCAGACAGAAAAGATCATATGTCACAGGATCCTTTCATATGAAATAGCTAGAAAAAAGCCCCTCTAGAGACAAAGTAGATTAGCAGTTTCCTTGGAGCTAAGAGTAGGAACAGGTGATGAAGATGTTCTAAAATTGGGCTGGGGTGATGGTCACACAACTCTAACTTCACTCAAAATCATTAAATTGTACAATTAAAATGGGTGAATTTTATTATATATAATTATATTTTAGAAGTAAAGCTTAAAAGAAGAAATGAAGTGTGAAGATAAGAAAACATGCAAACTTATTTTTAAATGACTCATGAATCAGTTCTAAAGCAAATATAGTAAATGAGAGAGCTACACAGCTCCCCCTCTGACAGCTCCAAACTCGATGGAGCACTGGCAGCACCCAGAGAATGAGCCCTCGAGGGGGTGGGATGGAGGTGGGGCAGACAGCTGGTTCTCATTTGTATACCATTAATGGACACTACCCTAGCAGTACTGTTCCTGTCATACAGGTTTTTGCCTTATCCACTGGGAGATAAGATGTATATGAAGGCACTGACATTTATTAACATGTCAAATAAAATAAATTAGTTAATGTCAAACTAGTTAAAGTGCTTTTTCAAAAGTGTGAGTTGACAGCAAAGTAAGACAAAGTGAGGCGTTCTCTTTCATAACCAGCTTGCAAAATCCCTATGTACCATGATTGATAGTGCATTTTCAGCCACAAATACATAAAAATAACTTCCATGCTACTGTCCAAATGTGGGTAGATTTCAGCTGATGTAGGCTTGAAACTCCTCTCTCTTTGGTTTCAGTCTGTTTCCCTCAAGAGCTGACACCGGAAGCCTGACGTTTTTCTTTACTGCACACCTCTCACTCCTACCTCTGTTTCTTGTCTTGCAGTTTCCTCCCTCAAACCCAAAGTGATCTTCTTCTTGCATTCTGAAGAATAAACCCATGCAAAATGTCCACAACACCAAGATCATGCCGAGGGGGTGGAAGTGGGATTAGGAATTTACAGGTCCATCTTTGTATGTTGAAAAGGTTTAGCATAGCAGGGAGCTAGGTTTGTTAATTACTCAGATAAATGCTAGCCAACCCATAAAGTGCAGGATTAAGTTGTTAAAATCCACTCCCACCACTGGCAATGTAGAAAGGTGGAAAGACTTGGGGTACAGTTACTGTTCTCCTGAGAGATGGGCAGATGGCATGCAGCTATGTGCTACAAAACCAATGTCATTGAGGAGATTCTTTGTGGATGCCTGAAGAATTCTTATTCAGAGGAATGTATACTGAGAGAAAGATGAAGTTAGTAAAAAGGTTTAGCCAGTTGAATGAAGCCTGGTGTTGAATCAAAACACCAAGCTACTAAAAAGAAAAAAACAAAACAAAACAAACAAACAAAAAAAACACCAAGCTACTAGGGAACCTGGACTAAAACCAGTTGGAGAACTAAGACTTTGAAAGTGGTCACTGAATATTTTCACTGTTATGGAGACCAGTAGCTGAACCCCTAGCAATCCTAGTGTATTTTACTGGGTCTGGTAGCAGGGGATGCTCAATACTTTGTTCCTAAAACTTTTTAGCTAGGAAGCAGTTGTGAATTAAATCATTATAACCTGTGCATATATTCATGTACTGTATTGTGTTAAACTGTTTTGTGACAGTGTCAGCTTTGGGATATAAATACTGAGAGGACACCAATTGTATCCACTTGAATTCAATTGCTAGCATTTAGCATAGATTCCTCAAGGATGCCTAGATATTATCAAATTTTTCTGACTTTATACAGGTCAGTAAGCTTAATGGAATAGTTAGAAAAAACACAGCCTCTCACCTCACTGAAATTAATTATGGTAGCCAATAATGTCTCCCAGATTTGTCATATATTAGCATGAAAAAAAGCCTATCTCCTCAACAAACTAAGCAAGGGAATCAAATCCCCATGTCGGTCACCTCTTTTCTAATTACCACTAAAGCCTGACTCAGCTGGATGAAACATAGCTCAGAAGGGAACATTAAAGCTCAGGCATTAACCATGATAACTAGAGTGGAAATGTATCTCTAAGATTGGGAAATGACCCGAAGATGTTCTAGGTTTTCTTTAAGGAGTTTCAGGGATATGAAGAGTTGAAGCTATGGCTAAAGACAAATGATGGGGAAGTCTTCTGCCTACCAGGGGTGGGGCCAAGGGGCAGTGAACCTCAAGTAAAGCAAATAGTTGCACCAAAAAGCAATGAATACCCATTTTCCAGGTCCCAGTGACCCAGAGGAACATGGATCATGAGTACTTGAGCACAGAAACCCTATTTTAGGCATGACAAACAGAAAACTAGGTAGAAAACAAAGGGAAGGAAGAGATTTTTTAACTATCTGTATGTGTTCATGGTACCTAAGGTATTGCTATGCAAGTAGTGAAGATCAATAAATATTATGTGATTGGGTGGATTGATGAATGGATGGATAGATAAGACTTTGGGTAGTTGAGAAATTGAGTGAATAATGAGATTTTCTTATTTTCCCTAATTATGCACCCCAGCAGAATTTGCCAACTGCAAATATTATGTCCAAAGCTATTCAGTGGTGAAATGGCTTAGATAAGGGATATCTTGGTATTTTTTGGTTTAGGTATTTTTTGCTAGTTTGACATGAATGTACACTTATTTTACCATTTTATTCTTGATCTTTTTCTTTTTCCTAATTAAATAGTTTTTGGGTGACATGCTATTGAGAGAATCTTGACTTAGGCAAGTCAATAATTGCAAATGAGTTTTTATTGTAATAAAACACATATAGCAAGGGTCAGGGATTTAGCTCAGTGGCACCATGCCTGCCTTGCAAGCACAAGGTCCTATGTCCAATCCCTGGTACTGAAAAATAAACAAACAAACAACAACACATATAACATAAAATTCAACATCTAGATACTTTAAGTGTACAGTTCAGTAGTATTACATGTATTCATGTCACTGTGCAAGCAATATTCAGAACCTTTTCACCTTCCAAAACAAATTCTATCTATTAAATGGTTTCCCATCCTCTCACTCCCAGCTTCTGGAAACCATTTTATTACTTTCATCTCCATGAACTTGACTACTTTTAGATACCTCATATAAGTGGAATTGTATGGTATTTGTTTTTTTGTCTAGCTTTTTCACTTAGCATAATGACCTTGATTAAGATTTATCCATGTTGTAATATGTGAGGGAATTTCTTTTCTTTTTAGGGATGAATAATACTCCTCTGCTTAGGTACCATGTTTTGCTTATGCATTCATCTGTTAGTGGACATTTCACCTCTTCCTTTCACCTCTCGGCTATTATGAATAATGAACGCTTCCATGAACATGGATGTGCACACCTCTCCAATGTCTTACTTAAAGGAACCCAGAACTAGGATTGCTGATTTATAAAGCAATTTTATTTTTAAGTTTTTGAGGAATATTCATAGTATTTTTCACTCCCACCAACAGTGTAAAGGGGCTGCAATTTCTCTACAAAATTATTTTCTGTTTTTTTGTTTAAATAGTAGTCATCCTAACAGGTGTGAGGTGTTGGTTTCTCATGCTTCACTGCAAATGGGCAAGGGGTGAAACTTGTCCTGATTTACTAGAAAGAAGGAATGCGAATAGGACGTTTGGTGGGTTCTCAAGAAAGGTAGAAATGTTACAGTGGCTCTCATCTTATTTCCAGTCACATCCAAATTTCCTGCCAGCCCTGTAAGACTTGGCCACCCACTACCTCCCTAACCTCATCTCCTCTGTGCACCCTCCTGTTTCACTCTGTCTACTCCAGGACATAGGTCTCCTTACAGCTCTGGGGACAAAATAAGCGGGGCCTTGGTACTTACCATTCCTTTGGCGGAAATATTCCAGACATCCCTATGGCTTGTTTTCTCAACTCTTGCAGCTTTACAATCAAATGTCACCTTTCAGTTTCACTAACTACAACATATAAAATAGCAAACCACTCCATTCTCTCCCTCTCTCTCTCTCTCCTTTACCCCTCACATTTCCATTGCTTCTTTTTATTCATAGCACTTATCACCATCGCTTGGTATACTATGTACTTATTTTTGTATACACACATGAACTCATACCTCCATCCCCATAAAGCATAACATAAGTTCTGTGAGGGCAAGAGCTTCAGTAAATCCAGGACCTACAAGTGTGTATGGCACATAATTGGGGCCCAATATATTTGTTGAATGAATAAATGACTCAAATAAAAGGATACATTCCCTCTTATTTTCTATCTTTGTGGTTTTTTTCTGTGTTTGTGCTCAAAATTTCCACTGGATAAGAAAAACTTGCCACTTGAAGACACACAGATCTGTTCTGCAAGAGGTTCTACACCTGTGCCCCATGTCTCTATTCCTGTTTGCCCTCAAGTGGGTAAATGGCACCATCACTATGGTTCACCTACAGTTCATTGTTTCTAATCCCCATACTCAGTGCAGTGGCAAGTCCTATGGAGTTAACTTGTAGAACATATATTTCTGTCCCTTCTCCAGACTATCATTTGGCAGCCACATTTCCCTTTGACTTGACTTAGTCTCCTAACTAGTCTCCTCTCTTGTGTATTTTTTCCTCAAATTCTTTTATTGGTACATTTTAGATATACAATACATTTACATTTACCATTGGGAACTTGTACCTTTACATGATATATCTTGGTTCTCATTTTTTCCCCATTCCCCTGCCCTCCCTTCACCCCCTCCACCCTTCCCTATTTACAAAGACTTTGTTTTCATTTTTTCCTTTCCTCATATTTTTTCCTTTTCATTCTTTCCTTTCCCCTACCCCTCCCACTTCTCCTACCCTTTTGGACCTTTTCTTCCTTTTCTCTTCTGTATTTGACCCATTCCCAACTTGCACACTGTGGCCAGAGAAGAATTTTTAAAACTAAGATCACACAACTATCCTTTCTAAAAGCCCTTCAATGACTACACACATTTCCTATTCTAAGCCCCAGAATTCGGTGGAATCCATTGCTGTCAACTTCTTCAAACTAATTATGACTCATCCTCCCTTCACCACTATGTTCTAGCCCCAACAGTTTTTGTACAGTCTTTTAGGATCTCAAGTTCATTTTGGCCTAAAACTTTTTTATTTGCTTCTCTTTGCCCCTTTTGATATGGATAGTCCCTAAAGACTATTCTTTAGGTGTCAGCCCAAATGTCACCCTAGGGAGAGATCACACAGCCCAGTCTCTCCAAAGGAGGTTGCCCCATATTCTTTCCCTTTCTTCCTTCTTCTCTTTCTTCCTTCCCTTACCAAAATGTATTTAATTCTCTGTCATTGGACATTTTCTGTTTAGTAATATGAGGACATTCTAAATAATGTGTCAAGCAACACCTAGGTACTTTTCTCTGATATATTTTGCTGGGATAAAGTACTAGAAATGGAATTACAAGGTAGATGCTATTACTGACATTGTTAAGGCTTTAAGATGATGTTGTTGGTATATCTATTTCACCTTGCTTCCTTATAATTCCTATGTGTGGCCAGTGTCCAGGATCCAGCAGTTAGCACAGACAAAGACACCCACAAGGCCCAGTCAAGTCTCCTATGCAGTTTGTGGACTACAGATCAGCAGCTGAGGCATGGCCCAGATGGAATTCATGGCACCCCAGCGTGCAATCTGGACTATCCTTTTCTTAAGAGATGTGTTCACTAGAAATCCAGATGGAGGCAATCTTTCTATCATTATCTGAGAATTTGTTCCGGTTAAAGGGCCATTTGATCTTTGAACTTATGGAAAATCATATTTTTCCCATATTCATGTTTTGTCTTAGAACTGAGGTCCTCCAGGGCTTTGCCTTTGCTTGGTGTGATCCTTAGGGTCCTTTCTTCTCCACAACTTGAGATGTAATCTCATCTTGTCTGTATTACAATTTCCAATTCTGGAAAAAGGGATTACAAGTCACATTACCTGATTGTGGGCAAGCCTGTCCCAAACTCCGATCTGGTGTCCAGTGCTTCTCATTTATAATGTGCCCTGTGATGGGGAAGGGGGGTGCATTTTGGAGCCTAAGCAACAGATCCTGTAGAAATGAGACCAGACTTAAACTGGAGATACAGGTTCTTCTGTCTCCAGGGCAGAGTTCTCAGAAGGTGGCTCAGGGGAGGAAGCATTTCCTGGAAAAGTTTTTCTGGTCACAGGTCACCACAGCAAGGCAGAAGGGGTATGACGCAAGATGTGCACGAGGCCTGGCAATGGCACCCACACCTGCAGCTGGGGTACCTTGTCCAGCTTAGCCCAGCCTCATCTCCCACTTTGTCCTGGAGCTGCTCACAGTGGAATCTCTGTGCTGGTGCCTCCTTCACCAAATATAACCCTACCCATCTGGCTGGGAACAAGTCTAGGATGCCTCTGGACTGAGTACCAGGCCCAGGTTTTCCTCTGACTGTGGCCCATGGCCTATACTTGTGTCATTTTCTATCATACTAGCCTGGTTTTTTTCCTCAGTCACTCCACAATTAGTAATTATTTTATTTAATTGCCTACTTGTTTATTGTCTGTGCCCACAATTAAGCTGGAGGTCTCTAATGTGGTTTTTACAGCTCAGTAGTTTATTATGGTAGCCCAGTGTCTCATATATGTGGTTCATATTTACATATTTATATACAGGGGAAAAATGAATAGATGGATGGGCAAATAGACTGATGAAGAGATGTATGAATGCTGATGTGATTGATGTATTACCCTCTCTTAGCTCCTCCTCCTAGTGAAAGTTGAATATCTCTATTCAAAATGCTTAGGACCAGAAGTATTTGGGATTTTGGAAATTCTGAGATTCCGGAATATTTGCATGTACATAATGAGATTATAATGAGATGCAAGTTTAAACAGGAAATTTATTTATGTTTCTTATACACCTTATAATCTGAAGTCAATTTTATTTTAGTTTTAATAATTTGTGCATGAGACAAAGTTTCATGATATGGAATTTTCCATTTGTGGTGGATGTTGGGGGTCAAAAGGTTTCAGGTTTGGGGGTATTTCAGAATTTTGGATTAGGAATGCTCAACCCTACTGTGAGAGGAGCTTCTGTTTATTGTGGTAAGAATTAGTGAAAACAAAGGATAGGCAAGACTTCCCTGCCTCCTGGGCTCAGTTTCTCACAGCTCAGAGATTCCAGAACACTCTGAGATGGTCCTCTACTCATTTCCAGTTGCCAGCTGGAATCGAGTGCATTCTGCCCCACAGCTGTCACGCATCACCCTCCCTTCTTTGGTCCACAAGGGTGGACTGGTGAACTTCTCCCATGTCTACCCACTACACTTGAGATTGTTTCACAGTAGCCCTCTGGGCTGGGCTATCAGGGGAACACTGCCTGGCATAGTGCCCCTTTCTTGCTCTTCCTACTCTGATTAGGAGATTAGGGAAACTGTTCTCGATAAAATTAAGATCCTGAAGGAATTTAGGGCTCTTGTTGTTAATCTCCAAAGCTTCACACCCTAAAAGACCAAGAGCAACACAGCTAGCTTTCCTGTGTTCTGTTAAACTGCTACTATAACAGCTTTAGCTGTCCTATAAACTTTGTACCAGATGAAAGAGGTGTGTACGTATCTGCGCTGATCACAGCCTTGGATTTGTACCAAGCAGCAGGTTTGAATTTGGCCAATGTGGACCACCCAGCCTCAAATTTGGACCAATCAACAACCTTGGATTTGGACCAATCTGAGATGACTCTGTCTCCTCTTATGCTCTATATAAGTAGTGCTCGCCTCGTGCTCTTTGTGCTTATCTAGGAGGGCTCCCTTTTGTTTCTACTGTGCTGCAACACAAGACCTGTCCAAATAAAATTTCCTTCCTGTGGTCCTGTAAATCTTCTCATAATTTATTTCTTGGGTAGTATGGGTTTGGAAGGTCCCAAAAATCTATTCAGGATTATTGTCCTAATAAGTGTGGACAGAGGTCCCAAAAATCTATTCAGGATTATTGTTCTAATAAGTGTGGACAGAGTTGGTTACTTTTCAAAAGCTACAAACACTAGGGACTCCCTAGCCTTGCAGAGTTCCAGAGACCAACAGCAGAGACCAGTAGCCAAAGAAGATAAGCAGAGATCAGCAGGGCTGACTGGTCAGGCACCAGTGTCTGGGGGCAGCAGCGACTGGCTGCACCAACTGGCCATGATGACCACGCTGCAGCAATCCATAATGTTTGGTGGAGATGAAAAGAGAGGGGTGGCTTGGAGCCCCAAACCTGTAATACTAAGAGCCAATAGCACTTGGAGTCCCAGAGCTGTTACACTTAAAGGCTGAGAACCACTGACACTCAAAGCCTGGAGCTGCTGGCAGAGCTGCTCTTTGCCATTTTGTGATTTCCATCTTAATCAAGTAGTAAAATTCTCGACTGATTAGCAACATTTACACAGAGTGCACTACTGGCCCATCCACTGTCTACAGAGAAGCATAGGATGTAGAATTAACAGGGGCCTTAGAGTTTATCTGAAGTAATTCAGTCCCCCTTATTGGTCAGGGTAGGAAACCAAATTTCAAAAAATAAAATAAGCCTAGAAATATTGCCAACGTGTAAGCAAGTTGTAATTATAGTTAAGATTTTTCACTAACTTTAGGTACCCCTAAGTCACTTTGAGTTGACCTCAATGTGTTTGATGTCACTCTGTGGAAGACTCTTTGCAGGCCTGGGAAAATCAAGGAAAACACTGAGACTCATAATCATTAGTGTCTAATCTCATTGGTGATCAGACAATGTTCAGAAATGTAGCCTATGGGATCAGAGTTTAAGGAGACGAGTTTGCCAGACTTGTGATAATTGGATCATTATTGAGAAATCTTCCAGTGGCAGTGTTAACCCAGAGGGGGAAGGCTGAGTGGAGAAGGAAACATAAAATTTGGAACTTGGGGTCAGGAGTCTAGGATAACAGTAGCCCTTGGATATAGCCCAATTTCTTAATCCCTCTCAAAACTAGAGGGGTCAGATGCATGGATTTTGGAAAAGAGAAATGGATGAAAGCTGAAAGATATGAAAATGTGGAAGTAGGTCAAGAGATAGCATTCCATGGGGGAATCCTTCAACTGGGTTTGGAGGAATGTCTATCTGTAATAGTGAGAGCTTAAAAAAAATCAGGCTAGAGAATTTGCACCTTTTCTCTCCTGGTGCCTTTTCTCAGTTCCACACCCAGAATGACTGCACCTTTATTCTCTTCTTCTAATCTTCTTCTCTTCTTTTGATCAAATCCTGCTCTTTGAAAAGTAGCCCATGTCAATGATGTCTGTCTTAGCATGGATGGAACAAAAAGGGTTATGCATTGTCTCCCATCCTCTAATTGATTGGCAGTGTCTGTCTAGAGCCCTGTGTGAACAGTTTTGAGGCAGACCACTGGCAGAGTGGGGATGACCAATTAACACTGTCAATCACAGGTAAGGGATGGCCAATTAACTCTGTCAATCACAGCCAAGGGCAAGAGCCATAATGAGATATTGAGCCAGGTATTTATCATATGTGGCAAAGTGAATGTGTTTAAGGTCTTTATTACTTGCCCCAAGATTATTTTCAATTTCAATCTTATCTCTAATTTGGCAAAAAAAAAAGAAAAAAAAGCAGTCTTCTGGAAAAGAATTTTAGATGTCAAGAACAAATAAGAAAGATATTTCACAGATTCATTTGCTTCTGTAGTCATATCACTAAGAAAACAAGTACTTCTTAAAGGGTACAAGTATCCTTAAGTGCTTTTGAACATGTATCTCATTTAACTATCACACAAACCCTGAAGAATTTATCTTTCTCATGTAAGAAAATTAAGCTTTGAAAAAATTGACTCTTTTCTCCACGCAGCTAATAAATAGCAGAGCAGGAATTTCACTCTGGTTCTGGCAATGTACAGAGTCTGGGATCTCTCACTATACCGGTAAATAAGTTCCCCTTTTATCTTCTCATAAAGTAGTCCTAGTGAGGGAAAAGGGAAAGGATGGATTCCTAGAGACAATACAGAAAAATCTCCGCCCAAGAGCTAGGGATGCAGAGGATACAGTCACATCCCTAGACTTAAGAAACTTCAAATCCATTTATGGTTTCACCAGAGAAGGTGAAATTAATTGGAACACTATCCTCAGCTATTGTTCATATGATGGAAAAATACAAAATTAGATTGAGAAATGATTAATCAAGGAAGGCTTCCTGGAGGGAATAATTTCAGGTTAGGGTTTTGAAAGATGCAAAGGGGAGAGGATTCTGAGACTAGGAAAATGAGAATTTCTTTTATTAGTTTATTAGTTCATATGGACCAAGTATGTGTTTGAATGTGAGGAGCTGTAATAAAGAAATCACTTTTTATTTCTTGGGAAAATTGTATTATGTTCTGTTTAAATGACTGGAACTCCAGGGGGCCTGCAAAGGTTATTAAAAAGAAATTCATTAAATTGAAACTATCTAGTAGATGAATTTAAAAGGCTAGCTGTCAAAAAAAGAAATACCCAAAATCTTCACTGAAAAATAAGGGGTCATCAAGGCATTCTCACAGAGGAATTCTTAAATACATGGAGTGGTCTCTTTCTGTCTTTTTAGTTTTACGCCAATGTAGAGAAAAAGCAGATTTGGGAACTAAGAGTACAAGAGAATAAACATGGCTAATGTAATGATGTAATCAGTGCTGAGAGACTTTCTTTTCTTGTCTTTCAGGTGTGTCTTTAGTTATTAGCCATCGAGGTAGGGTGCCAGTGCAGTTAACTGACAGGCCAGTTTTTAAAATCTGCATTGCAATGCCTAGGTAGATTGTAGACTCAATGCCTAAGCAGGCTATCACATAATGCTCCACCATGAAGTATAGTCTTAAAGGATAATCCTGACCTCAATGCATATGACGACATCAAACACTTTCCCAAATTGAATGCACACCAGCTCTATGGATGCTATAACAGTTTTACTGCAGAGTTAAGCAAAGCATTTTAGTCACAATGAATTGGAGGCTGTCATAGACAGATGCTCTCCAAGCCCTTCCACTTAGGAAATACCCTTGTCCCATACCATGATTATTGTAGACACATGTCTCCAGCTAACCCGTCACAAAATACCACGTCCTCCTGGATACAGAAAGATAGCCATGTGGCCTCAGCAGGGTCCACAGCAAGGACTAAGGACTGAATAATGTGCTGGAAAGAAGGTTCTTTGTTTTCTCTTGGCCTTGAAGGATGATGCAATTCAAGGATAACTGATGATCATCTTTTATGTCACAGGGAGGAAATCTGCCTGGAATTAAGAGAATTAACTACCTATAGAACTAAGTGACAGCAAAGAAGACATGGTCTTTATGTTGTAATCGGAACCTCTGGGTCTAGCTAAACTGGAACTCATTACTTAGACTTTTTGGTTAAGTCAACGAATTCCCTTTAACACTTAAATTTGTCTAAGTTTCTACCAATAACATCAAAAAGAATCCTGACTACTATAGAGGGACAAGGGTGGGAGAAATCGAGCATTGTGCCTATTCTAGATAATTTGTTTCTTTGTGCTATCTGTAAGAAACTTATTGCCTGGACTTTCAGAGGGCATCTCTCATGGATATTCCCTTGTTTTCAACTTTCTATCTTCTCTCATCTTTATTATCTTTCTCTCTTTAACTTTTTCTTCTGCTTTCCATCCAATTCCTTTTTCTTTTGGAATCTACCATCTTTTAATAGTGAAATTTCAGGGGCTGGGGATTCAGCTCAGTGGCACTGTGCCTATCGCGCAAGAGCAAGGTCCTGAGTTTGATCTCCGGTACGAAAAAAAAAAAATTTCAGTCACCCTAAGTTTTTTCTTGTATGGAGTAAATTTTATATTCTCAGCCTGTATAGGGTATCAGTGGCTTTACTTATATTCAGAATTGCTATTCTGCGGCTGAGGATGCATTTCAGTGGTAGAGCGCTAGCCTAGCATGAACAAGGCCCTGGGTTGGATCACCAGTTCTGGAAAAAGGGAAAGAAGGAAGGGAAAAAGGAAAAAAGAAAAAAGAAAATAAATTAAAGAGCACAATTTCTATTCTACAGCTGGGGTCAGAAGGTTCTGGTGTTGGGTCTGTCAGCTTCCTCATGAAAAGAAATTTAATCATCTGTCCTTAAGAGAGTGCAATATCCCACCCTAAACCATGCATCCCTTCCTTTATATAAGTGAACATGGGCCGTGGAGTCAAGGATTAATTGAGTCATGAAACCATTCATCTGGTCTAAATAAGAAATTTATATTTTCCATTATCATAAATTTGGCACCTGGAGAGCAGTAGTTCTGGCTCGTTTTTAAAAGAAAACATTTATCCCTTCACTATCCTGAGTTATCTCCCAATTTAATGGATATAAACTCTTAAATTAAAAGAAAATAAACATCTCTGGGCCCAGACATCACTTGTTTCCCTGCTTTATGTCACTCAGGCTGGGTGAAGGTAAGAGGTTGGATTGGGAAGCCATGTTTCAGTTTCTCCCACTGTGGTGAAAAGACATATAGCATCTCATTTAAAAGTGTGAGGAAGAAAATATTCAAGAAAAATTATTTAAAATAGCTTTTGACTATAAGCTGATGCTAAAAATTCAGTACTTAACCATGTATGTGCTCAGGAAGGTAGTGACTCTAAGAAAAAGTTCAGAATGAAATTGGAAGGTTCTTTTCCACTTGAAAAATCCAAAAGTAATATGAGAAATGGCTGAGGATAATTAAAAGGCAGGAATGAAAGGATTAGATTATTCCTAGGTATTTATATTTAAATATTACTTGCATACGATTAACAATGACACAGATCTTCATTATGTCCTAGGTAATGTCTTAAGCAAATTAGAAATACTAACTAATTTAATCTACACAGTAACTCACTTAATCCCCACAATGAACACATTACTAGTAGCAATAATATTAAAATAATAAGATGATAAACTACAGATCGGAAGCAAATATCTGTAAATGATGGAACTGATAAAGAACTGTTATCCAAAAACTATGAAAAACTGTTAAAACTCAACAAGAAGAAAATTAGCTAAAAATGGACAAAAATCTGAACAGACATTTCACCAAAAAAGACTGACAGATGGCAACAAACATATAAAAAAATGCTCATCCTCATGTGATTAAAAGAGTGCAAATTAAAACTAATAGCAATAGCAGGATATGGTGCTGCATGCCTCTAATACCAGAGCTCTGTATGGCTGAGGCAAGAGGATAACAAATTTGGGCCCAGCCTGGGCAATTTAGCAACTTATTGAGACCCTGTCTTAAGATAAAAAATTATAAAAGGGCTGGGAAATGTAGTTCAGTGGAAGGCCCTGAGTTCAATCTCCAGTACAAAAAAAAAAAAGCATTTTTCAAGTGCTTACTCTATTCATAGTTTATAAATCTCACTTAATCTTCACATCACACATAAGAAGTAGGTACAATTCTTGAATCAATTGAACAGTTTGTCTCTTAGATGTACTCAATTGAAGACTTTGCCCCTGGATATTTGTACTAAATCCAAAGTAAAAATATAATATTGGTTAACAGGAAATTGTTTTGATACATGCAGATAAAAGAGAATTGAAAGCATTTTATCCAAATCAATCACACCACATAAACTCAGCCAAATATGAGTTTCTCCACGAACCCTCGCATTGTTTTCCCCTTGCCTTTACATTTGTTCCAATAGGATTCAATGTTTTGGGTGTGCTTGCCAGCAGTGAGACAAATTGGAACCTGGGATCATTATGGCTAAGCTGAGCTTGTTGAAACTGAGGAGAGGCTGAGTGTTATTATGTGCAGCTCCTGAATTGGAGAGAATATAGATCCATGCTGAACTATGCATTGCAAAGTAGACAGTAAAGGGTGGGTAGAACAGTTGTCAACAATTTTCAAATAACCAATAGATGGTTGATGGGTAATATCTATAAAACCAAAACTCCATATTTCCCTCCAGGGAGAACAGCTGTGCTGATACTTGATTTTGTGACTAAAACAGGACCTGTCGGTTTTCAATAATAACCTAGACCACCATGTTTTATCAGAGGCAGCTCATATTAATGCTTGCATACTTTGTGACAGAAATTGTATTTATCAACCATAGTAGGATCAAAATTTCATCAATAATAGCAGCTGCTTCCTCTGTGACTTTCACAGACCATAAGGATAGAAAATAGACTAATCAATTGAAGAATTTGACCTCCAGGGACAAATTGCTCAATTGATTTCAATTATACAGCTATTGTATGGAAAATAAAACTGAGACTCAGAGAAATTAAATAACTTTCCGAAGCCCACAGTTAAAAGAGTTGAGTCTTTATCTGTCTAAATTAAATGTGTGCTCTGACTTACTGCTCTATAATCTATTAATATTTAGTACTCTTATTACTATTTCAATTGTTTTAGTTTGACATTCTTATAAAATTGAGTGAAAAAGGAAGCATATCTAATACTATACATATTTAACAAAGGTTATCGCCCAGGTACTACTATTCATCTGAAGAGAATTTATTCAAATTGGAGGCATAGTATGCACAAAAAAACATTAAGAGGTTTTCAAAGTTTTCTTTGCAACAATCCAAATTAACAAAGTTATAGGATATAATCACAGTCAGAAAATAAACTCATCTTAGGAGTAATTATTCTGGTCTTCCTTGCTGTCAGCTTGGCAGATATTGATAAATATCAGAAATGTTCTGAGATGGCACATGTAATTAGATATTTTAAGAGTTTGATAAAGCTGAGATTTACAAAGTGTGTGACATGTACAAGGGATGATACAGTATTCTGAGCTGGTTACTGGAACCCCAAGGGGATAGGTGTATGGAAGAGGACTGTCCGGGGAGAACTATAGTCTTTAGTAGAGGGACTGACAGGTAACTAACCTGTGGCTACCTGGATAGCAGGAAACTAGGGGAAGAATTACCCTGACCTCCTTTATTACACTACGATTTCCTGCCACTGCCTCTATTTGGCCACAACCAGCTGGAAGGCAGAGTATCAGGAATCCTGGTGGTGTTTTTGGCACTGTCAGACTTTTGAAACACAGACAATGATGAGAAAGGATAAAGACTATCTTATAGGCAAATGGACAATATCTCTGAGATTGCTAATGGCCTATATCAGTGCATGAGCTTAGCTCTAACTCCTGGATCTGGAGTCCCCATCAACTGGGGATCCTGTTACTGGCCTATGCAATGGGTCAGCCTGGGATAGTAATTCTCTCTCTATCTCTTGCCCATCCATGACATTTCCATTACATGCAAAGAATCCTGACACAAAAGGGCGAGCCCACAGTGTTGATTTCCTTCACGCTCTTCCTTCACCAGCTGGCTCAAAGTGCAGAGAGCCTCTGAAGTTTCCCCCATTTCCAATTCCAGCTCCACATTCATACCTGGCCCTGACCTCTGGAGGAGGAGGAGCTGTTGTTTAAACCAACTGCTTCCTCTTCTCTAACTTGCAAATTTCACAATCCTATCTGCTCAGTAGATATCTGTCCTGAGGTAGGCTCACAAAGGTCACAGACAGACCTAAACAAAGGCCAGAAAACTAGGTTCCTGTTTCTGGACTTGTGCAAAGTGCATGTGGTTGTTGTGTAGGAAGCAAGAAGGGATGCAGGAGCATGTGTATTTGTTCAGAGCATTGGGTGGGGGCAGGAAAGTGTCAACATGTTGACACAGTTCAGTTTCTTTATCCTTCCTTCTAAAGCACTCAAAGATGGTAATAGGCTAATAGGCACCTACTTTTCCTTTACTTCATGTGATCTAATGCTGCTTACCTTGCCCAGGAATAGTCCATTGTGAGCCTTTGCCCAGCTTTGTTCTCCTGAAAAATACTCCAGGCAGTGATTCTTTGCTTTGATCTCTATCAGAATCTCTCTCTCTCTCTCTCTCTCTCTCTCTCTCAGTACGTACTGTGAATTGAACCCAGGGCCTCATACATGTTCAACAGGCACTCTATCACTGAGCCTCTGATCCCACCCTGCCTTTAAAATTTTTTTGCTTTGAAGCAGAATCTTGCTAAGTGTCTTAAATTGCCCAGGCTGGGCTTGAATTTGCAATCCCCCTGCCTCAGCCTCTGGAGTAGTTGGATAAGTGTGGACCACTCTGACCAGTTTAAAATATACTTGTCTTGAGTCTCATTTGTCACATCTGTTGAATTAAAGTGGAAAAAGATTAAAAGAAGAAAATGATCAATTTCCTGTTGCTGACTTAGTGATCTCTTAGTTCTCATGGTGTGTTCTGAAGAAACCTAGGGATCTGTAGTCATTCCAGAATCTTCCTTGGTAAGAAGAGAGCACCAAGAAAAGGGACAAGCAAGCAGGGCTTCGGATCCCCGCTCATGCTCCAAACACAACATTTCTGCTTTCATTTATTTTATACACTGAAGCTCCAAGTAGGATTTTAATGGTAAAAATCCTAAAGATTTTAGGATTAAAATGATTAAAAGAAAAAAAAAAGTGGTTGTACACCATTGGCTACAAGGGTTAGTCCTCCCAAGATATTTCTCTGTGAACAGGGAAATAAGAATGCCTTTATTACCAGCCAACTGGGGAACAACGAAGCTTCCTGACTGGGTCATGACTGCCTGGGTTCATATATAAGTTCTTATGTTTTACCAGCCTTTGGATCAAAGCTTTAAAACCTCCTACTAGCTAGGCATTGTGGTACATGCCTGAAATCCTAGCACTCTGGGAAGCTGAGACCAGAGGATCACAAGTTTGAACCCAGCCTGGGCAAATTAGTGAGATATTGTCTAAAAAGGGGAAGGTGGTATAGCTCAGGACCAAAGCCCTGGGTTTAATCCCCAGGGCCAGAGGAAAATAAGAAAGGGAAAGGAAGGGAAGAGAAAGGGAAAGAAAAAGCCTCTTACTTCCCAGGTTGGTGGTCTGAGGCATCTTGTGTTGCAACTCTGACAATCATGGTCAGGCTCTTGTGTAATAAGGGCCTATGTTGTGGGCTCTCATGATATTGTTTTTGAATACAGCATTTTCCAGTAAGATGGTCACATGCACAGAAGAGGAAGAAGAAATGAGTTTCCCCATAGGTGCTAAATATACTAGACCTGCTTTTAGTTTATTTAGACGAAGTGACTGAACAGGAAAGACTATTGCAAAACTTCAGTGTAACATTGCTGGGGCCTCCAGTTCCTATTTCCCATGTGGGTCAGATTTGTTCCTTGCATTTTCCTTGGCTAGACTACATCGTGTGTTATAGCGCTGTCCAGTCTGCTAAAATGGCACCTTAGTGACAGTGGCATGTACCTGTGTTAATTTCTCTTCATATGGCTCCTTACTACACTTCTATAGAAACCTGACAGACCTCAGGTGAACAGAAGAAGATGCGCCCAAATAACCTGAAGTTCTTATGCAGCAGTTTCTGCATCCTCTTGGCTCCACTGAAATTATAAGGGTGAATGGAGCCTTCAGCTCATATACCTATGATAAAACAAGAATAGGGGAGACAGATTAATCACAAAGAAGAGTGTCCTTGCTGAAGATGTTAGAGACACTGTAACCATTTGCTGATGAAAGCTATAAACCCAGCTTCCAGAAAAACCTAAAAATAATTAGAAAGGGGGTTGCCAGGTTGGAGTGTTTTAAGTGCTTGGAACCAAGAGACAAGGCTCTATGACTTTGGCAGTCCTTCTTTGGGTCACAGCAGAGCCTAATGAATTAGGGGCATAGACTTTGGAGTTAGACCTGGATATGAGGCCCAGTCCTATCACTCATTAGCTGTGAAACCTTGGGCATCCTATTTAAACTCTCTGCAGAAAGACATAATGCAAATTGAACAATATTAATGGATACAGAGTATCTAGCACAGGATGTGGCACCATAGAAATTTCTCAATAAATATTAGCTTCAGAATTTAGCCTTGAGTTTTATTCATCCTTTTCTTTCAATCCCCATGTCCATGGCATCCGCTCAGACCCATTGTCTTGTAACAACTGAGCTTAGTTCCTTCACATTGAGCTCCAAGCTTGCAAGACTCCAACTCTGCATAAGTTTGACAGTCTCAAATAGCTCTCGTAGTCAGCTGGAATTGCAACTTCCAAGCTAACTCTAAGTAGTTCAGTTTCTACAAAAAAATGTCTCCAATCACTATGCTGTCCTGTGGTATATCTTGTGTAGAACCTACAAAGATACTATTGGTGATGACTTGGCAGTCTCTCTTCATTCTTCAGGCCTGTAATCACATGTTCAAATAGCTAGAATTTTGAGGTAGAAGTAACCACTGGGATAAATGCTCTGCCATGGCAAACCCAGTGAGGACATAGAACTCCCACTATGAGCTGTGGTGTTACAAGGAAGTCTCACAGGTGCTGTTGACATCTGTGTGATCTTCACAAAGGGGCGGTTGGGGTGGGGAGGAGATTGAAGGAAGGAAATGTGCAAAAACCACATATTCTAAAATATAGGAACACAGAATGGCTAAGGGTGTCAGAGGGAAGTAGTCAGAGATAATGCTAACAAGTAGAAGAAATTCAAAAGAGAAAAAAGAAAAAAATGTAAAAATAGTTTTATGTTTTTGGTAACATAAATTTCCCACTCTATGTCTAGTTTTTTGAAATAGAAGATGAAGGCAGGTTTTGCCTTTTCTGAAATACATGATTAGTTCAGGATCATGTATATAAAAGTCTTTAAAATTATTTAATCTGAACCCTCTACAATATCCCCGACAAGCTTTAGTCTACCTTGAATACTTGCAATGGCAAGAAGCATAATACTGAGAGAAGCAATTCATTTCATTCTAGTCTTGAAAATTCATTTTTAGTTGAGGTATAATTACATACAATAAAATGTACAGACCTGAAGTATGTAGTTGATGAGTTTTGCTAAATAAACCTGTGCATGCAATGACTTAATTAAAATGTAGAAAATTCCCTCCCCCAGAATATTTTTCCTTGCTCTTTACTGGTTAATCATCCTCCCCCCACCTTCCCACACAAAACTGCTTTCTAACTTGTATTCAGTCCCATTGATTAGATATGCACGTTCCCAAACTTCACAGAAGTGGAGTCATTCTGCATACATACTCTTGTGTGTCTATCTTTTTGTAAGAGAATATTTTGAAGGGGTTGAAGGGGATCAAGAGATGAATGGGGGTGGGAAGGGAAGGAAAAGAGGATGAAAGAAAAAGGAATTAAAATGTATTATGGACATGTACCAGTCCCCACAAGGAATGTAAACATGTACTACAAATATGTATGACTAATAAAAAAATACTAGTTTTGAGATTCATCTATGTTGTATGTTTACAGTGTGCATAGTTTCTTTTTGTAGCTGGACAATATCTCACTGTATGAAAATACCTCCGTTTGTTTATCCATTCTCCTATTCATGGACATTTGCATTATTTCCGAAGTTGGCCTGGGAGAGCACTGAGCACATCCTCAGCCCTTTTTGTTACTTTTATTTTGAGACAAAGACTTACTAAGTTGCCCAGGCTGGGCTCAAACTTTTGATCTTCCTGTCCTCCAAGAAGCTAGAATCACAGGCATGTAACACCATACACACCACAGTGAACATTCTTACATGGACTTTTTCTGTAGACATATGATTTCATTTCTTTTGGAATTCCTGGATTATAGGGTAGATGAACAAAAGAAAATGGAAGGAAGGAGGAAGAGATGGAAGGAAGAAAGGAAGGAGGGAAGGAAGGAAGGAGAGAAGGAAGGAAGGAAGGGAGGGAGGGAGGAAGGAAGGGAGGGATGGAGGAAGGAAGGAAGGAAGGAAGGAAGGAAGGAAGGAAGGAAGGAATAATTCCTAATGGCTGCCTGTAATCTCAGCACTTGGGGAGCTGAGGGAGGAGGATCACAAGTTGAAGGTCAGTTTAGGCTATATAATAAGATCCTGTTTCAAAAAGAAACAGTAGAAACAAAACAAAGCAAAACAAAAAACCCAAGAAAAAAGAAAACGCTAGTTTTCCAAATGGCTGGAGCACTTTTAATTTTTATCAGCAATGTATAAAAGATCCAGTTGCTCCACAGCTTCTGAAATATCTGGCATTGTTAGAATTTTAAAATTTTCACCATTCCAGTGGGGATGTAGCGGTGCCCACTGTGGTTTTAATGTGCATTTCCCTGATGGACAACAATGCTGAACATCTCTTTAATGCTGCTGGTTGTACATGCATTCTCTTTTGTGTTTCTCCAATTCTTTTGCCTTTTAAAGAAATATGTATTGTAGAAGTTAATCATATATTCTGTTTACCAATGCTTTGGTAGTGTGGAGAAATTTTCCAGTTTGGAGTCAGAAACTCAGAATCTTGATTTCTGTGTGTCTTCTACAAGTAACTCAATGTCTCTAATCTTCAGTGACTTTGCCAATAAAATGACAATAATTTCTGACATAAAAGGTGGCTTTGAGAGTTTGGGAGAACATGTAGTTGAGTGATAGAGGCCCTGGGTTCCATCCCCAGTACTAGAGGAAACACACATGCACGCATGAATGCATGCACATGCACCTACTGGGCCCAGTTCAGGTTTTGGCATATGACTGGCCATTAAAATAAAACCTAAAAGTAATGATTAATTATTATAAATGTGTAAAGGAAATAGCTGAGCTGTCCTTTTTACTAAACCTCCTCTATTCTAAGTTGAATATCTCCACTTCTTAAACTGTTTTATAAAATATGATTTCCAGATATTGGTGCTGCAAGTTATATTTGAAACATTTAAAAATTTAGTAAGTCAAAATCATTGACTAACTAGAGGGATACAGGCCACTTGGCTGGGTCAGAGCTGGGGAGGCCAGATATTAACCAATGCTTAGCGACTGAATCCTTGGTGGGAAGGAGAGACCATGGGATCCTGGGAAATAGGCAAGGTGGCTGGAACAGAGGAAGAGAGTGATATTGCTCAGGGATTAAGGAAGTGACTATTTACCAATGGAAATACAAGTATTTCAATGTTTTTACAACCATAGCCTCATGACTGAAACCTGCCTACTGATTCTCAGTCCTGTTCTCTCTATTACTATTATATGATTTTTGGAAAGAAACAATTATTTCTTAGTATTGTTTTTTACATCGTTTAATGAGAGAAGAACACTTTATTTGTAGGTAAGTGCATAGACGCTCAGAATTAAGTCTCTGGCTGAGCATAGTCGTGTTGGATGCCTATAATCTCAGCTGTTGGGAAGCTGAGGCAAGAGAATTGCAAATTTAAGACCTGCCTGAGTCACTTAATGAGATTCTGTCTCAAAATCCATCAAGCTAGGTGTTATGGCCCACACCTGTAATCCTAGCACTTGGGAGGCTGAAGCAGCAGGATTGCTGGACGTTCAAGGCCAGCTTGGGCTACATAGTGAGTTCCAGGCCAGCCTGAACTATATAGGGAGACCCTGACTAAAAAATCAATCAATCAATCAATCAATCAATCAATCCACAAGCCTCTATCTCCCAGCATCCCTTGCAGGTAGCCATGTGACTAAGTTCTGGCCAACAGGATGTAAGCAGAAGTGATATGTACACATTAGTTTGTGCCCTTCCTCCATCCACTGGCTGAATTGAGGATGTGAGCCGTTGTGAACCATACAGACAAAGGAAGTACCCTGGGATGGCAGAAAAATCAAACAGAAGGAGCCTGAACTCCTCACAGGTGCATGGATCACAGTGGAGATACTAAGTAATGTGTGAGAAAAATAAACTTTGTCTGGTCTAAACCGTCAGCATTTTGGGTCTCTGTGACAGGCAAATGAGATTTTATTCCAGCTAATAAACAGGTCCTAAAAAATTTTTGTCCTGCTACCTTAGCCTCACCTTAGTTTCCCCATGGGATCCCTCTATAAATACATATTGAAATTGACTGAGATCAGTTTGTTCAGAACCATTACTAGTTACTTTTGATAGATAAGGGTAGCTGCCAAGTGAGTTATTCTTTTATGATTTTACCAACAGATTTTAATGATAGCAAATCTCACAACAGATTCTGCCACACATGTAGATGTTTATTAAATAAGTACTTAGCAGCAGCAGGGCATAAGAAATCCTAGCTTTTATCACACCTCACTTGAATGTGCTGTTACTAGATGCAGACAGAAAATTTCAGAGTCAACATTCAGTCAAACTACGATTAGTAGCAGGCTACCAGAATCTTCAGACCCAAGGATGTGGGGTGAGTTAGGAGTAGAGACTCAGGTGCCATGTCCATGTCCGAGGCTAGAGGATTCATTATATTCCTGCACTTGTCTGTGCAAAGGAAGGGTGCATCTTTAAAATAATTTTGATAAGCCATGTGTGTTGAATACTTCTGAATTTATTAATGAGAACCCATTTCTAATACTCATTTAACTAATTAGCTGGCCTCTAATGAAAATCTGCTCTCAATATTTGTTATATTAATTTAAAAAAATCACTTTCATTGATGGAAAATTAGGATCACCAAAGCGCTTCTAGTAGCTACCTTGGAGTATGGGCTTTTTAATACTAGCTGACCACTCTTGAGGCAAATGACTACCCTAGAGTGCTGCCCAAATGAATGCAGTTATATCTGGCTGTCTGTTTCTATGAAGTATCTTACATAAATCTTAGGCATCACAGTGCCACATCCAATAGACAAGAAGCTAAGGCACAAATATTGCCACTAAAGGGGAATTCATCCTTTTATAACTTTCCTGTTCAGTTGATGCTGGAAGTCTCTCCTTATTTATCCTTGCTATATTGTCTATAATTGACTTTTAAATACACTAATATAAACAGTATTGTATACTTGTGTATAAATTGACTTTAATCCACACGGGGTGGGGGGTGACTGTGATCAGCATTTGAAGCATCTGGTCCAGAATCCAAACTAGACAAGTGACTCCTCCAAGAAAGTCAATATCATGATTTAAATTGGAATCAGATGATACACTAGTTAGCCTGAGGGATATTAGATACGTTTTATCATTGGTGAAAGTTGTGCTGCCTAAGAAACATGGTTAGCTAGAGGGGGCTTGGAAGAACAAGATATAAGAATCCATAGGCTGGGATGGTGGCATACACCTATAATCCCAGCACTCCGGAGGCTGAGGCAGGAAGATCACCATGAGTTCAAGAATGCCCTGCGCTACATAGTGAGTTCAAGTCCAGAATGAACTACATAGTAAGACCCTGTCTCAAAAACAAAGACAAAAGCAAAACACAAAATGAAACACCCCCCACCCCCAAGAATCCAACAAACGTGGCAGGCTAACTGGCCCTCTAGAGCAGTGCTGAAGGTGGGAGTTTGTCTGATCTTTTTTTCCTCTGTTTATGGGAAACTGTTACCTGATGTGACCAGGAATTTAGTGAATCCTGACCTCAGAACACTGGTACCTCTGCCTAGAATTCAGGTTTTCCTGCAATGGCCTTGGAGAAGAGAGTAATACCTGACAGCTGAGCCTTCCATGTACCCGTGCTGGGGCTGGCTGTGTGACCGCCCCTGACTGTTTTCATTTGTGTGTACCTGAGTCTAGGGGTTTTTTTTTTTGTCGAGGGAAGTGGTTTGGATCAGTGCTGGGAATTGAACCCACTCTAGCACAAGCTACACCCCAAACCCCAAGATTACTCTTTACAGCAACATATTGCCTGGTAGTGAAGTGGAAAGGGTGCATATAAACCCGAAATAAAAACCTGACAATTGCTGAATGGCCAAATAGATTCAGCAACAATAGCTAACCTGAACTTTCCAAAATAACAATAGGTATCATATGTTGAACAAGTTTCATGTGCCAGGTTTTGATTTAAACCTTAACATACATAATCTCATGTAATCTTTTAAACCTGCAGAGGGAGGTCATTCATTTTATAGATGAAGAAAATCAGATTCTGAGAAAAGGCTTGAGGTGATGTTGCAGCTGGCCCATAACAGGGCTGGGCTAGAAACCAGGTGAGCTGGCCTCCGTGTGTCAGGTCTAGGGACCTCTGGCACTGTTCCCAGATGGAGGCAAAGTCCGTTTCAGCCTCTTACTCTCTTCAGGTGATTAAATGATCTTGGTGAGATTAAATTCTAGAGGAGGAGGAGGGGTGGATTGCATCTGGCTTTAGTGGGCAGGAAAAAAAAGGAGGGCACAGTGGGTGTCCCCCTGCCGGGAGGCAAGTAAGGCAGATGCTGGGGAGCAGGAACCACACACTGTGCTTGGCAGACTGTGAAGAATTCCATGGCGTCATTATCACAGAATAGCAGCCTTTTAGAATTAAGAATAGTCTTAATTTGCACTTTGTTGGGTTTTTCATTTACATAATATTATAATGCAAAGAAAATTCATACACAAAAGCCCGCTGCTAATTTAACACTGAAGTTCTTATTTAAATAACCAATGAAAAGGAATGAATTCTTCACTTACCCCTCAGTTTAGGTGGTCAGGGTGTTTTCTAACCCTAGTGTCAGGTGGAACCCCAAATGAGATTGTGTATGTCTCTGAGTAGCTCCATTGGTATGATACAAACCCTAAGTGCTGTTTCAATAATTTATTTGGTGTGGAGGATTTAATATAATTTGTTTAGGGTTCTGAGAAAATGTATTTCTTTATTATGCAAGGCCTCATTAAAAGTGCTGGCAATTTTGAGTCTGGTGGGAATGATGATTTTAACAGGTGTTAATTCAGTTGATGACACCATGTAAAATTGCCAGTGTGATGGATTTAGAGATGGTAGACAGGCAGAGGTACAGTCAGTCTGTGGTACCCTATGAGCCCATGCCTGACAGGCAGGTCCCACCCAGTACTGAACAAGAGATGGGCTGAAATGGCATTATGGAGCATGTCTCGAGCTCCTGGTGAAACAGCTTCTTGACAAAGTGCTTTTCAGGATGTCCTGGCCGCACAGTGCCCATCAGGCCCCCCGTGCCACAGTGCTAAAATGAATTAGATGAGAATCTCTATTCCAGGTTCTGCTGTCTCCATAGCTCTCCTCTATTTTCTTCACCCTTGGCTCTCCCAGCCTTCCCTAGCAGGTACCACCCTAATAATTGCTCCCACCCTATCTTGCCACCATCTCCTTCCCCGAAGTCTTTCTTCTTTATCCTGTGGCATTTACAGTAACTTTCTCCTTACAACCTTCCCTACTTGTCCTGGCCTCACTACCACATACCCACAGAATCCACAGCGCCAACCATCTCAATCTTCAGAAAGTTTGCCCCATCCTCCTTCCTCAAAGCCATTAGGCATGCCTTTTTTTTTCTTCCAAGACAGGGTCTCACCATGTAGTTCAGGATGGTCTTGAACTCACTTTGTAGTCCAGCCTTGCCCGGAACTTGCAGCAGTCCTCTTGCCTCAGCCTCCCAAGTGTGTGCTGAGATTACAGGAGTGTGCCTCCATGGCTGGCAGTTATCCCTGTTTACAAAACAAAACTCTTCCTGAGTTTGTATATTTCTTCCAGTTTTATATTTGTCTTCACTTTCTTCAGATCCTTTGCAGGCAATGGCTATATCCTTTATGGACACTTGGATCCTATGATCAGGCAGTGGATAATGAGTAAGAGATACATCAAAGTATCTTGTAACAAAAAGACTCAATTTTTTTTTTTTTGGTCCGGGCTGATTCACCTGGTACTAACAGGTCCCTCAGCTGTCTTTCTAGAATCATTTGGAATGGAAACTATGATGAGAAATTCAGACTCCCGAGAACATTAATTCAAAACTGTGCTTTATTATAGAACCAACTGCCCAAGAGTATGAGGTGCCCAGGTAAAATTATTCCCCTCCCCAACATACTCCTCTCTATTATGTGCAAAACAGGGGAATTGATCCAAAGACATAATTACAATTTAGAAAATAAGGTAACCACTAAGACTCTATAATGGAAGGCAGAACTTCATCAACATTTGAGGGGCATAAAGCAGCATCTCAGGGCTTCTTGGTGGCCAGAGGAAATTTTGAAAAAGATCTAGAAATGGCCTTTTACTTATTTACTTACTTGCTTATTTTGTTTTTTGAAACGAGGATTTACTACATAGCTCAGGCTGGGCTTGAACTTGGTATAGAGCCCAGGCTGGCCTTGAACTTCTGACCCTCCTGCTTCAGCCTCCATTTAGGGCCACCATGCCTGGCAACAAGTGGCCTTTTAGTCAATACAAAAACAATGCCCAGAGGAAGAAGCATTTTGATCTGTTCTAACTGGTGCAGAAAGGAATAAAGGGTCTGGCTGTCCTAGGCCTATATAGAATGTGCCTGGTAGAGGTGGCCTAGGAGCTGCCCCTGCCACTGCTTTTCCAGTATCACTAGCTCTGAGACAATGCTGCGGCATCAGCTGAAATAAAGCACCCCATATTTAAACTAAGTTGTGTCCAAGCTGACTGGTGGCCTGGGTTGGCACTTCTCTTAAAGACTTGCTCGCCCATTTAATGTACCTCAAAGGTCCCAAGGGAAGGTTATACAAGCTTTTGATATGTAATTATCCAAGGGGTTTCAGAGGATCTTCCACTTAAGATCTTCCCATTCAGCCCAGACTCCTTGGGGGAGGGTCCCTTCTTCCATTTTTACTGGGAAGGAGATAATGGCAGGAGGTTTTGTCCTTGTGTCTACACAACAATAATGAACTTGCGTAGGATTTCACTGCACAAAATTTGTGAGAAAGATCTAAACAGAGATCAATGCCAGGCAAAGATAATCAGTGAACCAAAACTTGAAGGCAGAGCCTAAACTGTGTGTTCCTTCCTAGGCTTTAAACCACCTTGGAAATCAAATCCCTTGTTAAATATATCTTCTAGAAAAGTGTAAAAAACAGGATTGGACATGGGAACTGTGTAACAGGAACATTACTGCCCACTTGGCTTGATCAGGGCCTGAGGAAAGGGTCGATGTTACAGAACCATCATACCTAGGTGAGGTGCCCTGTGGGGAAACAGGGTGGTTGGGATAGGGTTAAGCAAGCTGAGTGGTAGAGAGAGGTGAGCCACTGGCTTTTCTCCTCTTCTGGTCTCACTGGCCCTTTCTACATAGGACTTGAATCATAGATATTTTCTTTGTAAACAGAGTGGGTATCAGATGTGGCAGAAAAAGTCAGAGACTGGGTTTGTGTCTATACCTTGTAACTGTAAGTCCATAGGCCTGCGTGTCTTTGGGCAAATAAATAACTTTCCCTCTCAAGCCTCAGTTCTTAAAATTTGTAAATTGGGAGTAACAATAATGCCCAAGTTGGCTCACTTCAAAGGGTTGCTGCGAGATGAAATGACAGATAATGCTATTATAATGATATGCAAATGTAAACCATTTCTATGCAAAAGTAAGTAATTGCTATTTCTAGAACCTCCTTTTTGAATTTAATTTATTCAAGAATGAGAATATAAGTTTCTTGTTCTATGTTCTGGATGTCTCTGTATTTTAAATTGCATCAATTATCGTGAACTTTGTCTTAAAGTAGTTTTTGGCATCAGCAGGAAAGAGTTTATTCTTTGGGACAAGAGAGTATTCCTATTTTACCCTGGCTAGTGAGATAAATCACAGTTATTTGGTAAAGTTATATGAAAAAGTGAATGAAGTTCATTAATCTTTAGGGCAGCAGGGTCCCTTTTCTGCTTTAATGACTCTGGCTATGACTTGGAGAGGCTGGCTGTGGGGGAAAGAAGTAGAGAATAAATGGTGATCTGAGATTCATCTATACTGGCTTCTTAACCAACTCTTACCACCAGGAGAAAGGGAAGAGGTGTCACCTTTCTGCTTCATTCATATGCATGCTTTTGTTGGGGATCAGAAAATATACCTTCAACCGTGATGATTTGGTTTGCTGAGTCCTTTGAACTAAAAGACATTGAAAAGCCTCAGAAACAGCCGCAGTACCAAAATCTCTCTGACTTTCTCTGCCTTTCCCTTATACTTTTTTTCCAGAACAGCAGGGAGAGCCTTTCTCTGAAGTTCCTTATATGACTCAGGGAAATTGCTCCAGGAATGTAATTGTCTCGAGTCCTCTTCATATACAGTACATAGTCTCACCAAATAGAGACGAATTCTCAGGAAAGGCTAAAGGTCAAACCATTTCTTCTTCTGAGAATGCTACTAAGAGACCATATGTCTTAAGAAGATAATTTGTTTGCTATTTATTTCCTCCCCTTTCCTTCCCCAACCTGTGGTACCCTCCTCCCAGAAACCCCAAGGTTCTGAACCTCAGGATGCTATATAAACTTCAACCACTGGGGCTTTCTTTGAGTCTCCTACTTTGTGTGGCTCCTGGTCACAAAGGTACATGATAAATGTATATTTCTTCTCCTGTCAATCTATTGTCAGTTTATTTCAGGATCTCAAACATTGAACCTTCAGAGGGTAGAAGGACAGATCTCTTTGCTCCTATACATTCTATAAATGTCCCTGAGCACCCACCCACCACATGCCAGGAATATACTGGGTACTGGGGACATAAGTATGATGAAGAGAGACTCGTTTTGGCCTCCTGCTGAGACAGGACATGGCTACTGTACTTTTTTTTTTTCTTCTGTTTTGCAGATGGTCCAAACACCTTAGCCTGTGGCTGCATCAGATACCCCACAGTTGTCTCAGGAGACATTTGCTTTGGCTACAGCAAGCTTTGGTCACTGGTCCATTCCAGATAACTCCACCTCTCTGCAGCCATTCTCAATCAGGTCCTCAAGAACCATCATCCACACTGCCCCAAAAGTCTGAAATTGTGCATGCACAAGCCTGCTTTTTTCTTTTATATAAGCAACCTCCCTGTATCCTTAGGAGGTTAGTCCATGCTCGTTTGTCCTTATGCTGCAGCATAATCCTAATAAAGCCTCTTTAGGATGGGATTTGTGCATATCTGTGATTTTTATCTTTCTATCTGTAGTAAAAGAAGCTGAGCTCGTTCACTAATGGCTGCTGGCACCAAGAGCAGTCAGAATCCAGAGCTGGTTACACTGAAGGTAGCTAGCAGCAGATAATGATGGAAGATGATGGAGAATTGTCAAGAGCTGTCATTGGAAGCATTTTTGGGGTTGCTAGTAGCTGCAGGTTCTCGCTGCCAGGATAGTGGTGGAAGGTGACTAATACTAAGAGCTAAGAGCCACCGGCTTTGACAGCTCAAGGGTTTTTGTTTTGTTTTGTTTTGTTTTGAGACAGGGTCTTGCTATATAGTTAAGGCTGGCCATGAATGAACTATATAGTCCAGGCTGGCCTTGAACTTGAGGCAAGCTTCAAGCTTGAAGCTCCTGCTTCAGCCTCCCAAGTGCTGGGACTACAGGAGTGCGCCACCACAACTGGCTGAGCTCAAAGTTTTTAGCACAGAAAGAGCTATACATTGTCTATTCATGATTTCTATACAAATTGATCAAAAGAACCCTCAGTTTATTGGTAACACTGTTGCTTATAGTTTAAGAAGATGGAATTAAATAATGTGACCAGAGAGGAAGTATCAAAGGCTGGATAGAAAAGACTAGAACCTCAGAACAAGGATGTAACCAGCCTAGGTAATAAAGGAAGCTTCTCTGAAAACTAAAGGGTGAATAGAAGTCAGCCAGCTAGGGGTTAGGCAGGAGGGTGAGCATATGGGAAGGCCAATAGGTGAGAAATAAGTCAAATTAGGCACTTAGGTGTTCCCCTTTTTCTCTTTGTAGCTGTCCTTATTGCAGTTTTAAATGTGACTTGACCTGGATAAAAATGAGGCTCATTATAACCTGTATGGTTTTCTGTACCCTCATGTCCAGCTGTAGCTTAGGATTGCCTTCGGTAGACAGAAGGACGTAGGAGGGGAAATTTAAAGTCTGACCATAGGCTTAGAATGTTTTTATATGCAACTGTGAGTCTATCATGAAATTACTACTGTGCATGTGGGGCTGGAGATGTGGCTCAGTGGTAGAGCATTAGCCTAGCATTTTCAAGGTCCTAGATTTATCCCCAGAAAAAAAAAATTCACCATGCATGTTGATTTTCATCATGATGTTGGGTAGCATCGGAGCTGGACTAGAGTGGGACGGAGTATGGCCTCCCTCTGTCTGCATCCCTATCCCAACTTGGATGTTATTGCAGAGGGATGGAGGAAATGAAGTGGAGACCTGTTTACAAGCCAGAGGCTGTTTTGAAGCTAGGAGGAACATCCCACTCATGTTGCACAATTCAGTTCCAGCTCCTGTTCCTAGTGACTTTGGCTATAGCTGTTCCTGTTTCATGTTCCTGTGGAGCCTGCAGGGGTAAAAAATGGTCAGGACCATCAGGGCTGTGTGGTCTCCTTGACCAGGATAAAAATTATGTAGTAACTTGATTATAGGGCTAGAATTAGAATCCATGTCTCTAATACCACCTGCATGCTATACTCTTATCTGAGGGCTTTCACAATCTTGCAAAGCCTTTTTTAAAAATATAGGGCCTTCATACTGAGCTAGACACTCAGCCCTTTAAAATGTTTTTTATTTTGAAATAGGGTTCCTAAGTCACTAAGTTGTCCAGGCTGGGCTTGAACTTGAGATCCTCCTGCCTCAGCCTTTCAGAGTGCTGGGATTACAGGTGTGTGCCACAATGTCTGGATTGCACAGCCATTTTATATTTATGACATCATTTGGTACTCTTAGCTGTCCTACGAGTTAGGTGGGATTAAGATCCTTATTTTACAGATGAGCAAACTGAAGCTCAGAGGAAGTTATGTAACTCAGTCCCCATAGCCATGGAGTTGGACATTCTGACTCAAAATTCAATGTGTTTCCTACTGTACCCTGTGGTTACACTGCACACAGTCTCAAGGGTGGCTGATTAGCCACCTGAGAATGGCCTGGAATGTAGATAATGATTAGAAGGGAGGGCTTGCAAGAAATAAATCAACCATGTTTGAGCATTTGTGCTAGTTTTCCAGCATCAAAGTTGCAAATCAAAATCAAAATGAGCAAGTAGCTGGCATGTCCCACTAATCTGTCCATGCAAATTGCCATCTGAACCTCAAGTCAGCAGTTCATGTGGACAAACCAGTTCTCTATCTTCAAATCCACACTTTGGAGACACTTTTCTGTTTTCTGTGGGGATTCTGACACTTGCTTTTGGTTCTCATTAAATATATGTTGAACAAAATAATGGTGGAATCATCTGCAGCGTGTCCTGACTCTAGCCTGTTCTCTTCATTTTCTCTTGCAGGCTGGAGGAGGGTAGAGATGTTTTTGCTGCTGGTCCCAGGAGATCCTGGGGGTGGTCCCCTCTTGGGTGTGATGATACTGACCAGATGGGGCTGGTCTAGATGGGCAGTAGAAGGTAGCAATGGTTCAGTGGCTTGGTAGGGAAAACTGGGTGGTTCTGTAATTATGTCAAGGTGGACAAAAGACATTTGATTGGAGGAGAGAAGCGGGGGTGAGAGGAGGTGGGGGGAGCTGTAGAGCTTGAGGTCTAGCAAGGCAGCAATACTGGCAAGGGATAGGGTAGGATGTTAGGATACTGGACTTAGGGAAGGTGAGGAAATGTTGCCTTTCTTTGTTCATTTTCTGTTGCCATAACAGAATATCTGAGGCAGGGTGACTTATACAGAATCCAGGCTTTGATTCATGGTCCCGAAGGCTGGGAAGTCCCAGGACATGGTGTCAACATCTGCTCAGTGTCTGGTCAGGGCCTCATGTTGTTTCAACTCCTGTAGGAGGAGAGCTGAAGGATAAGCAGGTGCTTTGCAAGAGACAAAACCCAGGGAATGGCTTGCTCTTGGGAGAACAAACCCACACAGGTGAGAAAGGCATTAATCCCTAGTGACCTACTAACCTCTTAAATCCTCCAACTCGCTGCACTGCCACAATGGTAATCAAATCCCATCGTGGCTTCAGGGCATCAAACCATATTCAAACCATAGCACTACCTTTCAGCAGGTGGGCAATATGATGTGGGTAAGGGAAGGGGGTTGTTAAGCTAACTGGAAAGAAGTCCAGGGACAGAGCGAAGCTACTGTGGTTTGTTGAGGAGGAGGTGGAGGAGCATGGGGCCGTGGACTATCTTCCCTTTCTTCTTCTAGCCAATAGTTTTTATGCATATATAAAAGTAGTTTCTCCTTCAGCCCTACTCTCTCTGTTTCCTCTTATCAATAACCAGAATCTGAGTGCAGAGCACAGAGAAACATAAGATGAAATAGGAGAGACTGCAGTGTGAGCTCCCACGGACCTGCTCCCCAAGCCCCAAAAACGTTCTCGGGTATACCCGAGCTGTTTCAACCTCAGAAGTTTTATCTCCTTGTGGTTCAGAAAGTTCACAGAGGCTGGCTCCTGGAGCTGATTTTAAAGTGTGTCCTCCCTCCTCTTCGGGTGTCTGCTCCTTCCTGCAGTCACAACCTTCGTTATTACACCCTTGATATGTGCAAGCAGGGTTAAGGGAAAGACTGGAAAATATGCCCATTGACTGCTGAGGTGGGGCAGCTGAGTGCTTGGTCACCTTGGAGGGATCACAAACAAGCCAGTGCGTGGGGCCCTGGGCCATGCTTAGGTATTCATGTGTGCAAGGACATATTCTATAACTGTAATTGTACAGGTGTGTCAAGTTCCTTGTCGGCTGTGCCCACTTTTTTACTGCCTCTGTGCAGGATGAATGTTTATGGTGTTTGGGAACAGGGGCAGTGTAGCCTGATCAAGGGTAGTTTTTGGCTGTTGCTACATCAAATATGTTTCTGTGCCCAAAGTAGTTGAAACTGTGAGTTTCACAATGGGGGCGGGGGGTGGTGTTCCCGGAGCAAGTCCTTTGGCTTTCAGCTCTTGTGTAGAGACAGGTGTGAGGCCAGGGACAGGAAAGGTGATGGTGAGGCTGGACAGGGGGCTGGGCAGTCAGGAAAGGTGACCGACCACAGTTCATGACAACCTGGGAACGACCCTGTGGAGGAAGCAACTAACTCCAGGGAGAAAAGAGTAAGCCCCGCATAACTCTTTAATTCTGCAGGAAGAACGTGGGGTGCGCGCCCGGGAACCGGACGCACGCTCGCGGGCGCTTGCTGCCTCGACTTCCCCATCCGCAGGAGAGGGGCCGGAGTCGCCTCGGAGGCCGCCGAGCGGAGAAAGTGCGCGAAGGGGACGCACTGCGAGCGCACACGTGACGGCGCGGCGGTCGGCCGAGAGGGACCTTCGGCGGAGACGGCCCGGCCCGGCCCCGGGAGCGGCGCGCGCGGCCCCGGCCCCGCGCTCTCCCGGCCTCGCGCTGCACATTCTCTCCTGGCGGCGGCGCCACCTGCAGTAGCGTTCGCCCGAACATGGCGACACGGAGCAGCAGGAGGGAGTCGCGACTCCCTTTCCTATTCACCCTGGTCGTGCTGCTGCCGCCCGGGGCTCTCTGCGAGGACTGGACTCCGAGACTGCACGGGGGTCGCGCGCCCTTGCCCCAGGACAGGGGCTTCTTCGTGGTGCAGGGCGACCCGCGCGAGCTGCGGCTGTGGGCGCGCGAGGATGCCGGGGGGGTGAGCCCGGCGGACCAGAAGCACCTCCGGACGCGACGGAGCGCTGCCCTGCAGCCCCAGCCCATCGAGGTGTACGGACAGGTGAGCAAGGCTGCTGCTGCCCGCCTCCTTCCAGCTCTTTCCTCTCCTTGCACTTCCTCAACCCCACATCCATCCTTTGCAGTCGCCTCCCAGGTGCGGGCACCACCAGGGACTTCCCGGCTTGCATTTGTTTTTTTATCCCTCCTCATAGGAGTACAACCGATTCAGCACTTGAATCGCGTTGATCTTTCCTATTTCCTGTCGGTTTTAGTGAACCTATTCCAGGTAACTCGCCAGGTGCTGTGCATATTTCCCCAGGGTGTGCGCAGAACCGGGTAGTTTCGGCAGGTATAAGAGGGTCCAGCCTCATTAACCAGCCTCTGGTTTTAAAAAAAGGGCTTTCTTTAGTGTATCATCTGTTGGCAGTGGAGGCGAGCGCCCCGCAGTTGCAGTGCACTTACACAGAACAGCAGGCGGAGGGGTTCCACACTTACCGTACTGAACCCCAATAAAGGTGGGCAAACCCGGAAGACTGGCAACCACCTAGTCAGAAGAAGAGTGTGTGTGTGTGTGTGTGTGTGTGTGTGTGTGTAAAGTGTAAGGGTTGAATTTTTTGTTTTTTGTTTTTGTGGGGATGTGAGGTTCGCCTCCCCCCAGATAATGACTTTATTTGGGGCAAGAATGACCCTCATGGTAGTTAGGTATTTGAAAAGACTTAAAGAAATATGGTGAGCATTATTATTCAGTAAGTGATTTATTTCTATCCAAGCAATGGGTTTATTAGATCCTAAGTACCACGAATTTTACTTTTATGGCTAGACTTACTGCTAGGAATTGCAAACTGAGTTTCTTGGTTAATATCAGCATCGGCAGAATTAATTTGCCGGTGTTACTGCCTCATGAGACTTCCAGTCCTGCGGTTAAGATTGACATCAGCAAAACGAGAAGGTCGCAAGGGGAGAAGAGGTGGGGCCAGTGCAGGTGGTAAATATGCAGCATTCCCAGAGTCAAAATATTCCCTTTTAAAGTAGAAATTAAATGATTATCCTGAGTTCTGCCTTACTTCACCGATTTTGGTGTAGCCAATTCTTCCCTTCAGGAAATATGTAGAATTAAATGTTCAATCCTTGGAGCCAGGAAGAACCTTATATACCCTGTCACCCTGTTGTGTTGTTTGCTGGCTGAAGAAATTGAAACTGGAACAAGTGAAGTGAGGAGCCCAAGGTCATAATGAGAAGAAGGTCTCTAGTTTTTGTCTGCATTGTCTCACTGACCTTTGGGTGATGGGAGTCACACTGTCTTACACACTGCTTCTTCAATACCTCCTTTCTAGAGTAAAATATATATACGGCTCTAAAGAGGGGACGGGAGTGGTGAATGGGTGGGACCATTGACCTTTCACCCACCACCCCTGTGCCAGAGGGTCTGTAACTGCTGGGGGCCTCAGGCTGCTGGAGTGCACCAGCTCCTTCCTCTTGGACCCATCTCCAGTGCCCACCCTCCACCCCCAGCTGAAACTTCTTTTTTGTATTGCTGAAAGGAAGCCAGCAAGGTCCTTGTTCACCACAGGGACACCAGCTTGGAGCTGATTAGGGTGGGGGAAATAAACACTCCCTTGTTCACTGAGTCTCTCCAGCCAGCCCAGCTCTGCCTTGCTCTTTGCCCAGGAATGGAGGGTAGGGGATAATCTTTCCCAGAATTTAGGTTCCCTGAAGCCATACTTTTGGTTGAGAGAGGAGATTTCTGGTCACAAAAATATGCACACAGGTGCCATTTCTTCCTTGGCTTTGGTTTGTAAAAATCTCTTGGGAATCTGGGGCAAGTTAGAAATGAACTCTGTTCTCATTGGGAGGGTCTCCAGATCCCTCAGCTTTTATGTTTCTGGGCCAGGCAGACTGAGTTTGGTTCAGCTGAAGCATGTAGAACTAGCATTAGAACTCACAATGAGATATTCGTAGCGAAGAGTGAAGATATTTCTCCTTTAGTGTGGCTGCTTTCCTATGTCCTTGTTCTCTGTTGCCCTGAGGTTAGTGAAAAGTGCCATTAACCTTAATCTTTAAGGATTTGAGTCAGATAGAAGGAAGAACTTTCTGGTATAGGTTTTCTGCCACAAGTTCTATCTGATGCAGACCCTTCAGTCACAGGAGTTAAGTGATGGCAGGGGTCTGGATCTCCTTGGAGCTCCAGTGTAGTGCACGTCTCTTTGGAATGACCTTTCTAGCAAGGATGGCCATTTGCCTGTTTCTCGTGGAACAGACCCAGTTATGATGGTGCCCCCTTCACTCTCAAAAGTGTCAGGATGCAGTCATTCTACTTCTAGCCCTACGCCAAGTTCCACTACAATGCCCTTTCAACTTTTTCCCCTCATACTGGGGATTGAACTCAGTGAACAGTGAGCTACATCACCAGCCCCCCAAACCCCTTTTAAAATCTTTTTTTGAGATAAGGTCTTACTGAGTTGCCCAGGATGGACTTGGACATGTGATCCTCCTGCCTTAGCCTTCTGAGTGGCTGAGATTACAGGTAGGAGCTACCACATCCAGGTCTCCTTCAACTTTAAAACCTAAATAATTGTAGTGTTTTCTGAATGGAGTGTTTCTCTGAGGATGGTGAGGAGGTGAAGAATAAGATTTTTATCCCTGCTTTTAGGAAACTTAAAAGTTAAGGAGATGAAGCAGATGCAAATACAGGCATGTAAATGTAACACACGGGAAAAGTGAACTTGGATGCAGGCACGACTCCAGAGTGATGCATTAGTGGCCTGTGGGACAGGAGGGGCTCCAGGGATGCAGTCGAATGGGGCCAGGGCATTCTGCAGCTCTAGCTGCACAGATCAGGGCTTGAAGCAGAAGCTGTCTGAAGACAGCCTGAGAGGTGAGTGAAAGGCCATCAACTTCAGGAATAGGGAAAGGAAAGGAAGGCTTTTGTGGAGTATATTTGCATCTGAGAAAGAGCCTGCACTGGTGTCCATAGCTATTCTTTTCCCCTTGCCTTGCTAACTTGTGGAGTCAACTAGGAAAATCTCTAGCAATGGGAGACTGGCTTCTGACATGATTTCTTAGAGGTAATGTTTGTAATAATGAAAATCTGTGTTAGATAAGTCTTTTCTTTAAAGCCAAGTTCAAGAAGAGGGACTCCATAGTTCTTGATACTGTGATTTCTTCCTGATTTCATGTTGGCTCCCTGCCTCTGTACCATCATACTTGCTTTGTTCTTGTCTCCCCCCGACTCTTGCATTGGCCTGAAAAACCCCTGTTCTGTTCTTCAGTGTCAAGCAATACCTTTCAGTATTCCCAGGCTCCAGTGGAAAGAGTTCTTTGAGCTTAGTTCCAGCCCTGACTGCCTCTTGTTATACTTGCTTCACTGCCCTATGTGCTCCTGGAGGGCATGAATCTAGCTCTTTTCTGTGTTTCCCTGGCACCAGGAGGCCCTTAATGAATATTTGTGGAGCAACTTCACACCTGGAAGAAGAGAGGCCTGCAGGGTAGGGAGCATGTTCAACTTATATAAAAGGTATTTTTATAAGGAGGACTGCAGTGAGCACACAAATGGATGGTGAAATGAGTTGGCTTGCTCAGTGGTGAGGATGCAGATGGCCTTACCCTTGGGTGGTGGAGCCCTGATTTTCCTGTGCCATCTTGGAGTTATTTTGAATGAAGGGGTAGGATTTTATTTTACAGAATCTTCCCTCTTAGGAATATCATATTGGTGTGTACTAATGGCATTGTTTTGGGGGAAAAAATCATTTGAAATGAAGCACAAAGCCTAACAGGATTTACAGGTTTATATTGCTTCCAACAAACTCTCTTTTCATAATTCTTGCATTTTAGAGGCCAGGGAGTATTCAGTATCCTGATTTGAGACTGAAAATCAAGTGTCTGTTACAGCACAAGGCCCGGGGACACTCCTTTGGGGCTTACTGTTTGTCTGTAGATCTCTTCTGAGAAGATTCCTGCACAATACACTTGCTTGGGAAAGAATTGATTAGTTGATTCTGAAGTTAGGATGTTTGACCTGTGTGATTCCAAATGAAGACGAAAAGGCAAAGCACTTGCTGTTTTAAGTTGGGTTCTATGTAGGTAAAGACTTGCTTGGCGTCTTAGGTTGGGTCAGTAAGGGATGTAACCTTGAAAAACTTCCTTAGTGAGTTTTGTTGTGTCTGGCTGCAGTTCAGTTCATCAGTAGTTTGCGTGTCTTGGAGCCTGGAGAGTGGGGACTCAAAGGAGCCCTTAGAGGAGTGAGATAGAGAATTAAAAGGATGATAGAACTTTTGCAAGAGGGAAGGGGACCGAGAAGTGGAGGGAAGGGGAAGGAGGGAAGAGGAGAGTAGGGAAGGGCATTAAAAAAAATTAAGATGTGTGATGTACATGTGCCAACTCTCCACAATGAATGTAAGCATTATGTACTGGAAACATAGTAATGAAAATCAATAAATAAATGAAGAAAAGTAAAGGATGAGCTGAAAAGCCATCCTATTTGTTTACTTGACCTTCAGTAGGTAATGCATGTTTATAAAACAAAATTTGTATGAAGGAGTCTGACAAATAAATTTTCTTCCTTTTCATGCCCTTATTCATCCCAAGCCCCTTCTTAGTTGGCAATCACTGTCCTTGGTTTTTTGTATATTCTTCCAGAAATATTCTATGCATATATAACATGTACGTACATAAAAATTCAAGCTTGAAGTATCAATGGCTTTCTGTTACCTGTAGCCCTGGTGCTATGGATAATGAGATTAGCATTAGCTCTAAAATATATTTGTGGCATGACTGTGAATAGTCAAGGTGTTACCGGACGTGTCATAGTATAAAATAGATGGTTACCTTTCTCCAGGCAAGAGGAAAGAAAACTTCTCTCTCATTTCCCCTGGAGGGTTCCTGTAAGCCGGAGAACAGCGTTATGAAGCCTGCTCAGTCTTACAGATGCAGAGCCCTGGTCTGTGAGAATATCAGAATAGAGAGATCCTGGATATTGCCTTAACATGTTCTTTTTGAGAGTGTTTTCATTATATTCTGTAAAATGAAGTAAAATGAAGTTAATGTATGCTTAATAAATTGCTTTGAGATTTGGGATCCACAAGGTAGATCCTAACAGCAATGACTATCTTAAGGCAAACGGTAGATTTTGCAGGTACAATTCATTGTTGGATTTTAGTGTGTTCCTCCTTAGCAATCACAGCCATCTTTGTAGTGTCATTGTTTAATCCCGGGGCAGAGCTAGATGGAGCCAGCCCTGTCCTGTCCACTGTAATGGAGGGACACAGAGGCATTCTAACCTAGAGAGCAGGTAATCCCCGAAATAATTTGCTTTTGCTATGTGTTTAATTTTTTTTAAGCATCAGTTTACCTTCTTAATTAAATTTTGCTTAGGTGAATATTAAAATGTGTTTGCATTCTTTGAACTGCTGACAGGGGAAATGGCTGGCATAAATGTGTTCAGGGAAAGCAAGTTTGAAGTTTAGAATATTCAATAATAATTTAGATGTAGATAATCGAGAGCTGATTGCATAGAACTGTATTAAAACTAGGGTATTACATTGAGTTTTCCTTCATTTATTTAGATTTTTTAAATGTGATGGAAAGTAAAGGAGAATGCACTACGTTTTGGGTTAAATGCATTTGAGATGAGTATTTCTCCAGAAGTGGCCTGGGTAATGGGGAAAGTGTTCTCTTTGTTTATGAGAATGGGACCTTCCTATGTATTCTCTAGCTATGCCAGAATCTGCTGGCAGATGGCATATTCAGTCTAGCCACGTACATGCAAAAATCAATTTCCCTCAGTTTAAAATGAGCCACAGTTAATTTCAACCTAATTTATTGGTTTATCGACCTGTGAACCTTGGGCCTTCGAAGAAGTGGCCTGGACAGCCTTCTAGCATCAAAGTGGCAGGGTGGGCTGCTGGTCATGATCAAGATTTGAGTGTCATGTTATGTTGTTGTGAGATGCTGAGTTTTGAAGTTGAAATATGAGGACTGCTTTGTACATGTTAGGGTGGGTTCTATGAAGGTAAGACTTTGTAACAATGAAAATCACAATAGTGAATTAAAAAATAACTGCAAATTTCTGTGATCCACTGGGTAATTTTTAATTATATAACTTTTAAATGCCTACGTAAAAATACTATATTATTCCATGGTTTTTTTATGGAGGGAAGTGCTGGGTGTTGAACCCAGTACCTCGTGCATGCTGTGCACATGTTCTACCACTGAGCTACACATCCAGCCCTGGGTAATTGTAAATTATAATGGTACTTCCAAGCCCATTGTGCCGCTACTAAGAGCTGGATGATCCTGTGTCCCTTGCCTCATGGCACATCCTTCAATACAGCACTGTTGAACAGGTGTTTCTGCAGTAATGCTCAGTATCTCTGTGTCCCGCATATCTACTAGCTGTATGTAGCCAGTGAGCACTTGAAATTCAGTTAGTGTGACTGAAGAATTCTTTTACTTCCTTTCAGTTAAGTTAACATCTGAATAGCTACACGTGGCTTCTGGTTCTTGTACAGCTCACATGGCTCTGATGGGCTGGAGGAGGCCTCCCTTTCCCAGCCCGAGGCAACCCCTATTTCGTCTAGGAGAGAAGTGAGCACCAAGGCCTGCATTGTGTGTTTCACAAATAGGGAGTGAAAGCAAGAGTTGAGGGCTTCCTAAACCTTGGATTTTGGAGGCTGTTGACTTTCATGTTGAGGGTCAGGAGACGCTGGCTCTTCTTTCTAGGGAGGGGTCATCAGGGTGCCCAGGAGGGCAGGTGGGCACAGAGGTCACCTTTGGGGGATGCCTCTGCACAATTGCCTCCTTCTTTTGGTCACTTAGGCCTTGAAGGCTGACCATTCACAAGGGCAGCCACACCTCTGTGCCTTCCTTTGTGACCCGGCCTGTCACAGGCAGCCCCGGCCTGTCACAGGCAGCCCCCTGTTATCTGGCCTGTGCTGAGGCGTTGTGCAGAGCCCATGTGTGCATTCTGTGTAGCAGGAAAAGATGTAAACAGTACCTTAACAGTGAAGCCATCTCCCCACCCCTGCCCTTTGCTTCCTGTGCGCTTGTTGACTTACCTCAGTGCAGCCAGGTCTGTCTTTCATCCCTTCAAGCCTTCAGACTGGCACGAAGACAAACAATAGAGGCGTGTGGTCTTCATCACTGCATCGTGCCCCCACCCCCTCCTGGCTGGCCCTTCAGCTTAGCATGCCATTGCTGTTGCGGCCGCTTCAGGCTCTTGGCTTGGAAAATTGGGACCCTTCACAATGATTTATCTCCAGTCCCCTGAATTAGATTAAAAACACAGCTACGAATTCTCAGAAAGGCAGGCTGATGTGATTATATCTGGAATCTGAGTGGCAGACAAGGGAAATAAAAAGATGCACGTTTATTAAATGCGTTTTGTACCATGTAGGGGCCAACATACACTTTATCCCCCCCCCCCCCATTACCCATTTTTAAAAAATGAAGAAGATAACTGGTAGGGCTTTAGTTATTAGAAAGGAGAGTAGCTTGTTGAGGAGAAACCTTTTCCCCAATAACTGTGTGGAAGAGAGTTTTGGTGGAAAGGCCATGGTGGTTCTCATGTGGAGTAAATGTGGATATGAACCAACGAGTGGGTCCCTAGTTGGGTTTTAGTATGTTAGAGGCACTGAGGTGAGTTCCATCCTACTTTGTTGGACTGGGAGCTGAGATATATTGCCCCGTAACATTTTTCACCTTAGGAACAGAGCAGAGCTGGGAAGGGGGGTGCCCCGTGAAGCTGAGAGTGTTTGGGAGGACTTGAGCTTTTCAAACCTGTGCTCAATTAATTGAGTAACATGAGACCCAATACCTATTACTTACCTCATCTGTGTACATTTAGTTCCCTGAAATTCTCTCACTGAATAGTTAAAAAAATTTTGCAGTTAACTACTGAATTTGGCACTTTGTGCCTCGGGGGCTGGTGACAGGAGGGTTACCACAGGAAGCAGGCCTTGAGCAGCTGGAAGAGAGGCACTGAGGAGTGGATGTGGAAAGTTGGGGAGAGATGAAAGAGCTTCCAAAAGAAAGCTCGAGAGTGAGACAAGGAGAAGGGTGCTTTAGACAGTCGCCTAGCCCTCCTGGTAGCACTGAGGCCATCTGTCACTGAGAAATTGGCCACATTTTGGGAGGTTGACATGCTGTCCCTTCTCCAGCAGTCTGGTGTGTAGCTTCTTTCCTAGTGTGGGGAAGGAGCCACTCAAGAGGTCCTGAGGGCTTTGGCTCAAAAGTGTAGTATTGAAATGCTTTCCCTTTGGGGTGAAGGTGGTAGAAGACCATTTCTTCTCAGCACCAGAGTCCTGGTGCTTGGAGACTGGTCTTCCCCAAGGTGCCTGAGCTCCACAGTGAGTGTGAGGAAGACAGCCTGAAAGGTCCACTTGGCCACCAGTTCTGAAATTGGCTCAAGTATGTGGTGTTTTGTCATTGTATTTATGCCACTGCTTGCTCCTGTGTGTCTGTGTTCTGACCCTGGTGATATGAATGTTAATTTTTTTTTTTTTTTTTTTGGTATGGGGGATCGAACTGGGTCCTTACGCTTGCTCAGCAGGCGGCGAAACCACTGAGCTAAATCCCCGGCCCCTATGAATGTTAATTTTTGATGGGTGCCTTTTTGTGAAGAATGGCCTATTTTGGTAGAAAGCCATTTGGACATGAAAAGAAATGATGTTTATGGATGTTGATGTTACGAAATACATTCGTGGCTTACATCTCCTTTGCATCTAGCAACAGTCCTGCAGACTTGGGAAGAAAGGAATTATTATGCATCTTATTTCACAGAGAGGTAGCTTGTGGCTTAGAAAGTGAAGTGACTTACCCAAAGTTAGACAGCTAGTGCATTGTGGAAACTGACATTCAAACCGGGGCTCTGATTTGCTTCAAATTTTCTATGACACTGCCTCTCCTGCATAATCTAGTGATATAGTGGAATGTTTTCTCTGAAACAGAGATCTGAAGCTTTTCTTTTTCTTTTTGCAGTGATGGGGGTTGAACGCAGTGCCTCACACATGCTAAGCCAGTGCTCTACCCCTGAGCTACATCTCCAGCCCTTTTTGTCTTTTTATTTTGAGACAAGGTTTTACTAAATTGCTTAAGCTGGCCTTGAACTTCTCCTTCCTCAGCCTACTGAATAGCTGGGATAATAGATGTGTACCACTATGCCCAGCTGATCCAAAGGTTTTGTTTTGTTGTTGTTGCTGTGACCCATTGTCCCGCCCCACCCCGAAGTCTATGTAATCTGTTATCTCCTGGGCTGTCCTGGATGCACTGGTTTTTAACTTTCCAAAGGCATCAAGTCCCATGGGCCTTCCTATCACTGACTCTGCTCTTCTTGCCCCTAGGTTCAGGCTTCTCCCTCTCCCCACCTCTCCACCCCTCCTGCTTCCTTCCTCATCTTTATGCTATCAGGCAGCAAATAGGTTGAGTTTTCCCTGCAGTGTCCCTCTCTCCCCCACCTGAAGCTCTCTGTTTAACAACTGAACTTAATCACTATTTGTTGAATTTTTTTGTTTAATGCTTGTTTCCTCTACAGTACTAATTGAAGAAACAGGGCCTAGAAATCTGCTGTTTTCCCAATACCTAGTGGAGCATCTGGTTTATAGTAAGTGCTCAATAAATATTTACTGAATGAATAAAGTGAGGCTCTATTTATGGTGAAGCTATAGAGCCAAATAGGGGAGTCAGGGAGAGTAGGTGATCTGAAATTGTTTTAAGAGCTAATAGAAATGGCTTTGGGTTCCTAGGCGAATCTTGTGGAAGGCAGGCCGGCAGGCCATGGCTTAGGGTGCTCAGCAGCCAGTTATCTCTGTTACGGGGTGCTTCCTGCACTGTTAGACCAGCACTGGGCCTGTGTTTTAAGGTTCTGATGGAGCACACATCTCATCTCTCTCTGAGCCGAACCTCACCAGGAAAAGGTAGCAATTGATCTAGATGTTCTCTGAGCTTCCTTGTGGCCCTGGCATCTTCTTCTGTTTCTTACCCACTAGTAAGTGAAGGGGCAGTCGTGTTTGTGGTGGATTTTTTCAGAGGCTCTGTTTATAGGGAGCCTGCCTGGAATAGCACGTCATTGCTGACTGACTGGCTCAACTGCAGGGTGTGGCAGACATATAAAGTCTACCTGCCAAAGGTCAGTGAGGAATGATGCTTTTTGAACTGTAAGTCAGTGAGAATATGCTTCTTACCCTTTTGGTAAAGAGGAAGAAAAGGCATATTTAAAAAAAAAACCCTATTGAAATGCCAAATTTCAGTTCAAGGGCATTCTCCTTTGGTTTTCTCATCTGTAAAATGGGCAGTGTAGCTTTGTCGGGAAAGTGGTTAATGAGTTCTGTGGGTGATGGGAGTACCTTGGGCCAACATAAAATCAGGTTGTGTGCTGAGATTCTCCAACTGTGATGTCTTCTGGGAGCCCTCATAAACTAGATTTCAGCTCTCCTGAGGGGGAGAGTCCTGGAGGATAATGAGCTTTCTAAATATAGCAAGACCACAGTCTTGAAAGGGGATACTGGGAGGTGATTTGCATACCTCACATTTAGGTCACATGCTTTGAGAAAACCTTGTTATTCTTGGACCTGGGGAGTCCGTCTTTGCTTTCTGCAGGGCCCATATCGTTTGGGGGATTTAGCTGCTGCCCCTGACCTCAGAGTTGAAGGACAGGATATTTGTTTTATACTTCATTGTAGAATTTTAAAAATACTTCTTTGTGTTTCACTGCTAGTGCAGCTGAGAAATGAGCCAGACTGCCTTGTTTGTAATGCCTCATACTGTGTTCTGTAAAGAAGCTGTGTGGGAGGCATGCGGACGTCAAGCCGGGGGTGTCTAGGACATCTTGAGCTTTGGTTTGACCAATGAGAAGGAGGTAACAGCAGAAGAAATGAATGAATAGAACATTTCTGACCCATTCCATGAAGGGCCCCCTTCTTCCTGAATAAGTTTCAACGATCTTATAGTCTTCAGTGGTGTTCTTGGAAACTTCTCGTGGTTGTTTCAGACTTACAACCCTAATTTTCCTCAGAAGAGTTCTCTGTATTCTTACAGTTGAGAAATCATTAAAGAGCCTGTAGGGTGTGCCTGGCACCTAGTAGATCTCAGTGAATACTTCACAGGTAAGTGAAGGCATGAGTAATCAGTACCTTCATGCAGCAAGCAATTTATTTCCTTCCTTTTATTTATAACAGCCCTGAGCTGAAGGATTAGGTGGCAGCAGATTCTCTGTCCTACTCTGCATAAGAAGAGGCAAATCATTTTACCTCTGTGGCTCTCCAGGGCATGGTGGGGAGCTGAGAGACAACTAGGTGTTGGAGGTGAGGTTTGATAAAGATGGAGGTATGTCAAGGTGTGAGTGGTGATGATTCCCGAGAGCTAGCATTGGACATTGGACGCCAGCCCTGAGCCTGTGGTCATCGCTCCAGCTGGGGACAGCTGGGCTTCTGCTAATGCTATGGCTCTGCAGATGCTGCTGACAGTGTTTTGAAGGATTGCTTTGGCCAGAGACCCAATCCCCAGCCTGCCTGCCTCTATGACTCATTCTAGCTGCATATATTGGTAGCGGAGGGCTTGAGATGACAGGAGATGAGATGAGATGAAATGAAAGAAGCACCTCTTAAGAGTGGGAGTTCCTAGGTACTGGGTCCATACTTGAAAGGTGTAGTGTTCTACACAGGTGGCAAAAGGGGAATTTACATAACATTAACCATTGTAAAGAGAACAATTTAGTGGAATTTAGTACATGTATATGCTCTGTATAGTTCCAAAATATTTTTATCACTCTTAAAGAAAACCCCTTACAGTTACTCCCTTCTCTTGCCTTTCCCCTGGCAACCACTAATCTACTTTCTGTCTCTGTGGATTCACCTGTCCTGGATAATTCATATAAATGGAATCATGCAATATGTGATGTTTTGTGTTTGTCTTCTTTCACTTAGCATGTTGTTTTCGAGATTCATCCACACTGAAGCATGTATCAGTACAACATAAAGCCTTAACAGCCACACCAAATCCCCAAAGACAGATTCTTCCCCATCCTTCTCAAAAAAGAGTGGGTCACTCTAGCCCCTCTAATTTAGTCATAGGTCTAGCCTGAAAGAGAGGAATGGACTAGATTCACTGTTGTCCAAAAAAGCAGCACTAGAGATACCTAGAGTCTTTTTAAAAAATACCTATTCCTGATCTCCATTTAGATGGTTTTTGAATCAGTAGGGCTGGGTGGGGTCTCTCAGATGCTTCTGATCCTAGACCTGCAACCCCAGGCATTGTTTTAACGACCTGCCTGTGAACCTCTGAGAACCCTGAAGTACCTCCCAGGCCCTGCCCTTGGTTCCTGATGCAGTTGCTGATCAGAGATATGTTTACCTTCTGGGAGGAGGCCCCGGGCTCCTCCCTGCTGCCACCTTTATAGCTTCAATTAATTGTGTCTCATTTATCAAGCTCCAGCTTGTGAGTCAGAGATGGGAGAGGGAAGGTTGTTCATGCCCTGGGGTTGTGGTTATAACTGACTGCACGTCAAGGTTATATTCCTAGAAAAGACACACTCCCACCTCCTCCCACGCCCTCCCAGGGCCAAGTCTTCTGGATCGATGTGTGGGGCCACAGTGGGAGAGGACAGCTTGAGAGATCTAGAGGCCTGCAGCTGCTCTCAGGCTGGTGGTGAGGAGGGCTGGAGGAGGGGAATCCCCGGAAGGGAAAGGGACCCAAACAAACAGGAAACCACCTCTTTAAGTAAAGGGTCTAGCTGGGGACCTGTGGGTTGTTGTTCGTTACAGGAGCTGCCCTGGGTTGCTGGTTTCTTGGTCCCTTGAGACTGTGGGGTTAGAATTGGAGAGGAGGAAGGTGAAGCCAGAGAGTAGATTGCATGTCTTGGCCTCAATAAAAATGATGGTCTGCTAATCTCCTGTCATCCTCTGGATGCATTGATTCCTGCAACTGATTCTGGTCATGTGCTCTGGGGGATGGGCACCTGGGCTGCCCTGGAGATCAGCCTGACTCACCAGGGAGTTATTCTCATGACCAGGATGTGTCTGACTTCTTGCCAAGGCAAGGAGCAGAACAGTTTGTGTGAGTGCCTGGTGGCCCTCAGACATGCTGTTTCTTGCCAAGGATATTTTTCTTTCCCTCCACTAGCCTGCCCTTTTTCAGTCTGCTTTTAGAAAAACGCAGACATCTAATAGAAAAGGCTTTTTTTTAAAAAAGAGGTATTTCACTAAGCTTGCCTTTTGCAGGCTTTCTTTATTTAAAAAAAAGCCTTTGGATGTTTTGAAGCTTGTCTTTGTGCTCATCTCGTCTTTCTCCCGTTGGAATGATTGAAGGAGGTCTCATAAATCTCATATCTTCTGCATAGAAAGACTTCCAGCAAGTTGTTTTCAGACCTCTTCCCCACTCTGATCCCTGAAACCTTTGTAGCCTGTTCAAAGCATCATCTGATTGTTACCTGCCAGAGGGGGTGCTTTGACCACACTTTTGAGGATGCCCAGGCTGGACATTGGTGGGCTTTTTCATCCCAGGCCCCAGTGAACTTACGTGGCTCTTGCAGGTTCTTAATCCTTTATTGTACTGACCTTTACATAGTTCTCTATTTATTCCCGTTTGGTTCCAAGGGTGAGGATAGTTTTGTAGAGGAGAAGACTTTAGCCTGAATTCCCAGGGTGCCTGTGCTAGTGGGCTTCTGATCCACAAATGCTTCCAGATTCTTCCCAAAAGCCTGAGCTGGAAGGAGAAAGGGGGAAGGGAAGGAAGGTTGGAGGAAGGCTTCAGCAGCCTTGGGAGATTCCCTTAGCTGCTTTCTGCGGGTAGCATCCTGGGTTAAATAATTTATATATTTTTATTTGCGCATCTCTGTTGATGCTTGCCTGGACTTATCTATCAGGAATGAGAAGTAACTTTTTGGGATGGCATGTTTTCCTAAAAAATATCAAGGGTCTTTTTCTTTGAAGAGGTCTTATTTCAAATGCTTTTCAAAAGAGTTTGGATCCTGGATCAAATTAGATGCAGGTGCTTAAAGTGCAAAACAGAGTCATTATAGATTAGTCCCTTGGTTGATCTGGCTGCCAAATTTGTGGCCCAGGTGTTTGTCCTCTTGTGACATCTGAGAGCTCCCAAAGGAGTAGGTGGGGAAAGTTAGGGCATGGTCGGGGAGGTAGGGAAGGAAGGATGGAAAAAGGAGGTATGGGGGAGGGGTTTCTGCTTTGGAGCTGTGCTAAGAGGACGCTCTAAGGGTAGGTTGGTCCAGACTTGAATTTCATTAGTTCAAGAATTGGTCCTGGGGGAGGTGGGGTATACTGTCCAGGTTGACCCTGAAGAGCCATCTCTGAGTCCCAAAAGCTCACTTTTCTGCCCAGACTGCCTGAGGTAACTGAGGTGGCTGGTGGATTATGCTTATCTCTGAGATTGCTCAGTAAGAGATGGCACATGGACTGGGGATTTAGCTCAGTGGTTCCGCTCCCTGTCTCGCAATCACAAGGTCCCAAGTTCCATCCCTGGTACCCCCCACAAAAAAGAGCCATGGCACATGCTCCCGATTTGGAACCTTTGTCCTGCTATGGACCAGCTGCCATAAGGTTTGTTACTATCCTCATCCATTTGTTGTCCATACAGGTGAGGTGAAATGCATAACTCAGGTGTCCTGAAGTGCCTGTCCTTGAACTGGTGTCCATCAGTGAACAGTGAAATAAGAGCATATGTTCAAGGTGGCACAGCCAACAGATGGAATGGTGAAATAAGGAAAATGGAAATAATGTAATTATTTTTCCAAAGGGCAAAATAGCCATCTAAAATAACTTTCCTTTATTCTGAGATTATGTCCTTCCTCAGTTTTAACAAATGAGTCCCCAAACCTCAGTGGTATAACTAGATCTCCTGATTCTGAGAAGTTCAAGGTGTTACTGGTCGGAGGATCACCTTCTCAGAGTCACAAGCTCCTTCTGTCCTCTGGGTTTGCTATCTTCTAGGGCACTGGTAGCAAACCCATGACGTGTATGCCTTATCAGGCTGTTTGTATCATTGAAAGCTCTGAAAGGTTCACCATCACTGTTCTACGACTTTGGGGTCCTTTGAATGCAGTCTGGGTCCAGATAGGGAAAGAAAACATGACTGTGTGGGGGCCAGGGCTGTAGTGGCCCTGACCACCCTCCATCCCAGGGCCTCATCTTGCAGCCACAAAGCCTGGTGAGTCTGTGGTGTCCTCGTAAATTAGAGGAAAACTGAGAAAATAGCTTGTTAACTTCTGACACCATGGCTGTTTTTGTTAACGTCTTTACCTGTCAACTAGAAATCACTATCCAATTCTCCGTTGGCCTTCCTAATCTTTTTTTTTTTTTTTTTGGTACTGGGACTCGAACTCTGGACCTTGCACTTTCGAGACAGGCAGTGGAACCACTGAGCTAAATCCCTGGCCCCCTAATCTATTTTTATTTTACTGGTTTACAAAAAGTCTGGGAACTACTGTTAGCAATAATCCAAAGGTTATTTCTGTTGACTTCTGGAAAATATTTCTTTACCTGAGGTAATTTTTATTAGCACATAATTACACAATTATGGGGTACAATGTACTATTTCAATAGATGTATACACTGTGTAACAATCAGGTAACTGGGATGTCCAGGTAATTGGCATCTTCATCATCTTAAACATTTACATTTCTTTGTGTTGAGAACATTTGAAATCTTCTCTCCTAGCTATTTTGAATTATACAATTAACATTTATCAATCTTTGTAATCCCACTTTGCTATAGAAGTCATTACTTCTCTCCAACTGCTTTTTTCTCTTTTTTTACCCAGGGCTTTGTGCATGTGGGGCAGGCACTGTTCACACTGTCCAGCTGCTCTTGTGAGCTCATAACTATCTTCTGTCACTTCTCCCTGTCCTTCCTGACTGCTGGTGAAGTTTTCCTTTTTTCTTTTTAAATAAGAGGGATGTTTCAGTTTACATTCTTACAAGTGCATGTCACACACATGGAGTAGGATCAGAGTAACGAGATTGATGCTATGAATGAAAATAAAGCAAAAGAATAGATTATGCGGATGAAATCCTGAGAAGATTTTCTACAATCCAGCTACACACAAAATATAACCAAATGTAACCGGGGGACTAGTGTTTCTTCTTGAGAACTTGGGTGTGGTAGAGTATCCACGGTGGGGAGAATAGGCCATCCTGCCCCAGTGTTTTACATGTCAGAATCTTGGCGTTTCTGAGTGACAGGGGAGGGGAGATTTGATTTTGAATGTGTATGGCTGTCATTAACCATGGTTCCTGATTCCTGTGTTTGTCTCTTTCAGGTCAGTCTGAATGACTCCCACAATCAGATGGTGGTGCACTGGGCTGGAGAGAAAAGCAATGTTATTGTGGCCTTGGCCCGGGACAGCCTGGCATTGGCGAGGCCCAAGAGCAGTGATGTAAGTATTTGTGTTGCTCTGGGCACTCCTTGGTGCCCTCAGCATACCCTTTCTGATTCTTTGGGATTATCATGTCAGGAAAAATAGTGGATAGAGAATGGGCAGGGTGAGTTATAGGACAGCAAAGAGGATCGGGGAAATAATACATAGATCCCATGTTTTCTGAACACAGAGGGGTGCAGTCTGTGTTCTAAGCAGATTTGTGCAATGTGTGATTGTTTCTGTGAAGTGCTAGGTGGTCTGGATTATTGTATCTGCTTAACAATTTTCTCACCCACCTAATTGGTCTTTTCCACATGCCAGTATCTTCTAACCTATGACAGCTGGGTGAACTGTTGAAATGGATTCTTTCATTTTCTTAATTTCCACCATTGGCTGCTGGCTATGTTTAATAGATTAGGTGTTTTAAAGACAGGAGTCCAAGCATTACAGACTCACTTGATCTTAGCCAATAGACCAAGAAGTGACAAGGGCTACAAACTCAAAGGCCTGTAAGGGAGTAGACAGGTAAAGGAGGGGAAGGAAGCCAGCTCTAAGTTCACAACACTCTTGATATCCACACAGAAAAATGTTTGTCCCATTTTTTTTCAAGTCTATGACCTGCTTGGATAGTAGAGGCCCTCTCCCCAGCTTTGATAGAGATCTAGGGTCAAGAAACATTCCTGTGTCTTAATTTGAATGTGGCAAGTGGTACTTGGTCTCTGTGATGTAGAGGTGTTAGGAAGAAGTAAGGGGCTGTTGCTTACCAGTTCTAGGCTCTGGTTGCATCTAGGATGCCGGGTCCAGTGTTGCCAGGTCTGATTTTTTTCAAGAGAGGCTCAGAGGTCTGGATGTTTATGTGAAACTGCTGAGTTCCAAGTTGGCAGCTAATGTATAATTTTTACAAACACTGTCTGGGCCAAGTGAAATAGATGAGAGGGTCAGAGCTGGCCTGAGGTCCAAAGTCTGTAGCCTGTGTTCCAGATTTCTCCTTGTGGGCAAGAGGAACCTTCCCTGCCCTGGACTGGGGTCTGCTATGGTGATAAGGGTGAGGCCCTGGATAGAATAACACACTGAGAATTGGGTACCCTGTATTCTGGTCAGAGGAAACCTGATGGATTTGCTGGCACTTTACATCAGCCTTAAGGATACACTTGTAATTCTTAAATGTAGGTTTGGTCTCCATGATGTTCCTCTTTTATATTTAGTATCTGGGTTGGTTGTGTTCAAAATAAGGTGACCAGAGGGAGCCTTGGGATGTTTCTAGTCAATTGAATTAGGCAGCCACAGTCAGGGAGGGCCAGAGAAATGCTGGCCGTAATGATGTGTAGCTTTGCCCTGTGTGGGTTCTGGGCCTACTCTGCAGCAGGCTAGAGTAGTTGAGGGCAATGACTTTGGCTCATTTCTCAATGTGCTCAGGGTTTACAAGCAGCAGCTATGGTCACAGGCAGCCACATATGAATGCTTGCTGGTCCCATGACACTCTGTAGGCATCTGTGCATGTGTTCAGAACAGCACTCTTTCTATGTACCCTTCTTGGGCACAGGACCCAGCTCTGGGCTATACCATGTTAAGAAATCCTCCATAGGGATTTTATGCTTTAAAAGAATTCTTTGAACAGAAAATAAATGAAAGAATGAATGAATGTTTGCAAGCTGGGTAAAACAACTTAATACTTATTTCATAGTTTTGCTGGACAAATAGGAGCTTAGAGGCGTAAAAAAGGATTCACTTGGGGTTATTGACCATGTCAGTGTGTAAGCTTGGGGGTGATGAGATTAAGACCCCATCATGTACTCAGTGTATGAGACTGCGGTATCACTAAATGACCCATTTGTCTGGGCTCAGCAGTGACAGCCCCATGTCCTAGCACCCCACCAGTGCTGGTTGGTGATTTTAACTATTGCCAGTCTGTCCAGCTTAGCTCTTACTCTGCCTAAATATTTGTGTGTGTCATACTAAGAGTCCATTGAACATTTGAAGTGATTAGTTATTTTGAAATGAAATATAAGATAAGAAAGATTAAGTAGAAGGGAGATTTAATGCCCAGCGTTAATAAATAGGGATGGCAGAAATTTCCTCTATCTGTATACAAACTATGTTAAAGAATTGGCAGATGAAACTGAGATGTTCTGATGTGAAAAGTTAGTGCAAAAATAAACTGTGACTCACAGGCAGAGTTGGTGGTGTTGGAGCAGTAACAATCCAGATTTTCTTTTAAAAAAGACTGCAAGGATGGTTCCCAAGACCCCATTAGAAGTCCGAAGGGAAATAATTTGTATAGATAAGGACCTGTGTGAACTGTGGGGAATGGCCAAGGTCATTCATATTCACTATATGAAAAAGGATGGGTCTAGCAGGTGGAATCCCAGAGAGTTTGCTCTTGAGCAGGAAAAAAAAATGTAATTATCACCTAATGAACTTGTGCCAGTGTGATTCTATAAGGAATGGCACCTCTAAAACTGATTTTTATCCAAAAGTTGATGAAATGAAGCAATAGATGTAGTTTATTTGGACATTTCCTATTTCTGTTTTCTTGTGTTTTAATTTGCGAAGTTCTTAGTTGCATCAGCCTTTGGCCAAAGAACTACTGCTTAGAGATACTACCCATCAGAAGATCAGGATTGCTGGGCATGGTGACGCATGTCTGTGATCCCAACATTTGAGAGGCTGAGCCAGGAGGATTGCCATGAGTTCGAGGCCAGCCTGAACTACATAGTGATACCCTGTCTCGAAAAAAAAAAAAATTAGGATCAGCCAGAGAAGATGCATGAATGATGAATGATAGAACTCACTGCTCTTGTCCCACCAGTCACACCACAGTGGTGTGATGTTATGATTTGTGCCTTCCAAATTTGACTAGGTTGCAGGGCCAGTCCTTGCTAACAGTGCAGAATTTGGTAGCCCCCGGGAAGCTGGTGTCTGGCTGAGCACAGGATCTGAAATCAGAATACCTGGGTTGGAATCCTGGCTCTGACATTCATGGGTAATCTGCTCCTGGGCTAGTTTTTTTTTTTTTTTAAACCTTCCTATTTGGTCTTTGTGCTAGTCAGCTTTGTGTAGCTGTAGCAAAATATTGCAATAATCAACACATAAAGAGAAAAAGGTTATTTTGGCTCACAGTTTTGAAGATTTTGGTCTATGATTGTTGTCACCATTGTTTTTAGGTCTTGGGTGGGTATACTGGATGGCAGTGGTGGAGCATGGACGGTGGAACGAAAACACATCAAGAGCCAGGGGACAAAGACAGTGAGGAGGGGACCAGGGCCTTGGAATCCCCTCAAGGACATACCCACAGTGATCTAAAGACTTCCCATGGGGGCCTGTCCCTTAAAAATCCACCAGCTCCCCCTCACATTACCAAGCCTTTAACACATGGGTCTTGGGAGACTTTCAAGGTTCAAACTAGAGCATTTTGTCACTAAGACAGTACTTGAAAAACCTTGCTACCAATAGTGTGTTGTGTGAATCAGCCATATGAGGATGTTCTGGGAGCTGTTTAGAAATACATAATCTCAGGTCCCACCCAGACCTTTTGAATCAGAATCTACATTTGGCCAGTGTCCTGCTGGGTGGTAATTTGTAAGCACATTAAATTTTGAGAAGCAGTGCTAAACAAGACTAGGAATCGTGCCAGATGTGGAGCTGTTCTCTGTACATTTTAGTCCCCCCCCGCCCCATTATCATTATATAGTGTTAAAGTACAAGGAAAATAATTTTAAACTATTCACTTCAGAGGACCATCATTGTAGGAAAGAAAATGATGTAACTAGCAACTATGGGCAGCTTAGTAACTCTTCCCACGTTAAATTTTGTTGGACAGGGAACGGTGTCATATTGAGGTCAGAGAGGACTAATTAGTGCAGAAATCTGTGTCTGGATGGAAACAAACTGTGGAAGCACCAGAAGAGGGAGTACGTATGGGGTGTCAGCCCCAGTTTACCTGAAGATGACAGTGGACAGTGAGTCAGCAGTATCTTGCTGCTGTGAACAAAGATAACCTGAGTGTAACTCATATTTGTGGGTGCAGTGTGAAGTCCACAAAGCCATCAGCCTGCTGAAGTTTAACTTAGCATGGTCAAGGCCTTTTGTGTGCTGTTCTGGGTAGAGACAAGTGGATAACTGCTCCAGCCCTGAGCCTGGTGTTTGCCCTATGGTGCTTATGGTCTGTGTCAATCAAATAGAAATTAGAATTATGGGGATGGACAGAAATACAATGTTGGAATTGTTCAACCTGGAGAAGACTAGGCTAGTTGATGAGCAACCTGTAATTGCTTTCAGGTACAAGATGGACCCTTATGTACTTAGCCCCACCCATTTCCTCAGTACTAGGGATCAAATCCAGGGCTGTTCTACCACTGAGCTACAGCTGGAGCCCTTTTTGTTTTTGAGACAGGACTTTGCTAAGTTGCCTAGGCTAGCTTTAAACTGCCAAGTAGCTGGAATTATAGGCGTGCTGCCCCATGATTGGTCTGTACTTACTCTTAACCTTTAAAAAGTGAAAGACTCAAGAGATGGGTTTTATTTCCTGGTGAGAAATAAGAAAGAGCTTTTTGGTAGTGAGAATGGTTTCACCTCCGAGTACACAGTGGGAATAGTGGCTGAGAATCCAGGAAAGGCTCTGTACTTTGCTGGAGTAGGTCTTTTCTTCCTTGCTGGCCAGTACTTCTTCCAGTGCTAGGACTGTGCATTTGGTGTACAGTGGAATGTAAGTACAGAGAAGAGAACATTCGCCAAGTAGGTGACTTGCATTCTGAAAAGATGACTAGATTGGAATTGGAAAAAAGTGACATAATTTTTTTTTAACCTCCTAGCAATAGGACCCTGGTTAGTCATTCTCGTCTAAGAGTCTTAGTTTTTGTTTTCTCTTAAATGGAAATAATGATAGTCAGCCCTCCATATCTGTGGGGTCTGCATTTATGGTTCTGCCACCTGGAAATTGAAAGTGGTAGGAAAACAATTGCATCTGTACTGCACATGTACACACTTGTCTTGTGTGTGACAACTATTTACATAGCATTTACATTGTCTTAGGTATTATAAGTACTCTAGAGATGATTGAGAATGCATAGAAGATGTGGGCAGGTTATATGCAAATACTACTCTGTTTTATATAAGGAACTTGATCATCCACAGAGTTTAGAATCCGTGGGGTCCTGAAACTAAGCCCCCTGAGGATATGGAAGAACAACTGTATTCTCTTTCACTCACTGATTCATTTAGTTCACTTTTTTGTTAATTTATTTAACACATTCATTTACTAGTTCTTTGGTTTATAATCATACTTATTCTTTGCTGAAGTCCTTGTTGACTACCTGGTATGTTCCAGGTGCCCTGAAGGTAAAACTAACTTGTGGGATTTTTAAAGAGGAAGAGAAATAATGATAATACAAGAGTATTGAATAGTGAAAAATTCTACCCTGTGTGAACACATTATCACATTTGTGCCTCTCAGGAACTAAGTCATAGTAGATTATCAAGTCATGAGATTTTGGAGCCAGGAAGGGCCTTAGTTCTCAATTTGGGAAGCCAGCTAGTTTGCTACGCACAACTTCTGAGCCTACCTGGGACTTGGTGTCCATTCTTGGCCTGGGAAATGGAAGTGAGAAAGTCCCACTTTGTCTTTTTACCCACCCAGATTATCTGTGAACTCTCAACCTGCTGAATTCCGGAAGCTGCTTTTGTGGGAGCTCCTTGCTGTGTGTTTTTGATCTTTGGGAATGTAGGCCGTGGGTTCCTAGAAGTTCCTTTCACGGTGACCTAGAAAAAGGCAGAGCCTCTGTCTTTGCTGCTTCTAACCTTGACTTCTATTAAATGTTAATGATCCTCATGAGCTCTCTTGTGTACAGCTCCAAAGTCTTTCATTGTTAACCCAGTGCAGTCATCAGACATTCACATGTTTACATGCCAATGTCCATATCTTTCATTAGTCTTTATATTTGGACTTCTGGTGTCTAGCACAGTTCCTGGCTCTTGTGAAACTCTCAAGGCATATTTGCTATGGATTCAAATGGGAAGTGTTGGCCATATACTTTTTGGGAATAGTCCAGTAATTCTCCTCTTGGGAGTCACCTGACATTCTTCTTTAGTATGTTCCTTGATTCTCTTTCCCATACATCATTTGAAAAATGACTAAGTTATGATTATCACTATTATAGTCATCTATCAGGTTTGTTTTTTAGGCATTTGATTATATTAATTACTTTTCATGTCTCATAGATGGTCAAATCTAGGTCTATATTATTGGACAACTTCCATGCTGCCCTCCATGAGTTGAGATGATAATGGCTTTGAGATCACTGGCTTTGAAGGCAGGCAGCCAGAGTCAAGATCCCAGTCTGCTGCTTACTTTCTATGTTATGACTGTGGCAAGTACCTAATCTCATGAGCCCTTGTTTGTCTTCTTTGTAAAATGATTTTAACAGTTACATTCGCCACATAGGATTATTGTGAGAGTTCCCTGAGCTCTTTCACTGGAAGAGGTTAGTACTGTCTCTGCACATAGTAAGCACTCAGTGAATGATGAGTCTTCTTCATTTTATCAGTGTGGTTACTACATTGCCAGAAACCAGGAAGCAGGGGAGAAGCAAATTTTGTTAGCCTGGACATGGATCCTGCTGCTGTTGCTATCATCTCCCATGCCACAGAATCACAAAGAAACTAGTGAAAAAGGGAATTCTGGTACTGATTATTTTTCTCAATGCTGGGGATGTAACCCAGGGCCTTGTGCATGCTAGGCAAGCTCTCTACCGTAAGCTACACTTCTGTGCATATTTAATCACTTAGGACTCTTTCATCTCATGGAAGCCCATGAGAGTATTCTTCCTCTGAGCATAGGATGCTCTAAGAAGTGAACCTCCCAGGAGAGGTATGCAGGATAAGATTGCCCTTCTGGAGTCATTTCCACAGATGGCAAAACAAATTTCCAACCTTTTACTCTTCAGAGAAACACATTCTCACTGTCTCTGGATATAATTTGTTAAACACTTAACCTGGCCATGATGGGGATGTTATCGTTGTATCTGTGTTTGTTCTCTGCTTCAGGGTCTTAGTTTTGGCTCAGAAAAGAGGCCAGCACAATACTGGCAGAGGTGGCTGCAGCGCTTCTGTGCTTTCTGCCTCCCACAAGCGTGGGGACAGATACACAGGTACTCTGCTTCCCTTTTTTGAGCTCTCTGGTAATATTGGTAATTCATGTTGTCAGGGACCCAGTGAAAGCTATATCCAGGATCCAGAGTGGGATCCTGGGAAGAGGAGGAACAGTGAAGGTTTCTTTGCCTGATTCCTCAACCAACTCTTTTCCCCTTCTTCTCCTTCTCTGTATTCCAGGTGTACGTGTCTTATGACTATGGAAAATCATTCAGTAAGATTTCAGAGAAGTTGAACTTTGGCATGGGAAATACCAGTGAAGCTGTGATTGCCCAGTTCTACCACAGTCCTGCAGACAACAAACGGGTAAGTAAGCTGCTGATCAGACAGTCTGGACCTCACAGGACTGTATGCTCCCTGCTGCTCTGAATAGGCGCTGGGAGATGGTGCCCTTCATGGTCTTTGCAGCATGATTGGTAGCCAGCAACTGTGTTTCTGTTAACCTGGGAGATTGTGACAGAGTACAGTTCTCAGGGTGGGTGTCTATGCATAATCAGGCAGGCAAGTACTGGTCAGGCAGGATTTCCAGACAAACAAGGTCAGGTTAAATCACAGAAAATCTGCCAACCAATAAATTGCCCAACTCACTTATGGCAGAAATGTTGCCCAGCTACTCCGGGACTTGCATGGCAGTCTGATTCACAGTTTCCAAGAGCAGCTGCTGAACTCTTGGTTGTTGGCATCGCAGCATGGGTGTGTGTGCATGGATGCATGCAAACGTGAGTGTGTTTGTGCATTCCTCTTTCCCCTTCTCTGAACCTATATAAATATAGAAAAGAAAACCAAGGCAGCGGATATGACTGTGCCTCCTGCTTTGTTTTCCCAGGTGGCATTCCTGGAGGCTTTGTTTCTTGGGTCAGAACCCCCAGGAAGTTGGACTCAAGGAGGCTTTGACACTGGACCTCCAGGCAGATGGAGAAGGGAGGGTAGGAACCCAGCAGTGTGCAAGGCTTTCCTGTTGGTCTGGTAGCTCTTAGCTCTGAGAGTTGTGTTTGATTGCTTTCTCTCTCTCTTATGTTGCCTCACTTATTTCTAGGGCCAAATGGTTTCTTCCAAGGAAAGACCCTTTGTAGAAACACTTGTTAGTAGTAGAAGCTTTCCAAGGTAAGGGGAGCTGCTGCTTTCTCCTTACCCAGAATGGGCTCTATGAGTGAGGCCCACAAGGTCCTTCTTCCAGGGCTTCTCAGGTTGCCTGTGACCTCCCAGCAGGGGCTGGATTCAAAATATTTAGCAACTGGTGTGGCTGGGTCCTTGACCAATTGGAACAGACACTGTCTGTAGGGAGCTGGGTCCAGTAGGCTCCCCTGGTGGGCCAGGCATTAATCTTTCAGTTGCTAAATTGGCAGGAGGTTCTGGGGTAGGGGGTCCTGCCTTTGGGCCTTCAGGAGGAGCCGCTCTGTGATTTCCCCAGCAGCAGCTATTTGTCAGCTGGTACAGATCAATTAAAAGAATAATAACTGAATAGTCATTACTGGTTACATATCAGCCCTGCCTAATGATCTCAGAATGAAGCTACAGTTAGATGCAGACTCCCCTCTCTTACCTAACTGCAGGGCGAGTGAGCAGTTTTCCCCTGAGATGAAAAGCGAAGAGAAAGCAGTGGAGGGTGCTGGCTCCGTGGGCTGGACAGCTTGCCTTGGTGCCCCTCCCTGACCTTCCCCTCCCTGTGCCTTGTCAGGCCTGTTCTTAGGGGCTCCAGAGGTAGCTGGTTTCCCTGCACATTTTCCTTTGGACTCCTGAAAGGGGAGGAGCTCTCTTTAGGGCCCAGTTCCTGGTTGTGCCACATACATCCTTGGCAAGAAGCAAATGACACTTGGATTGCTTACTTTATTGGGCCGTGTTTAATCTTTGTTATTACTGTTAGATTTCTACATTGTCTCTCTAACTGTGGCAGTAGCCACAGCCTTGAAACTGCCCTATTGTTCACTGTCCCTTTTCAGCTCCATCCGGCTCCTCCCACCTTCAGGGCACAGATGCCTACAAGTGTCTTACATCTTCCTTCATGCTAGTTGTGTGTTGTGGTGAACAACTAGCTGCTCACACCTTGAGTCTGAAGAGTCAAAGGGAGAAAGAATGATGCTTGGGAGCCACAGAGGAGGTTTGGTGCAGGGAGAGGATCAGGGAATTTTGGAGCATTAGGTCTGCAGAGTGCTGAACAGGGGCCATGGCCTTGGCGCCAGAGGGCAGAAGAACCCTGGGATGATTGCAATAGAAGAAGTTGAGGTGTTGCATGGTGAGATTGGGCCACACGTGCCACACATGTACAGCGTGAGTGCCGCCTGCCATGTGGAATGATGCACTTTAGCTTACTTGTGGGTATGTTGGCTGCACTTTACAATTGGAGGGGATGGGGAGTTAGGAGAACAGAGATGCTGCCTTCTTAGAGAACCGCATACTGCTGGACCTGAGGCCTGGAGCAGGCTGGGCCAGGGAAGCAGACTTTGCTAGAGCCTTTCTGGTTTCCCAGAGAAAGCTGTTACCCTCCTGAGACATCTCAGGAAGGAAGTAATGATTCTTATTATGCTGATTGCTTTTGTGACTTTTACCTTTGTCCTATGGAAAGCAAATTGCCTCACCAGACCTGCCATTTCCGGACAAACCACACAGGGCTGGGTGCCGCCCTGTCAACAGCAGGGTGTTAGGCCCCCGCAAGTCACGTGTGTAAAAGTGTCCCAGGGGCTGTCAGCACTTGAAGCTAATGTCAGCAGCTCCTCTGGAGGGTTAAGATGTCAGGGAGAAGGGCAGCATGAAGGGAACATGTGCCTGTGGAAGAGGAAAGAAGGTGTGAGGAGGCAGCCAGCTCCAGTCTGTGGCTTTGCCTTTTGATGCAGATGGAGTGGTTGGGGGGCACCTGAGTGTTCAGGTCTGTTTTTGCAGAGCCTGCAGTCCCACTTCCTCTTCTTAGTCCCCTATGTGCTGCTCCCTGAACCCATATGCAGGTCCTGCCACCTGGCTGTTCCATTATGGGTCAGGCAGCGTCTAACTGATTCTGGCTTCTTTGAGAAGGACCACTGAAGTGCAGTGGGGCTTCACAGCCTCAGCCTTAGCAGAAGTGAGAACTGAGCCTGCCATTTCCCAGGCAGAGATTGGCCTTAGGTAAAGCTGTAAACAGTTCTGTTTCCCTTTCTTCCCTCATTGGCTGCTTCACCCTTCCCCCTACTCACTGTACTCTTGGTTTCTGCCCTCAAAACTGGAGACAGTCACTTGGGTTGATAACATGTGGATACATTTTACAGCTCAGTTTGTTATCTTTGCAGCGGTACAGTGTTTGTGTTTTCAGAAGAAAAGAAGGTAGCTCCTCTGGAATATTAAGTGCTTGCAAACAGGGCTGGAGAAGTGGGGAGGGGTGAAGATGTTCCTGAGATCACACAGTTTAGGATGCATCTGCAGAGCAGCACTGTTCGCAGACCTGTGGGGTTGGCTGCCAGTGAACTTGACAGCCAGGCGCACTGGGACTTAGCAGTGTGGGACAATCTATGCTTTCCTACCATGTGTTTGTGTGATGTGTCACGTAACAGCAAGGTGCACCATGTGTCCACGATGAATGGAACTTGTTGCTAAATAGAGCTGGAGGACTAAGGGAGGTTGGATCAAAGGAGTACGATCTTCATGGGGTGTTTTGGATTAGAAATGGAGCTTCTAGGATAGACACATTATGTCAGTAGGTGGAGTAGAGTTGGTGGAAGCCGTCTAGCACACAATACTAACAGTGTCTGCATGTGGTTTCCATGCAGGACAGTCAGGAGATTGCTTCTCAGGGATAGAAGGTTTGCCCTGAGCTACTCTACAATATCTACCTGGCCCCCTTTTGAGATGGCGAGAATTCTCTTTTACTTTGAGAACTGTGGGAAGCCATGGAAGAATCTTTGAGTAGGGAAGTAACTGGTGTCTTTTAGGAAAGCATGTCTCCTGGAAATATGCTGATGGATTAGAAGGGAAAGATTAGAAAAGAGCATGGAAAGGGAACCACTGGAGCAATGAAGTTGCTCAGTTGCTCACTCAAACCTCCTAGCCCCTTCCACGTATTTCACTGCTTGCTAGTCCTAGAAGTTGCGAGGATGAATAAAACCCCATGCCTGCCTCCTGTTTGCTCACGGTCTCTAACAGGGACACAGACCACACAAGTAGCACTGGGAATAGGAAGGAAGACAGATTTTGAAAAATACTTAATACTTAATGGGTAGGCAGCTACTTGAAAATGGAAACTAAAGGGAGAAGATGTAGTCAAAATCCAGGACTGACTGAGTCATGAGGCTGGGAGATAGCATGTTTGGAACCTGGGGCATGGGAAGAGAGAATTGGATTTTGGTGGGAAGGTGTTGAAGAATTCAGCTTTAAACCCAGTAGAATATCCTGATCTATCCAAGTGGAGATGGCTGAGAATGTAACAAAAGTAATGAAAATAGAATCTCAGTGAGAAGTCAGTGTTAGCCTATAGCTATGAAAGTCATTGTATTAGGCTGTTTTCTGTCACTACAATAAATACCTGAGACTGGATACTTTATAAAGAAGAGAGGTTTTATTTTGCATATAGTTTTGGTGGCTGAAAATCTTAGAGTGGCTTCATCAATTTGGCCTCTGATGCAGGCTCCGTTGGCTGAATACAGTCATGATGGATGGACTTATGATGAAAATGTGTGTGAGAGGTGCAACAGGAAGCCCAGAGTGTGGAGAGGAAAGGATTACCATAGTTCCTTCTGTGAGCAGCACCCTGAATGACCCAATTGCTTTGCATGAGGCCCCACCTCTTAAAGGTTCCACCCCTCTTAACATGTCTCACTGAGGACCAAGCTTCTGATGTATGAGCCTATGGTGAATAAACCACATCCAAATGATAGCAGGCATGCAGTGATTGTTCCTGAGGCAGTAGTTGCAGCTGTGTGGAAGGATAACCCAAATTAGTAAAGGATGGAGGAGACATGAGATTATTTGAGGGTAGAGGGTGAATGAAGGTAGAGGAACTTGTGAAGAAGAATCAAGGTCTGAAATGGCTGGGGTGGGAGGTTGGGAATTGGCATGGAAGAGCCCTGCAGAAGGTGAGAGAAGAGAAAGCTTCTGGTAAAAGCATAATAGTGGGTTAGGATAGGAAACATAAGAATAAATAGTACAATGTGAAACCTCTGAATTAAGTTCAGCAAATGCTGCCTTTGGGAAGAAAGACACACATTGATGGACTGCTCAGAGATGGGCTCTGCCCTAGCTAGATATGGATGTAAATGCTTCCTGCTCCAGCGTCATCTGGAGCAGTTATGTGCTCAAAGCTTCAGTGTTGCCATTATTAAAAGGGGGTGTAACAACACTGCCCAAAACATTGAGTTACTGTGAGTACCAAGTAGACTAAATGAGACAAGGTATGCAAAACTTTTAGCTTGGTGCCTGGGACATAGTAACCATGCTCCCCCCAAATTTGTATCTTCTATCATAATAATTTTATCTTCTATCATATTATTATCACAATAATAAGTTCTATAACTGGATGCATAACTTTTTTTTGATTCACAAATGAGAGATTGCAGCAAGTCATGAAATGGATTCCTGGAGAAATCTTTCTTTGAACTGAGAATATCCTCCCTTCCTCAGTTATCAAGATGGTTTGGGAGCAAAAAAGAGAGAGTATTTCTAGGGAATACTTTCATGATAAAAATTATGATGATTCTCCAAGGATCATAATTGTTTTTATTACCTTGCATTTGCTTAGAATAGTTTTTTGCTTTCAAAACATTTACTACTTTTTGTTAGATTTAATTAGGCTTCTACAGAGTGTGGAGATTTACATTAAATGCTAGAGAAGAAACACAAGAGAAAGAATGCACAAAATGGGCCCTGGAAAGTTTAAGGTCTGGATTTGGGGAGAGAGTGAATAAATGGGAAGGAGTAACAGATGAAAGCAATATGGGAACAGTGTTAAGTATTTGTCCAGGCCCAGGCTTAGTGCTGAATGGATTTAGAGCCAGAGCTTCAGCAGGGTCAGGTTTTGTCAATTAGGAGAAGTGTCCTTGGGTTAATTCTCTCAGATGGGTTGACTTATGGATATGAATGACTGGTTGTGGAGTTGGGGCCCTGTTGCCCTCCTTTCTGATTCATAGCCTTGTCCCCTGGGCTGCTCTGGTTCTTCTGGGAACAGGCCTAGCCCCAGTCATCTCTAGTGCACTCCAGGCCTCCCAGGATCTCTGTTTTCCTATCATTTCCTCAGGCCCTCAAAGCTATCTGCAAACCCACAGGATAGTTTTATTCCCCTCCTTTTTGACCAAACTTATGCTGCCCTAGATATGGAATGTTCTTTCCCCGTGGAAGTCTTGCCTGCCCTTCAGCACCCATTTCTTCCACAGAGTCATTTCTGATATCTCAAGCTGGATAGGTTGTCCTAGGACTCTGCCTGTGGATTCTCATTTAACATTGGAATATGGTTATGCACTCAAAACATGCCTGTCTTTCACATTAGGCTGCCAGCTGCTGAGGGAAAGGATCCTGGCTTTCCATGGTGGCATCCCCAATGTCTGGCCCGTGGTGGGCTTTTAGTACACACCTGTTAAATTGAAATGCCTTGATCCTGCCCCTAGAGAACCCTTGAGGAAGCCTCTATGTAGCCAAACTTGTTCTAAGTCACTGGCCCATACAGAAGCAAAATAAGATGAGGCCCCTGCTCACCAGAGCTGCTTCCTGCTGTGCCGCAGAGTGTGTCTGCTAGCTCTGTTGTTTCCCAGAGCTGCCTGGTCACCTGGTGTAGTAAAGCAGCTCATCTCTTCATTGGGTGCAATTTTAAGAATTTTTTGGAAAGGATTCTTGTGGCTACTCAGAGGACACAAGGAGAGAGGGCAGTCTTGAGTGTGTTTAGCCCATCTGAGGACCAGGACATCTCTGTCCTAGCTGCCTGCAGCCACCTTCTGATTGTGACCACATGACCTGCCTGAGAGTGAGAACGGCTAAGTCAGTTGCAAGAAAAAAATAGAAAGACTTGACCAGCTTCATTACCTGATTAAACTGCTCAGTGAGTGGCTTTCCTCGGGCTGTCACTGCATCCCTTCCCTCACTGAGCCTGTTGGTGTGGCCAGCATCTTTTTGTTGCCAAGAGATAGGGAGAAAGCCATTATGGAAGCCTGCTAAGGCCTGGCACCCTACCTTCCCACATTCATGTGCTTGCACTTGGGGAAGTGTGGAGTGGCTCCGACCAAGCCCTGCTCTGAGCTTATCTGATTTCTCTTGCAGTACATCTTTGCAGACACTTATGCCCAGTATCTTTGGATCACATTTGACTTTTGCAACACCATCCATGGCTTTTCCATCCCATTCCGGGCTGCTGATCTCCTCCTCCATAGTAAAGCCTCCAACCTTCTTCTGGGTTTCGACAGGTCTCACCCCAACAAACAGGTAAGAGAGCACAGTCGTGTGCAGTTCCTGTGATTCCACTGTGCATGGGTGGATCGTGTCCTTTGAGTGACCTTGCCTCCTGCATCTTCCCTCCCTCCTCTCTCAGGCTTAGCCTTTGTAGCTACTGTTTGACTTACCACAGCTAAAGGAAAGTATATCCCCCTGGCCCTCTGTGCCTGTGTCCCAGCCAGCATGCAATACCCAGCACTTGGCTGGCCCTGTGAGTTCAACATCATGCCTTCCCCAGGCAGATGCACCTTTGTTAGCTTGTGGGCTAAGTCAAGGCCTTAGGATTTAATCAGAGAGAGTCACATAGAGCATTCTTGTCTGGAGCTCTTCTGTGACCTCTTGTTTTTAAACTTTTCTTTCTTTTTTATGGTACTAAGGATGGAACCCAGGGCCTTAGGTATGTTAGACAAGTGCTCTATCATTAAGTTATATCCCTCCAGCCCCTGCCTTAAACATTTTTGCCTACCATTTATTTGAAGTTATGAATAACTTTGATATTCTTCCTTTGTGTAAGTGTGGATGCATGTGTGTATAATAGAAATGAGTTTATTTTCTTCCTTGAATTCAGGTATGAAGGAAAGCTGACAAGTGAAGAGAGAGCCCGAGTAGATTTATATCTCAAGGTCGAAACTTGCCATGTCAAGAGTATTGGTCGGGCATAAGTCTGTGAAACCTGTAAATCCTGTGTGATGGGATTAACGGAGTCCTGAATGTTTTTGTTGAGAAGAGCCTTGAAATGCTTCTTTTTCTTCACAAGTTGTTTGACTAAAACACGGATCTGTTTACCTTTGCTTGCCTTAGGGAGTAACCTAAGCTTATATGGGCTGGGTCAGTTTACCAGTGGAGGTAGATTATCGTTATTTTTGGTCTCATGTTTGTAAGGGCCAAAGGAACCCTTGGGTCTCGTCTGTGGAGGTTGAGGGACTTTGGCAAAGATTAGCAAGTTAATTACTCATGGCCAAGTCTGTACATTCAGTTTATTCCCTTTGGTATTCTGCACTTAGCCAGTGTCCTTGGTAGACAGCTTTAATGACCAAGGCTCATTATAATTTTTATTTTTGTTTTAGTGCCAGGTATTAATTCCAGGGGTTCATACATGCTAGGCAAGTGCCCTACCACCAACCTATCCCCCTGCCCATGGTTTTTATTCTTCTTCCTTATTTTTTATTGTGGTGAAATACATATAAAGTAAAATTTACTGTCTTAACCATTTAAAGTACAGAGTTCAGTGGTTTAAGTACATTCATATTCTGGTGCAACATTACCAGCACCCATCTCCAAAACTTTTCATTTTGGAAAACTAAAACTCTGTGCCCGTTAAACGCTTACCTTCCCCTTCTTCCTCCCTCCAGGCCCTATTAACTACCGTTCTACATTCTGTCTATAATTTTGACTACCCTAGGTACCTCAAGTGGGATTGTACACAATTTGTCTTTTTGTGACTGACACATAATACCTTCAGGGTTCATGTGCACAGCAGCATGTGTCAGAGTGTCCTTCCTTAAGGCTGAATGACCGTCCATTGTACGCATGGGTCACCTTTTACTCATTAATTTACCCTGTGATGGGCCCGTTGATTGGTTCTACCTTTTGGGTTTTGTGAATAATGCTACTGTCTATTACAAATTTTTCAGGACACTATTTCCCAGTTACTTTTGAGTAAAATATCATTTCTGACAATATAAGTAGAGGACGAGCCACACTCATTTTTCCTTCTGGTTGCTGCTGAAAGCCTCGTGACTAGAGTGAAAGGCAAAGGTGCAGTCCTGTCCTGCCCTCTGTGTTCTTGTTTGCTGTGAGTTCCTGAGCTGGCTTTGGTGATCTGAGTGCTTATCTCACAGACAGTGTGCTGTGGAGGACAGGATATCAGTGGGCGTTGGACAATGATGCCTTTCAGATTGTACACAGTTCTCATGTTGTGTCCCCTTCTTGTTGTCTTGGTCCTTGCAGCTATGGAAGTCTGATGATTTTGGCCAGACTTGGATCATGATTCAGGAGCATGTGAAGTCCTTTACTTGGTAAGTTGTGTTGTCTAGGAAAACTTGACTCACGTAAGCCCCCCTCTCCAGTTCTTCTAGCTCCTTTGTGATAGACAGATCTTCAATACTAACTTGAAATATGCAACATTTGCTCAGAAAATAAATTTTCCAACCTTGAGAATTAGAGCTGCAAGTATAATGTACTCACTAGGGGCAATGAGAAAAGATTATTTGTAAGAGGAGTTATAGGGCTTTGCTTTTTTCCCTCCATCGGGGAACCTAGGGGAATCTTGGCTCTTGCGTGTAATACAGTTCCTAAAGACCTTCATCTGTCGAGCATCATAATGGGAGTTTCTTGTGCAGGCATTTATTCATTCATAACTTTTTTTTCAACGTCTTTTGTTAAGTATAAAACCTCCAAGATACTTTAGGGTATAAGAAGTTGAATAATTTATGGATATAGTTATTAAGAAAAATGCAGTTGAAAAGTAAGAAAAGACATTTCATGTTCATAACACACTCGGTACAACAAGGACAGCACTAACAGACAAGACGAGAGCCTGGGGGATGGACTCTGTCTTCCTGCCAGGATGCTCCAGGACAGCGTCCCGGAGGAGCTTTCTCCTGATCCAGATTTTGCCCAGCAGAAGGGAGGTAGCATGTGTAGGTGGAGAGCAGAAGTTCCACACAGGAACTCCCTTTAAAAAGGGAGATTGGGATCAGAATCTGCAGTGCTTCAAAAAGGACCTTGGACCAAATTCTAAGAGCACTGGGAAGCCATTGTAGGTTTTGAGGAAGGGGGTGAAAGAGACAGGATATACATGAAGAAGTATAATTGTTCCTAGTCATGGTTGCTTCTCACCATGTGCTGTGACAGTTGCACAGTGTATGAGCTTGAGCACATGTGTTTGTATGCAGGACATGTGTGGTGCAGATTTCTAGGAATAAGCTGAGAGGTTAGTGGATTATGTAACTGTTCAGGAACCCATTCACATGTGTAACTAATGGACACCACAGATCTGATGCTACCCAAATTGACTTTTGATCCTCACTGTCCCAAACCACTTTCCTGCATTACCTTCCCTGGTTCAGTTTCTAGTTGATTAGGCCAAGAACTTTCCAGTTATTGTTGATTCTACATTTGTTTCATGCTTCACCCTCAATCTGTCCGGAGATCCTGTGGCTCTACCACTAGCATGTATCCACAATTCACCACTCACTACAGCTTTCCTCATGAGTCTCCCAAGTGGTCTTTCTGCCTTTATTTTCATCCTTCTATAATCATTTCTCAGTACATGGAAAGATCATTCCTATTAAGAACAGGTCAGGAGCCAGGCATGGTGGTGCACACCTGTAATCCCAGCACTTGGGAGGCTGAGGCAGGAGGATCACCATGAGTTTGATTGAGGCCAGCCTGGGATACATAATGAGTTCAGGGTCAGCGTGAACTACAAAGGGAGACTCTGCCTCAAAAACAAAGCAAAAAAACCCAAACAGGTCAGGTCTTATTTTTGTTCTCCTTAGAACCTTTCAAATCATCTTTATCTTTTTGTTTGTTTATTTTGTTTTTTTTGGTACCGGGAATTGAACTCAGGTCCTTGCGCTTGCACAGCAGGCGGCGAAACCACTGAGCCAAATCCCCAGCCCCATCTTTATCTTTTTTAGATGAAATATCAGGTATCCTTTTCCACAGGACCCTAGGCCTTTACACTTGCTGTTTTCTCTGCATAGGTTGCTTTTACCAGTATATATGTACTGCTTATTCCATTAGCTCCTTAAGTCTTTGCTCAAATAACTCCTTCTAAATGAAGCCTACTCAAATGATTGTATTTGTTTACTTAAATTTTATTGTGCATATTTAAAGTATACAGTATGATGCTATGAAATTATACATGTAATTAATAATGATAGTATAGTGAAGCAAATGAACATATCCATCAACTCACATAATTACCCTTATGTTTTGTTTGTATGACAAGAGTAGCTATAGTGTACACATTTAGGGGAAATTCCAAGTACAATACACTATTATTGAGTATAGACCTCATGTTGTACATTAGTAGGAGGACTAGACTTACGCACTCTGCATATCTGGTAACTTGCATCCTTTAATCTGTATCTCCTGTCCCTCCCACTCTCACCCTGTCTTATTTTTTATTTCTGTATATATTTTTTGTTTTATATGTAATTGAGAACATACAATGTTTTTCTCTCTATGTCTGGCTTGTTTCCTTAGCATACCATCTTACAGGGCTGTCCATGTTGTTGCAAATGTCTTCTTTTTTAAAGGTTGAATAGTATTTCACTACATCTATATACCAGGGTTTCTTTGTCCATTTCTTGGTTGATGGATATAAAGGTTGTTTCCATATCTTGGCCATTGTGAATAATGCTGCAATAATCATGGGAGTGCAGATATCTTTAGAAGGGGGTGGTTTTATTTCCTTTGGGGGATATACCCAGAAGACAAATGCTTGTTCAATTTTTAACTTTTTGTTGGATCCTCCTTACTGTTTTCCATGGTGACTGCATAACAGTCTACATTTCCATAGGGTACCAGAGCTCTCTTTTCTCCACAACTTTCTCTACACTCTACTGTCTCTTGTCCTTTTGGTAATAGCTATTCTTGATGTGAGTGAGGAGATGCCTCATAGTAGTTTGAATTACATTACTAAGGATTCTGTTTGAAAGTGCAACTATTACCCTATTATTTCCACTATACTGTGTGCTGTTTTTATATAGTACTTTATTACATTATAGTATACAGTTATTATGCACATTAATTAACTTTCTTCAGTAGAATGAAAGCCCCCCAAGGCAGGGACTTATGTTAGTTTTTGTACTGATTTATCCTTAGTGAAACTGTAACTTTGGTAGACATTGCCAGATTTTCTTTGGAAAGTGTCATATTTGCACTAAGTCATGTTGACTTTCTCCATAGCTATTAGGTAAGAAATATTGTCTTATTGCAGCCTTAATTAGCATTCTTCTTCTTATGAATGATTTTAAACATCTTTTACCCTGCTTAAGGGTCATTCTTATTTTTTATGGCATATCTGATCATGGCCTTTTCTCTTTTTAAATCTGATTTTTAGTCTTTTTAGTATTGATTTTCAGAAGCTCTTTACATAGCCCTTTGGCTGTGATATAAGACAAGGTGTGTGTGTGTGTTCGTATGTGTCAGGTTTTCATTTGTCTTGACTTTTACATGTAATGTTAGTCCATATTAAATATAATGACCCAACAAGATGTAGATCGTGTCTGTGCTTCTTTTAGCACTGTGTTTCAAGCTGAATGAATTCAAGTTGGTATTATTTCTTTGGTAATTGAGGATGTTAAAGTGCAGGGGTCAAGGGAGGAGCCCTGCAGCATCTTCTGGCTCCTGTAGATGTCCTTTGTAATAGAAAGTGGCTGTTTCTGACCTTTCTGTCACTTTCTTTGGGCAGACAATTTTAGGGTCCTAATAAAATTATAAGCATAGTGTCATCTAAAGACAACTTCCACCAAGGAATACTACTATAAATTTCCTTTGCTTTATTTGAATTTAGAAGGACAGATTGATCTTTTATTAGTTTAAGGGACTAAATGTTAAGTGGGCAAACCAATAGGACTACTATGTAAAGGAAATTTGAGTTTAGGAATGTGTATATTTTACTTTCTGAAAGCATGACAGGTATCTTAGGAGAAGGGATTGTTCTCTTACATTTTACGTAGTTATATGTCTTATATTGGGATTTCAGGTTATGTTGGGGATTTTTCCTGTAAGATTCCCCATAATAAGTGAGAGTATAATCTGATCTCTCTGAGAACAATAACATGTGTTTGTTCAACCGTGCTTGGCAACCTGGGAGTAGTGGGTGTGAAGAAAGCCAGTAATTTGTACTGCCTAGATATGGAGATTGGGAAGACAAGACAGCAGAAGACCTATGGGGAAGGGATTCAAGGATGCCCTGTGTGGCATCCTTGAAGGGTTATTGGTGAGGCAGGTGAGCACCAATGATTGTGCTCAGAGAAACAGCAAGGATTAGAATTTCCAAATCAAGAGCAGAGAGAGCAGGAAGTAACTGAGTGAACCTGAGCAGTGAGAAAGCTAGATGGCAAAAAAAAAATTTGTATGTGGAGCAGCTCACACACACGGGAGGTCCAGATATGGATTGTAGAAGAGAATGGGGATGAGAGTCACAGTTCTTTCTGTCTCTGTGCTGACTTCCTCTTTTGGCTCTGAAGGAATAATAAGAGATCAGCTCATCTCAAAATATCTCAAGAAAAGTTCTTTCCTCTCTGCCTTTTAAAAAATACCCAGCAGCCTCATTTTAATTTGCACATCCTCTAGGCTAAAGGAAGTACTTTAATCAGTACTTCTAATTGTGGAAAAGAAGGGAACATGCCACCACTCACCCACACACCAATCATCGGATAATGAAGAATAGGTTTCTCCCACATCAGGGCCCAGGCTGCTGCTCTCTCCGCTGCCCTGCTCAGATTCCAGATGGTAGGGCAGAAGTCAAGTCTTGCGCTGTTCTAAAGAGACTTCTTTTTCTATTTCTTACCCTCCTTCCTGCCTCTTTCTTTTCCTTTTTCCTTTTTGGCTTGGTGAACATGCTCTTGACAGTCTCATAGTGTATCTTTGAAGGAGTTTGAGATGATTGCCTTCATTATTCTGAGCCTTGTGTATGTGTTGAACTGGATAAAGGCAGTGACATAAGTGAGGCCTCTTTCTCTCCCTGAGTCATCACTCTACATGTGCACTGTGAATCTCTTTGCCTGACTTCCCAATTATTTTTCCCATATGCTGACTGGTCTGCCGAGCCTTGCTATTCCTTGGGCAGGAAGCCTGGGCAGATCTGTCATCCTTCTAGCTGCTGGCAGGGCCCTTTTTGAGGGGCTACTAGTTCAGAGCTTTTTCTCCAAGGTAGTCTGAAGCATTCTACAGTTGCATTTTGGATTAGCATCTGTAATTGTGGTCCATGTGTCCAGTACAGGAGCATCACTTCATCTAGGGATGCAGTCGGGAAAAAAGAAATAAAAGACATGGCCTCTGACTAGGCAGCTAAATAAACACATGTAAGAAACACCACTGTGTAAAATAATTATACCTATTTCAAAATTCACCTAGCCTGAGTGGTTTTACACTTTTGTTAGAATTAAAACTCATATAAAAGGCTTAAAGTTGAATGGTGCAGAGATGTGTTGCTGGTGTTGGGAGAAGACAGGGAACGTTGAGGAATGGCTTTCGGGATGATGGGGACTTGAGCTTGACCTCAGAGGAGAGTAGAATTTAGGTGACAGTATCAGTTGTGCAGAGGGTACCTCTCCGTACAGGGTTGTTGTTTTCTGCAAAAACACAGTGGGAAATGTGCCCTCCATTTCTGAAGGAAGTTAAGGACATCAGTGTGTAAGAAAGAGTTTGTGAAGGTGCCTCATGGGAGTGAAATGCACTGGTGGGATGATGACTCCAGATGGTGTGAATCAGTGATGTCAGCCAGGGACAGAGGGGACAGGATCTGTGGGACAGGACTTGCCTCAGAGGTTCCTAATGTGGCTTCCTCTAGTGTTGTACTTCTGAGCATGTAGCACCTTGGGAAAACTATCCTTCATTCTTCATCACTTGAGGCCAGAAACTTGCTGACGCCTCAAGCGGTCCATTGTTCATTTATTCAGAAACATTGCACCTTGTGCTTTTTCTCCTTTTAACTTTTCTAGGCAGGGACCAAATTTACCTTGAGCTAAACCCAGGATGCTTTCAAAACTACGGTAGCAACGTAGAACATGTTATAAATGGCAGTTCCTCTCCCTCTAGGCTGAGCCAAGGAGTAACCAAAGGGTTGCATTCGAGGCACAGAGAATATCGTTTCTAGCTTGCACCATGGTGGCCCTAAATTTTAGTTGATTGTCCTTATGGCATAACCTCCATACTTCTGATGATTAAATATGGAAATAATGACCCTTTTCTTTTATTCTAGGGGAATTGATCCCTATGACAAACCAAATACCATCTATATTGAGCGGCATGAACCCTCTGGCTACTCCACAGTTTTCAGAAGTACAGACTTTTTCCAGTCCCGGGAAAACCAGGAAGTCATTCTTGAAGAAGTGAGAGACTTTCAGCTTCGGGACAAGTACATGTTTGCTACAAAGGTGGTGGTAAGTAGAACACACTAAACTGCTTGAGAATTTCCTTTGTGAGATTTTGTATTTTGTGGCCCATAGGTGAGTCCACATAGCAGAACTTGATTCACTTGATTCTGGGCATGGGTGAACATTTCCAAAGGGCTTGGAAGGTGCTAGATTTTGGAGGAGTGGAGAAGCCTTGGACAAATACTCAGAGTGTCTCTAGGCTCTAGGAATTTGGTGTCTTCTGGTACCTAAGCCTCCTTGATAAAGAACACAGAAGGGTGCTGGGATATAGTTTAGTAGTAGAGTACTTGCTTAGCATGTGTGAAGCCCTGGGTTCTGTCCCTATCTCTACAAAAAGAAACAAAAACAAACAAAACAATAAAAACCAGAGAGGAGAGATGGGGCTCAGTGGGGTTTTTCTTTTTTTAGTCCTACTGCCTGATTTTTAAATTAGACCAATTTCTTTGAGACTTTTGGACACATTAATTTACATGGCTAATAAGATGTGTAGTCATTGGCTAGTGCGAGTTAATGCTCTAAGAAAAGCAGTAATTAAGCTTCCAGCTGTCAGTAAGTAGCTTAACTCTCAGCCTTTGGGAAAATCTTTCCCCATGATTTGATGTGTTGGAGCCAGATGCTGAAATGGAGGGCTTTGCTTATTTAAAACCAGAGTTGATTATTTAACAGGGCTTGTTGTGCCACTGTATTGAGTTCAGTCCTTATTGCCCTGGTCTAAAGGAAGGAAACCAGGCTCTACCAAGACCATATTGGGTCTGTGTTTTGGGGGACTGTAGGTGATGGCTGTTTCCTCAACTCAGGCTCTGTTGAAGGTCTCTGGTAATCTTAGGGACTGAAATTAGATACAGTGCTTTTCTCCAGGTGCTGGAATTTCAGGTTGTGCCACTGCATTTGGCTCTTTAAGTTCTCCTTTATCTCTATAATTGGTATCAGGCTAAGGAGAAGTAGATCAACCTTTTTGGTAGGATGTTAGGGTTGAGAAAGGACCTTCCCAGGACGGAAGGCAGGGAGGAAGGTCAGAATGAGGACATGAATGGCTAGAGGCAAAAGGCATTCCCCATTATGTGACCTGCAAAATGTTTTTTAAAACCATTAAACTGCAGCAATTTTTCTTCTGTCAGATGTTTGCACTGATTCTCAGACATTAGATCACTCCCGGCGTCACCTGGCTGTCCTTGTCTTACACATGCACACATACAAATACACACAGAACAGCTCAAGAACACAAGCCTGCTTGAATTGCCTGGGGTGGGATAGAGTAATGAGAATACACATGTGGAAATCAACCCCAAGCACCAGTATCTCATCACCTTGTGTTGGACAATCCTGAGTTTCAGTATAGTTTTGAAGCCTTGTGTCCAGTTCTCCATGGTCACAGGCCTTTTCTATTTGAGTTCCTTGGCTTGGAATTATTATATGGTTTTAATTTCTCAATTCTAAAACACAGCACCTGATTCCCCTGGTTTGCCTTCCTTTTTGGCCTTAGTCGGGCCAAGGTAGACGGCTGCTGCACATTTTTCCTACCCCATTATTCCTAGATCTTACACTTACGGGTTTAAGTTAATATCCCTGTTGGAGCTTTCTGTGTTCTCCTTTCTGATCTAACAGCTTGTTAGAGTCCTGCAGTGAGTTTTTATTGCTCCTTTATTGCTGATAAGATCAGGAGACATGTCTGTTTTGATCATCACTGATGCAGGGTCTTGCACAATACTTGGTACATAGCAGGCGTGCAGTAGAGTTGAATGCATGCCATTTTTTTCTAACTAATTAAAAAAGCATATGCTGGCAGATTGTATTTTTTAATTTGGTGAGGGAATGTTACATTATTGGTACTTTATAGTCAACTGTCAACTCTCCATATGACTTATTTATTTATCTGCTATTGGTAGAAAAGTTGGAGTTGTCTGTTGGCTTCTCCCTCCTGCACATGGACAGGCTTCCAGGTTCCAAGATCAGTGGCTGTAGATTCAGTGTGCTAGGCGACCAATTGAACATGTTTCCCAGTGGTCTTGGGAGCATCTGAAGCAGCATTGTATAGGGATAGTTGTTACAAATGCAAGTTGAAAGGCCCCAGTGCACTTTTCCTCTGAACATCCTTAGGTGCCTAAGAACCAGCAAAGTTTGAGAACCTCTGCTCTGATGGCTTTACGCAATAGTCAGTGATACAGTCAACAGCATGTTTCTCAAAGGATGAATTGATGAGAGAAGAAACACAACTGGCAGAGGGTGATAAAATAGCATTTTCCTTCTTTTTATCATATTATACTACTAAACCACAAGGATAAGCAGAATTGACCTTGGTTGGTTAACCCTCCCAGTAGGAGTGTTGAAGCCTCTAAGTGTAGCTGTTAATCTGATCTACTTAGCTTTAGGGCTGGATTGGCTTGGGGAATTCCAACTGGCTTGAATGTTAGATGGATTCAAATCAAATTTAGAAAATCAAAGAATCAATTTGAAAATCACAGGTAATTGGTTTTAGGTGATTAACTCTTTTGCTTCCTTCCAGTGCTACAAATGATTTTAATCTTTTGCAAGTTACCTTTTTAGTTCATGTGAAGTAAGCCATCAGGGCTGTAGACTGGAGCTGGTACCCAGGACTTTAGAACCTTGTAGTGGTCAGTTAGCCTGACACTGACTTTATATGTGCATTGTATTTGATGTGCTTTGGTTTTCTTGTCCCAAGTTTAATTTTTAGTTTTTGCTGTTTGACATGATGTTCACTTACTTGTTTTATTTTTATTTATTTATTTTAAAAACTTTTTTTTTTTGGTACAGGGATCTAACTGAGGACTTTGTGCTTGTGAGGCAGGCATGGCACCACTGAGCTAAATCCCCAGCCTCACTTGTTTTAATAGACTATATCAAAATGATAGGACCATTAAAGAAACAATGAGGTACCTCTATGATCTGTTAATGTGCTAATAATATACTACTGTTAGGTTTTTTTCTGATAAATAACAGCTCTTGCCTAAAAGTTTAAGCTTGGAGTAGATTAGGTACTCCCTTCAACCTCACTACCAGATAATTGTGCAAAAGCCAAGCTCAGACATTTCTTGCACAAATGTGTATCAGCAAGGACATGATCTGTGGGCTTGATGAAGTCTCTTCTGTGTCCTTACAGAGGATGTGGCACCTCATACCTTGCATAATATAGACACTGTGTTCTAGAGTAGGAATTGACAAACGCTGACCCACCACCACCTGCCTTTGTAAATAAAGCTTTATTGGAATACAGCCATATTCATTTGCTTATGTGTGATCTCCAGCTGCTTTCATACCACAGTGGGAGAACTAAGTAGCTGCAGAGGCAGTGTAGCCACTAAGTGTAAAATATCTACTCTCTGCACCTTTACAGATAAAGTTTGCTGACCCCTATTGTCTGTTACCCCTTCTGCTGGAATCAGATAACCAGAACTGCAAGGTTTTGACAAATCTCAGTCATGATACCAAACAGTTCAGGTCACAGGTCTCCCTGAATGGTTACACTCTGCTAATTTCAGGGTGGAATCTTTAGAACAATGAGGACATTTCCATATCTTGAATGCCTCTGATCTCCTTGGTGAGAGCCCATTTGTATTCTCATGATTCTGACTAGTCAACCACTAATTTTACTACTGAAAACCCATTTCTATATCATTTTTTTTTTGGTACCAGGGATTGAACTCAGGACCTTGCACTTGCAAGGCAGGCAGCAGGCAGTGGAACCACTGAGCTAAATCCCTTGCCCTTCTGTATCTTTATTATGCTAATTTAAAGTCACTAATATTGTTCAGAGATAACAAAAAAGCTCACTAATTGCCTCAGGGATGTGGGCTTCTAGGTGAGAATTTGTTGGCCAAAACTAGGGTATGACTTTTAGAATAACGGACCAAAACCAAACTATTGACAAATTATTTTAATTATGATATTACTGAAATGTATGCAAATGTAAAGCACCTAAAGCTCATAGCTTTCAAATACAACAGTAAAGCTCAAACATTTTCAAATTAAAATAATATCCTTTGAATTAAAATTAATACTGTTATAATACTTACGTTTATGTGTAATTTATATATCATAAACATTCCTTTTTTTGTGGTAGTGGAGATTGAACCCAGGGACCTTGCACTGAGCTGTATCTCCAACCCTTTTAAAAATTTTTTATTTTGGGACAGGGTCTTGCTAAATTGCCCAGGATGGGCTCGAACTTGGGAATCTCTTGCCTCAGCCTCCCAGGGTACTGGAATTACAGGTGTGCACCACCACACCTGGTTTTAAAAATATTTACCCTTTTTAAGGTTATAACTCAGTAGTTTTTAGTAGATTCGCAAGGTCATACAATGGTCATTACTGCCTAATTCTATACATTTCCATCACCCCTCTAAGAACTCCGTATGCTTTGGCATTACTTTCCTTCTCCCAGCCACTGGCAGCCACTAATCTATTTTATGTTTGTGTATATTTGCTTATCCTGGGCATTTTATGTAAAGGGAACCATATAGTACATGAATTTTTATAACTTTTAAAAACAATATAATGCTGTTTTCATCCAGGTTGTGGCATGTGTCATTATTTCAATCTTTTTCTTTTTTCTTTTCTTTTCTTCTTTTTTTTTGAGTCAGAGTTATGCTATGTAGTAGACTGGCCTTGAACTTGCTATGCTATGTAGCCCACTCTAGTCATGAACTCACAGTTCTCCTGCTTCAGTCATGCCAGTGCTAGGATTATAGGTGTGTACCACTGGGGCCTGGCTTACATCAATCATTTTTAATGACTGAGTTGTATTTTCTTGTAAGGATTACAGATTTTATTTATCCATTAGTTGCTGGTCATGGAGGTTGTTTCTATTTTTTTGTCTGTTCTGAGTAGTGCTACTATAAACATTTAGGTACAGATTGTGTGGGGGCATTTTAGTTTCTATTGAGCATGTACTTAGAAGTGGAATTTCTGGTCCATATGAGAATTCTACATTTAACTTCATGAGAAACTGTCAAATTGTTTTCTAAAGTGACCATACCGGTTCATGTTCCCACCAGCAGTGTATTAAGATTGCAATTTCTTTACACCCTTCCAACATTTAGTGTCAGTCTTGATTATAGCCACCCTTGTGAGAAGTGGTTTTGATTTATAATCCCTTATGGCTATTGATGGTGAACATCCTTTCATGCGCCTGTTGCCGATTTATTTCTCTTCCTTGAACAGATGTCTATTCATAGCCTTTGTCCATTTTTAGTTTTCAAGATTTTTTTTGTCTTTGAGTTCTGTATTTACTCTGTATTATGTATATAAGATATGATTTGCAAATATTTTCTGCTGTTTTTTCACTTTATTCCTGGTATTCTTTCTTATTTATTTATTTATTTATTTATTTATTTATTTATTGGTTTTTTGAGACAGAGTCTTGCTATGAAGTTCAGGCTGGCCTTGAACTCACTGTGTAGCTGAGGCTGGCCTGGAACTCACTGTGATCCTCCTGCCTCAGCCTCCCAAGTGCTGAGATTACAGGTGTGTGCTTCCACACCCGGCTCCTTCCTGGTATTCTTTCCTGCATAAAAGTTTTAAAGTTTGATGAAGTCCAATTTATCTATATTTTCTTTTGTTACTTGTGCTATTGGTGTCTTGTCTAAAAAGCTATAACTTAATCCAAGATCATAAAGATTTAAGAGTTTCATAGTTTTCGTTCTCATAGTTAGGTCTGTGGTTCATTTTTAGTTAATTTTGTGTGTAGTGTGAAGTATATACAAAGAAGATGTTTACGTTGATATTTTTGTCTCAGCACCCTTTATTTAAAAGCCTTTGAATTGTCTGAGCATCTTTGTTGGAAATTCATTGGCCATAAATCTAAGGATTTATTTTTGGAGTCTTGATTCTATTCTGTTCACCTGTATGTCTCACTTTATGCAGTATCATGTCATTTTGATTACTGTAGCTTTATAAGTTTTGAATTTGGAGACTTTTAAAATTTTGTTCTTTTTCAAGATTGTGTTGGCTCTTCTGGTTTCCTTGTATTTCTATATGTATTTTAAGATCAGCTTGTCAAGTTTTGCAAAAGAATGCAGATAGGATTTTTGATAGGGGTAGTGTTGATTCTGAGGACCAATTTCTCTTCATAGACATAGGGTATCTGTCCATTTATTCAGTCTGTCTTTTTTTTTCTTTTTTAATTGTGTTTTTTAGTGTTCACTTTACAAGTCTTGCATTTCCTTTTCCATAAGTATTTGATTCCAGTATAAATAACATTTCTTAGATCTCTTAAGAAGGTGACCAGCGCTGGGTACTTGTGGGTATGTATGCACCCGTCTGAATTAGGCCGATGGAAACAGTCTATTGCAGTTCACCTTCACACAGTACAAGTTCTTCCTGCTCATATCCTCATCAAGGAAGATGAGAAACATGATGCTGGTAACTTTCATGTGTCTTGGGAGGTTGAGGTGGTCAGTGTCACTAAGGCACACTGCCGTACTCAAGCCTTCCTTAAATACTACTTGGCATCTGAATCAGTTCATCTTTGCAAGCTTATATTTTCATAGTTTGTATTTTATACTTATGTCCCATTTGTTTCTCCAAATATCAAATTTAACGTTGATGTTATAAATAATTTTTCTTTGAGGCAGGGTCTCACTATGTAGTTCAGGCTGGCCTTAAAGTCACTATGTAGCCCAAGTTGGCCTCAAACTCTTGGCAATCCTCCGGCCTCAGCCTCCTAAGTGCTGGGATTATAGGCGTGTGCCCCTGGTCCTGGCCATGTTATGAATCATTTTTAAGCCAAAGTATTGAATCAGTCTGTTTTGTTTTCCTGGATGGTTGGCAGTAAACACTTAATTTTGTCCTCTCAATAAAGTCATCCATTTGTTAAGCCAGTGTGGGAAAAATTAGGTCTTTTAGGCTTTTTTTTGTATGTGGTGCTGGAGGTTGAACCCAAGGCCTTGCACATACCTGGTAGGCAAATTGAGCTGTATTATCTGGCCAGCTCTGTTTATTTCTTGAATTCATTTTCTCTCTTTTTCTCACACTGAATCATCAAAATTGACTGTTCCTAAAAATTACTGCTTCTTCAGTTGCCCATGAACGAGCACAAATAATCAACAAGTGGGATCTCTTCTTATTAAAAAGTTTCTGCACAGCAAGAGAAACCACCAGCA
>NW_004624880.1:3673927-3696897 GCF_000247695.1 Heterocephalus glaber | reverse complement strand
ATATCTGTTTGAATCTGTTTCATGGATTCCATTTCTTTCTTATGTTGGGCGATCATGGTTTCCATTTCTTTCTTATGCTGGGCATTCATGGCTTCCGGCATGTTTCTGATCTCATCTATTTTCTTATCTGTTTCTGCTCTAGAGCCTCTAATCATGTCTTTCACTCTACTCACCATCTCTGTATTTATCTGGGAGATTATTTCTGCTTTGAATTTTTCTAGAGCCTCATGCATCTGCTTTGTTACTTCCTGTGCTCTCAATTCAGGATGTCCAAGTGGTTGTTTATCAGACTTTTCCACCTCATTTCCCCCAGAATTTCCTTTTTGTGGCGTGGAAGCTTGTTTTTGTGCCTTGCTTAAATGTCTTCTCATTTTTGTTTTGGTACTGTCCTTGGTTTAATTCCTGGGTTGATATTTCAGAATTGCTTAATGTAGGTATCTTGGTTGCTTGTGTTTAAATCCCTTGTGGAATGATTGCTTTTCGGAGGTGTCTTCCAGATATGGCTTGTGTTTAGGTTTTGAGGCTCTAATGACTCTGAGGCTATTTTATTTTCCTTATACCAGGAAGGAAAACTGATTAGATCAATCACAGCATGTTAGGCCAAATGATAATCAGCAATACCAAAGCATCAAGCGCAGCTGAGAAAATGACAATTTGTGGTAGTTATTAATCTGTCACGTTTAACTAGGTGAAGTATAATCCCCTGTGCCTCTGTAGTGAGGGACAAGGTACAAGGTAGCAGAAGAGCGGGAAGGCGGGGGTGGGGGCAGTGGAACTGGGCCTTGCAGGAGCCCACGCAGCTAAGGGGAGCCTGGATGGGGGTGGGGCTCCAAGCTGCTCCCGGGACCTCACCGTGGCGTGACCAGGAACCCGGACGCAGCCGAGGAGCTCCACGCTGCCTGGCCGACCCACAGAGAGCAGCACCAGATGGAGGCGGGGCTCCAAGCAGCTCCCGGGACCCCTCCGTGGTGTGGCCAGGAACCCGGATGCAGCCGAGGAGCCTCATGCCGCCCAGCTTAATTTCTATATCTTTATAAATATTTTCTCCTTGATAAGTCATTGTTTTTGTACTTAGATTTTTATACATATATCCTTTAGTTCTTTGAACATATTATAATAGCTGGTTTACATTTTTGTTTATTAAGTCCAGTATAGGCCTTCTCACTGCTTCTAGTCAGTGCTCTTCCTTTCTTGTGCATGGCCTATTCTTTGCTGTTTACTTGCCTGTCCTGCATTTTTAAAAAATTGGATATTTAAAATTGTGTGGTAGCACCTTATATCAAAATTCCCACTTCTTGGGCTTTTCTTTTGCTCTCTTTGTTGTTATTTCTATTCAGTGAATTTCCTGTACAGCTGCTCTGCTAGTCAGTTTTTAGTTGTGACCAAATACCTGAGAAAAACAAATTAAAGGAGGAAAGGGGCTTTTTTGTCTCAAAGTTTCAGAGGTTTCAGTCCATGGTCAGTTGGCTCCATGGCTTTGGTGAGGCAGAAACATTGTGTGGGAAGGGCGTGATGGAAATAAATTGCTCATCTTGTGCAGCCCAGAAGCAAGGAGAAAGAAAACAAACACTGGTGGGCTTCCTCCTTCCATTTTTATTTTGTCCTGGGACCCAGCCTACTGGATGATGCTGCCCACAGAGAGAGTGAGAATCCCCCCTCAATTTTCTGTCCCATAGGTCAGTCATCTCTGAAAACACTCTCAGAGACACTTTTAGAAGGATATGATACTAATTTCCTAGGTTTTTGTGAATCCAATACAGTTGACAATCAAGATTAAACACCACGGCTTCTATTGTGTATGTTCCAGTGAACCTGGGATTCTTTTGTTCAATATGGGACAGAAATCACACAAAGGTAAAATACAGCTTTTTTACTGTACCATTTATTTTGGTGTTACCAGATATCTTTAGCTGAATTCAAGACAGAAATCGTGAAAAGGGAAGCAATACTATCTAAATGAGGCTTCACTGGGACTTAGGCTTGAGCCTGAGACAGTGCACAGGCTAGAGCTCAAAGGACTCAAGAAGTAAAGCTCACAGATAAAACCCTGGGCATGTGCAACTGCACAGTTAGTTGTTGTGCGTGATCCCAGTATTTTCTGCAGGTGGTTTGTCAGTTTTTTCCTTTTGGCACCAGAGTTTGCAGTTGACACAACAATATGTAATTGGCTTGCAAAAGATGGTGGAGGTGTGCTGCCTATAATCCCAGTACTATGAGAGGCTGAAACAGGAGAATTGCAAGTTTGAACCCAGCCTGAGCAACTGTTTCAAAGTAAAAAATAGATAAAAAAGAAAAAGAAAAAGACCTGGGCATATAACTCAGTGCAAAGGTCCTAGGTTCAGTCCCTGGTAACTAACATGCACACACACACACACACACACACACACACACACACACACACACACACACACAAACCCATACACACAGACTGTAGTGGTGCTAACTCCGAAAGTAAAATATAGGTCAAGTTCAGGTATATTGCAAATGAAGGGGTTTCTGGAAAGCTTGGAGGAGAATTCAGCAGCCCTTTTGTATTCTGTAAGAGACCTTGGAGAAGGGAATTGGGGCCTTTCCTTAGTATAGCTCCTGAAGTGCTTGATCATTTAGGTTAGTGGTTAGCTAATGATTTGACAGAGATTTCCTTAAATGCTTCAAACTACTAAGTCTCTCAGCCCTTCCTGATAGCCTCAGGGTGTATTGGGATAAACCTTCATTGCTTTGGCAGGCAATTTAAAAAGCTGCCCTAGCCTTTGGTTCCTGTTGGGACAGAGCCTTAAGGTTAGCTGGAGGTGAAAATTACACACTTTTTAGTTCTTTCCTAAGCACATTCACAGATCTTTTGTGCTTCACCTGATAGATTCCCAGTCAGAGTTTACCAAAGTGTCTTGAGGACATCTTCTCAGTTTTTCCTTTTAGGGTTAGTCTCCTATGAGCCCCACCTGTTAATCCTGCTTCTGGCAACTGTGATATTAGACACTGGGCAATTGTCAGTCACTGGTCACTGTTCTCCTGACAGCCCTGGTTGGTTGTGGAGCTGTTTCTACAGTGATTAAAATTGTATAAAGATTAGAGAATGTACCTCTCCTGTGAGCCACCAGAGAGGTGACCCAGGAACAGTTTTCGAACCGTATAAGTTTTTGGGAGCTTCAACCCTGTTCTGTTCTGTCCAATAGCGAGGTTGCTGGTTTCCACAGCTATTGTGGCTGTGAGACCATGCCTATCCAAGGCTACTACAGAGCTGGAACGAGGTGATGGGATTAGGCCAAGTGAAAACTTCTCAAAGTTGGCTCTTCCTGCCAAGATTCCACCATTGTTCTTGAATAAAATGCTCTTTGGATTGTTGCAAATTTTTATTTAATTTTCAGAATGCTGAAAAAGTTGATTTTGAGAATTTGTCTGTTTTTCTTGCTTTTATGTGTCAGTGAATATTTAAAGTCTTTCTCTGCCATTTGGGATGTGCTTGCAATTAATATTAACCTCGTAAACTTGATTATGAACCTTTTCCTGCCTACACAAAAGTACACCTAATAATAATGATATGACCTTCTCATATGTCCTCATCCAGCTTTAATATTTCCTGCATTTGCAGTGTCTCTTTAGTTACTACTTATTTTTTCCCTAGAATATTTTAAAACAAATCCCAGATATCATTTTTTACAAAAATGAAGATGAGGTCTCACTATGTTGCCAAGGCAAGTCTTGAAATTCTGCATTCAGTGGATCCTCTGGCTCTACCTTCTGAGTAGCTGGGACTACAGGTATATCACTGCACCTGGCTTTTTTGTTTTATTTATGGTGTTCAGTATAAACACCATTAATGTGGATGATGTTTTGCTGAAACTGTGATATTATTTCAAAGGAGAATGTAGCACTGAATGCTACAGCCAAGGCTCGGATACTTCTGGCTCTATTAATATGGTGTGTTACATTTATTGATTTGCATATGTTGAACCATCCCTGCATCCCTGGGATGAATCCCACTTGGTCAGGGTGTATGATCTTCTTGATGATCTTCTGCATTCTATTTGCCAGTATCTTATTAAGGATTTTTGCATTCATTAGTGAGATTGGCCTATAGTTCTCTTTTTCAGTTGGGTCTTTCTCTGCTTTGGGGATCAAGGTGATTCTTGCCTCTAGGAATGAATTTGGGAGTATTGCTTCCCTTTCAATTTCATTGAAGAGTTTAAACAGTAGTGGCAGTAGTTCCTCTCTAAATGTTTTGTAGAATTCAGCAGTGAAGCCATCAGGGCCTGGGCTTTTCATAGTTGGTAAGTTTTTAGTTATGTTTTCAATTTTGTTGATTGATATTGGGTTGTTTAGAATTTCTATATCTTCATTTAATTTTGGTGATTCATATGTATCTAGGAATCTGTCCATTTCTTCTGTGTTTTCTATCTTATTGGTGTATAGGTTCTAGAAGTAGGTATTGATGATCCTATGGATTTCTGCTGGGTCTGATGTAATTTCACCCTTTTCATTCCTAACTGGATGGATTTGGACCTTTTCTTTCCTTTTTTGATAAGGTTGGCTAAGGATTTGTCAATTTTGTTTATTCTTTCGAAGAACTAACACTTTGCTTCATTGATTTTTTTGTATCGTTCCCTTAGTTTCCATTTCATTGATTTCTGCTCTGATCTTTATAATTTCCTTCCTTGTATGAGCTTTGGGTTTGTCCTGGTCTTCTTTTTCTAGAAGCTTGAGGTTCAGCCCCAGGTAGTTTAATTGGGCTCACTCTGTTTTCCTAATATGAGTATTCACTGCTATGAATTTCCCTCGTATGACAGCTTTCATTGTGGCTCATAGATTCTAATATGTTGTATTGACATTGTCATTTAATTGTAGAAACTGTCTGATTTCTTCTTTAATTTCCTCTGTGACCCATTGGTTATTCAGAAGTGTGTTGGTCAGTTTCCATATGTTTATGAAATTCTTGCTGTTTTTTTTGCTATTGATCTCCAGTTTCATTGCACTGTAGTCTGATAATATACAGGGGATAACTTCAATTTCTTTGCACTTACTTAAACATGTTCTGAGAGAAAGTATGTGGTCTACTTTGGAGAACAACCCATGTGCAGGTGAAAAGCATGTGTATTCTGATTTTGTGGGGTGGAACACTCTGTAAACATCTGTTAAATTCATTTGTTCAAGAGTTTGATTGAGTTCTAGTATTTTGTTGTTTATTTTCTGTCTAGTTGATCTATCTATTTGTGACAGTGGGGTATTGAGGTCCTCCATTACTGTTGTGTTAGTGCTTATTTGATTTTTTATGTCCATTAGTATTTGCTTTATACAGTTGGGCACACTAGTGTTTGTTGCATAGATATTTATGATTGTCATCTCTTCCTCTTGGATTGTTCCATTTACAAGGAAGTAGTTTCCTTCTTTAAAACAACCTATTTTTAACCGTTTGTGCAGTGGTAGTTTGAATGTATATACTGCTTAAATGAATTAGATGTAATTTTGCATATTATCAGCTTAGTACTCATGTAGTATTTGTGGGGGCATCACAAGCAGAGGGTATTGAATTGTGGTTATATTGTAGTTAAGACAATTGGTATGTTCTTGACCTTCTGTAGGAAGTTAATAATTATAATAGCAAAGAAGTCAAGAATAATGAAGCCACACTTACCTCTTCTGGCTGGAGATCCCAACATCCAAATAAATTTAATAGTCATTTGTGTGACTGTGTCCACTTAAAGTTATGTATGTATCTCAGTGTCTTTTCTGATAGATGCACAGCATTTACCTTTAATTCCCAGTCACATACTTTTATTAGAGTTGGAAACATACACTGTCTTTATGACAGTTTTTATCTTTTTTGAGTCATGGACTCTTTAAAACTCTGACAAAAGATATGAACCCTCCATATCTTTGTTGTTTATTATTATTGCTAACTTACTACAGAGGTCAAGAACATAGTAATTGTCTTACCTGTAAAATAGCAACAACTCAATATTGTGTGCATATGTATACCCCATAAATACTATGTGAGAACCAAGGTGATAAACACAAAGTTACTTCTAAGTATATACAGTCACTGCACAAATGACAAAAAGAATTTATTTTAAATGAATTAGCAAAATGACTTGTATGTGTGTGCAAAAATTTCCATATATATATATTCATGGCGTTCCTGGACCATTTAAATCTATTCATCCACAGAGAAGTTAAGATCCTCTTAATCTAGTGCTTTTATACACATTTTCAAGATTGTTATGATGGCTGAGAATCTCTAAAATGCAATATGATGTGGTCAATATCATGTTGAATACTCTATTCTACTGAAGGATATATATTCCAGCAAGAGATCTTACTCAGAGATTAGAAAATACAATCACTGAGGATTCCCTTGAGTCTTAATATAAATTTAAGTCTTATGACTTAAAAAAGTGTGAGTAGAAAGATGTGCCTTACTGGAGGCTGAGCTCATCTGTGCTAGTTTGGAGGCTGTGGGCCCTGCCCTCCCTTCTCTTCAGCCTTGTTCCACACAACCTCTTTCCTTTTTTTCACTCTTCCTAAGCATTGCCGTTTCCAGCGCCCTGCACAAGTCCAACTTCTTCCATCATACACTTGTCCTTCCCATCTAATATCTATTGCAGACCAGGTAGCCAGCATAAAGCAGCCCAGCCCAGGCTGTCCAGTGATGGCTGTCATTGCAAAAATATGAATTTGTAGTCATGGTCTCTGTTTTGTGTTTTCAGTGGAATTTAAGAAAGTCTAACTTGTTTCCTTCTTCAGTTGTGTTGAGCAGCTATCATTTGGCACAATTAATTTTTTTTACCTCTTCCTTGGCAGCATCTCCTAGGCAATCACCAACAGTCTTCTGTCCAGCTCTGGGTCTCCTTTGGCCGGAAGCCCATGCGAGCAGCCCAGTTTGTCACAAGACATCCTATTAATGTGAGTGAGGTCTGCTTGGGGTTGGGAAGAAATCTTACTGTCCCCAACCCCATCAGAGATTGGGGAATGGGTGTAATGGGAATGATGGGGGGTACTCTGCTAGGGTGGAATGCCTTTCCACAGAGGGCTCTAAAAAGGGACATTGGTGCTTTGGGCATGTTGGCCTGTTGTTGCCCACTTCACCATTTGAAGTGAAGCTTAGCAGCAAACTTAATTTGCTTTAAGTGGAGTAGGATTGGCAGAGGGGTTGTATTAAAGTCAATGGCCTCATGTGCTAGGGCTGAGGCAGTGGGAAGTATGTGCCCAAAGCGCTTATTTAATGAGTACCTGCTATATTGCTTGCAGATAGCCAGGCTCCAAAAGAGGACAGATTGGAGTTCCACCTTGTAGAAGCACATTGGGGAGACCAGGAATTGAGCAGAGGAATAAACTGTAGTCAATTCCTTGAATATGCAGCATTATAATCAGAGATTGATAGGAGAGATCAGCACAGGGAGAGGTCATCAGGGAAGTAACTGTGGGTAGGAGGTTCCTTTGAAGGCCTTGATATGAGCAGTTATTTGGTGGGAAGTTAGTGGCTCAGAGGGGAATGTGATGGAGAACAGTCCTATCAGTTCTTTCATGCTTTGTGTAGGTACTGCCTTCCTTTAAGTCACCTTAGGGCAAAAAAAAAAAAAAGAAAAGAAAAGAAATTAAATTCTTGTTAATCTAAATTATATTTTGTACTAATGAATAGTCTCTTGAGTAAAAGAGAAAGACATTAATAATAATTAATATAATACCTAAAGAAAGGCTTATAGGTCATTTATGGACTTCAGAGTCCCATTCTTTTTTGTGCTCCATAAAGATCCTGCTGCACCTGCAGAGCATATTCAGCTTCTGTGAATAGAAAGTCATCAAAGTTTGTCAAAGTTGGGGACTTTCTGTGGGCTTTGTACCCATATTTGTCACTGGGACATTTGGAAGTCATGGCTTTAATGTGCCTAGAAAAAGTCTACAAGGCATAATCATTTTTGACTTATGTATTTCTTGAATTTTGATTCCAAAGGAATATTACATCGCAGATGCCTCGGAGGACCAGGTCTTTGTGTGTGTCAGTCATAGTAACAATTGTACAAATTTATACATCTCAGAGGCAGATGGGCTCAAGTTCTCTCTGTCCTTGGAGAATGTGCTGTACTACAGCCCAGGAGGGGCTGGCAGTGACACACTGGTGAGGTAAGTAAGGAGAGTGTAAGACTCTCTTCCGACTTTTTAGACCAAAATGGTCACTAGCCTCTTTCTAGTTCAGTGCTTTCTGTGTTAGTTAACTTGTGGCCATTGTGACAAAATTCCTGGGAAAGTCAACTTAAAGGAGGACAGGTTGATTTTGGCTCATGGTTTCAGAGATTTCATAGTCAGCTGATTTGGTTCCTGTGTACCTGAGGTGAGGCAGAACATCATGGCAAAAGGGTGTGGAGAAGCAAAGCTACTTACCTTATGCCTTTGAAGGCATGTCCCCAGTGACCTACTTCCTCCAACTAGGATCTACCTCATTAAACCTGCATTAAACCATTGATGAGGTCAGTGGCCTCACAATCCAGTCACCTCTCAAGGCCACACCTCTGAACATTGCTGCATTGAGAATCAAGCCCTCAGTACATGAGTCTTTGGGGGATCCTTTTTTTGTGTTGCTGGGGGTTCAACCAGAGCCTTGCCCATGCTAGGCCAGTGTACCCCCAGCCTGGAATATCATATTTACATCATGGCAAATGTTTCCCAGTATCTGGTGTACATGTTGACTAACCTGGGTACTTTTAGAGCCACAGTAGATACCTGACTCACATGCCTAAAGATTGCAATCAAATTGGTCTGAGGTACAGCCTGGATTTGAAGAGTTTAAAAATCTCCCCAGGTGCTCCTTATGTACAGCCCAAAGCTGAGAGCCACTGTTCTAGATGACCTTTAGGGTCACAGCTGCTCTGTTAACCACTCCCTCAAGCTCTCTCCATTCACTTATCTGGTTTTTGTGGTCTCTGAGCGAGTGAGAAAGTACACTTGGAAAATAGCAAGCCAGACAGAGCTCCAATATGTGGCCATGGGACCCTGCCTCCAAGTGACTCAGGTTAATTAACATCATCACTCCCTTTTAAAAAGATAATTGCATGATTGTGCTTTGTAGGAAAGGCATCAGGGTCATTGATACTTAATCTGTAAATCAAATGCATGGAGCAGTTTTGTAGTTCCAGGCAAGGGTGTTCTCTGAGCAGCACACCTATCAAAAGTCTGAGTAGGAGTTGGAGTTTGGCAGGGATGAGTAGATTCCGAAGAGCCTCTGAAGGCCATCAATCCATTTGTTGTCATTTGTCATCTGACAACTCAGCGTGACTGTGGTAGGCTCATTTCCTGCTCTTGGAAAGGAAACACCTTGGGAAGAGTCCTGCAGGCAGAGGGACAGCTAGCACAGTGACTCAGAAGTATGCCTGAGGGGCAGTGCACAGCCTTGGTGCTTCTGTGCTTTAAACCACTTCAGGAGAGCAGAGAGAGGGAAGAGACAGGGTTCTAGAGACCAGGACTAAGGTGGTGTGGAACGTTCAAAGGCATGGAAAGGACTTACTGTATTTATTTATTTATTTATTTATTTATTTATTTATTTATTTATTTATTCTGTGCTTTAAACCACTTCAGGAGAGCAGAGAGAGGGAAGAGACAGGGTTCTAGAGACCAGGACTAAGGTGGTGTGGAACGTTCAAAGGCATGGAAAGGACTTACTGTATTTATTTATTTATTTATTTATTTATTTATTTATTTGATACTGGGGATTGAATTCAGGACCTCGCCCCTGTCAGGTGGGCGCTGTGCCGCTGAACTATATCCCCAGCCCCCTTACTGTATTTTTAAATAAGTGAGATAGACACCATCTGTTGATTTCTTTTTATATTTGAAAAATTATAAATTGCATTACATAAAGAAAAATGCAGAAAACATCAAAGGGTATAAGTGTTCCAAGTAATTTTGAGTCAGTAACTACGTGTCTCATCTTTCACAGAAGTTACCTTCAATGCTTCATGGAAAACTGACTAAACTAGGGGCAAGGGGAGAATAAGAAGATTTGATTGCAGAGGTCCAGGCCAGTTGGCTGACCCCAGGGCTCCTGCAGTGGATATTACGGGAGTGTTCTGATCCTAAATATATTTTCAAAGTACAGCCAATAGATCTGCTGGTGAATTGGACAATGTATAGGATAAGGAAACAAAGGGACCACCTTGGGTGGTGAAGTCAGGAGGGCTGGGTGAGGAACATGTGCAGGGGAGAGATCATGAATTGTTTTGGACTTATTAGCTAGAGATGCCTATTAGATATTAGATTTACTTGTTCTCCAGTAGTGTGTTTCTACTTCCTGTTTCTTCTCCTTTGGAGGTGATGCTGTGTTTCGTTCATTTTTTTCTCCTTCAAATATAGACTCATGGGTTATTTTTATTTAATGTGTTACAAGCTGTTACTGTCATGGTTCATCTTGATATTCAAATTGTTTGGTTTGATTAGTGGTAGCTCCTAGCTTCCTCAGATTGGTTCCTGTGTCTTTTTATTGTTTTTTAAAAATAACTCATTGACATGAAATTCATATAACATCAGCTTAGCCATTTTAAAGTGAACAGTTCAGTGCTTAGTACTTACACAAAGGCGTGCAGACCACCACTGTCTCAGTCACTTTTTCATTGCTTGGACTAAGTACCCAACACCAGCAAATTAAAGGAGCAGAGGTTTATTTTGGCACACAGTTCAGAAATTGTAGTCCATGGTTGGCAGGCTTAAACATAGAAGTAGCCTGGCAGAAGGGTCTGGGTGGAGGAAAGCTGCTTGTGTCATAGTAGCCTAGAAGCAGAGGGAGAAGGGAGAACTGGGGAAGAAGATGCACCCTTGCAGGTCACACCCCCAGAGACTTTCCAAATCTCCTTGCAAAAGCCCCGCCTCTGGGCCCATGAGGCTCTTGGTGGGGGACATCTAAATATAAGCCATAACAACCACCTCTGTCTAGTTCTAGAATATTTTATTTCTCCAAAAGAAAATCTCATACCCATTAAATAGTTTTTTCTCCACTATCCCCTTCTCCCACCCTCCAGGCAGCCATCAGTTTAATTTCTTTCATTATCTTTTTTCTTTCTTGTTTTTTTTTTTGAGACAGGGTCTCCCTTTGTAGTTCAGGCTCATCTTGAACTCACTATGTAGCCCAGGTTGGCCTCAAACTCACAGTGATCCTGCTGCCTCAGCCACAAGAGTGCTGAGATTACAGGTGTGCACCACCATGTCCAGCTTGCCATCAGTTTAATTTCTGTCTTTGTAAATTTTCCTTTTTTGTCTATTTCATATAAATGAAATTATACAATAATATGCAACCTCCTATGTCTGGCTTCTTTCATTTAGCATACTGTTTGTAACACATGTAGCATGTATCAGTATCTCATTCATTTTTATGAATGAATACTATTATGTTTACATTTTATAATTAAAATTCATGAACCGTTATCTTTTGGGTCTTTCACTGACTCTTCAGTTTTTTCCTTCTGTGTAGAGCCTCTGGCTATGGATAGATAAGTCACAGATTACCAACATTTTCTTCATTTGCTAGATATTTAGATGAACATCTCATGGTAGGGCAGTGACGGAGCCAGAGCTGGAGGGAAGGGCTCCCCAGGAAGTAGTGACCACAGGACCACTTTATATATACACACAGCCTGTTATGTGATGCAGTTTCCTCCTCCTCTGGCTGAGAGTACAGTCCAGTTAAAAAGTTGAAAATAGATTCACGTAAAAAGCCCAACATCCTGCACAGCTTTCTTACTCTTTTTCGTAGATTTTATCTCAGACTACAGGGGTTTGGTTGTGCCCAATGGAATGATCTTTTGTCATTTGCATCTCAGTCTCAGCCAGATGTAATGGGCTAAGGGTGAATTAGATGATGACAGCAGCCTGGTTTAAACCAACTTCTGTGGTCTTTGAAATGAGCTAGAGGAACTGGTTCTAATTTCCTTAGAGAAATGGAGAAAGAACTCTTAATAGGGGATTACCCAGGAATTTGTGAGATGTGCTGTGTAGGAATCGCAGAGAATGTTAAAGCTAAATGTAGGGCTCTTTGGAGGAACTAATGTGCTGAGAACATGTCAAGGCCCCCAGAGGCACCTTAAAGAGGAACAAGGAACACTAGCTTGGTGAGTGGGAATGGCTGCCAGTGACTAGATTTACTCTAAGTATGGTTGAAGGGGACTTGGTGAGCTACCTGGCAAGTCTTGGCCCAAGGCACTCTGGGAAAAAGAGAAGTGCTCTGGTGGAGGCTGAGTGAAGATAAGATGGCAGAAAATGGACTCTTAAAGTAGACTGAGGGTGAGGCAAGTCAAAGGAGGAAGTGAAAGGATGGGCAGAGAGTAAAGCAGATGGATTTTGAGCTATAAGAAGACAGCCTTTGGCTTAGAAGTAAAAGATAAAACTCCAAGTGTATAAGCAGCTGAAAGAAATAGGGCTCTTGTAACCAAGAGCAACTCAGGCCTCCCAGATGGGGGAAAGAAGCAGATAAACCTCAGGATAGCAGGTTTCATGATGACAGGAACAAAGACAGGAATGCTGAGGTAGATAGACAGCAGATGGGTGATAGACCCTCAGATGAGTCCTAAGGCAGCACCTGAAAAATAACTAAGAAAGACCTAAGGAATCAGATTTCAGAGAATTTGGCCTCAACTCTGGAGTTTTATTTAGGATTTTGCTCCATCTGTCATTCCAGAGTGGCTTTGTTGGTGCTGCTGGTTATGTCCTGTTTCCTGCCTCAGAGCTGGTTGTGTGTGTCTCTTTGAGGTGGCAAAGCAATCATCCAGCTCAGGAGATTTGTCTGATGGAAAAAAAGCAATTCTCTGCTTCATTGTGTAGCCCAGTGGCTCAGAACCTCTGAAATAAAGGGCAGAGTTCCAAGTTTTAGAGCCATGTGTGAACCATGGTTACCATTTTCCAGAAATATGTTATATTTGTAATGTTTGTATTATTTTAGTGCAAATCCTTTCTCAGTGAAAGCACAGTATCCTAGCATGGCAGTTACAGCCTGCAAGGGCCTTATTCTTTGCTTCCCTGTTACCATGTACAACCTCAGGCTTTCTAGAGCCATCTTTGTTGTATGGATTGCTTCTTTGGGAGGCAGTCTTCGTGCTACTGGGCTTCTTTACAGAAAACCCTGTGGGCATCTGTGTGATCAGTGTGTTTGACAGTTAGGTTGTAAGTACTTGTGTAGTAGCTATGTAATCCTGAGCTATATTTTCCTACAAATTGCATCGAATTTTAAGCCTTAGCATTGTTACTTGTGTCTTGCAAGTCCAGTGTAATGTTTCCTATTTGTCAAGGCTCATTGAAAGATTTGGGTCAATTTCCATGGTAAAGAAATAGTTGTGACTTTATATCAACTTTTTGTACAATATCTTAGTCATTTCAAACCCCCAGTTAGGAGTTGTTGATCAGATAAGCATCTTGGCCTTCAGAGGCAAAACAAAATCACTCTTTTCTTTTTTTAAAGAGCAGATTATTTAGCCATAAAAAGGAGCAAGTATGCTACATGCTACAACATAAGTGAACCTTGAAAACATTATGTTAAGTCAAAGTAACCGGATACAAAAGACCACATATTACGTGATTCCACTTATATGAAATAGCCAGACTTAGCAGATCTGTGGAAATAGAAAGCAGATCAGTAGTTGCCAGGGCCTGGGAAAGGAAGGATAAATGTACAGTGATTGTCAGTGATAAAAATGTTCTGGAACTAGATGTTGATGATGGTTGTACAACATTGTGAATGTACTCAATGCCATTGAACTTTCTATTTTAAAATGGTTAAATTTTATGTTATGTATGATTTTTAAAAAGCTAATCAAAGTGTTATTCTCAGGTTCACTGCTGTTTATTTTCTCATACTGCAGGTATTTTGCAAATGAGCCATTTGCTGACTTCCATCGTGTGGAAGGGTTGCAAGGAGTCTACATTGCTACTCTGATTAATGGTTCTATGAATGAAGAGAACATGAGATCAGTCATCACCTTTGACAAAGGGGGAACTTGGGAATTTATTCAAGCTCCAGCCTTCACAGAATATGGAGAGAAAATCAATTGTGAGGTATAGATGCTTTAATTTTGTTTGGGTTTTTAATACAAGGAAAAGAGCTTTGATCTGTAGGGTTTCCTACATCTAATATTTACTGGAAATATGTAAGGTCACATAGTCCTCTGATATCACATGAAACAAATGTTTATCTGCATTTCCACCTTTGCTGGCCCCAGACTCTGCACTGAGGCATTGTGGAGAGCCATAGTGAACTCACAGGGTAACAATGGGATACTTAAAGCACATGGGCTTTTTCTTGGTGCAGGGGATTGAACCCAGGGGCTTGCACATGCTAAGCATACGTTTTACCACTAAGCTATGCTCCCAGCCCAATATTTAAAAATTTTGAGGGAACTACCATGATAGTTGACATCTATTAAATCACGTGAGTTCTCTGAGTAACTAGCTTGAGTTAAATCACAGTTTCAACATCAGGTCATGTTGTATTTCTTTTGATGACATCTTTATCTTTGGGAAGTTGAATTTTTCAGAAGTTGCTGTGATAGGGAAAAAAAGTGAGAATATCAGGGGGGAAATAGGACATGAGGGTGGTGGTGTCCTATATGATTCCAAAATTACATTATATTACCAGGTAATTGTGGTTATTTAAAAATCTAGTTAATATATACTATTGTTTCAAACATATGCTGTTATTAAGTGATGTATACCTGATAAGTTGTTTGCACGTAACTATATTAAAAACACATGTCATTTCTTCTGCTATAAAACATTACTGAAACACCAATTGTGTTTCAAATCTAGATTGTTTGGGAACCTCTTTTATCAGTTATTATATCTGTGGAGCTAGTTTTAAAATTCTTCTCTGAATGTAACTCAGGATTGTAGTTTCCATGTCCATAGGGCTATCTGAAAAGCTAAAAATATCAAAGTGCATTATTTGGTTCCAGTAAGTGTTCCCATAACCCCAAACAGTCTATGGATTGTGTCTTTGGCTTTGTGTGACACCCTATACTCTGTTTCTATTTTGTGTAAGGAATCTAGGGTGTGAGCAGAAGACACTCAGAAAAAATAAGCAGTACTAAGTTTGAAAGAAACTGTAACATTTTAGTAACTGAACTGTAACATTTAGTTAGACAATTACCTGGTCTTCAAGATTTTTGAATTTGTCAATGATGGTAACTCTTCTGTTTTCCTTTTTTTTTTTTTTGGTACTGGGGATGGAACTCAGGACCTTGTGTTTGTGAGGCAGGTGCCGTGCCACTGAGCTATATCTCTGGGCCTCTTCTGTATTCTTTATCTGAGATATTTGGGAAAATTTCTTTGGAGACTCTTGCCCTAGGGGATACCTCTTGACTTGTTGTCCCCTTTTGGTAACAGGTTTTGATTTACTATATTGATTTTAATTTTGGAAATCACCAGGCTAAAAAAGGATATAATTAAATACCTAGATATTTACCCTTTCCCTCAGCACTGTCTTATGACCTCAGCAGTTTAGTTTGATCCTGGTGTGGGTGGGGCTGGGGTGTTTTTGAGCATGCCATGGAAGTCAGCTTGGTTAAATACAAATAAGAGCAGTGTTTGTTTTTTTTATTTCCTTGACTGATCAGTATATGAACTGTAAGATAGTTAATCAGCTTTTAGTTTCTACTTCTGAATTTAGGTGGTTTGTTAGGTTTATCACTGGGACAAAATACCAAAGAAAAAGATGAATTTATAAAGTGTAGGAATTTATTTTGGCTCATGGTTTCAGAGGCTTCAGTCTATGGCTACTTGGACTCACTTTGGGACTGTGATAAAGCTAAGCATCATGGTTGAAAAGTACTAGGTGGAGCAAAGCTTCTCACATCATGGCAGCTCGGAAGCAGAGAAAACAGAGAGGAAGGGGTGGGGTCCCAGTATGCCCTTCTAAGGCACACTCTTATGGTGTAACTTCCTTCCATTAGATCCTACTTTGTAGGTGTTATCCTACTTTCCATTAGTGCCACAGGCTGTCGACCGAGCTTTTAGAACATGGCCTTTGGGGAACAGTTCAGATACAAACCATAACAAACTGTGAAAAGAATATGTAGGGATGGCTAAAATCGGACTGAAGATACAGAAACACTTTCTTGAATAGACTTCCTTGCAGACAAAGAAGTAAGAGTCAAGAAAGGGAGTAAGTGAATATTTCTTAGAGTTGCAGTCTAATTTGCTTCAGTTTTCAGCAGCCAAACTAAGAAGCTAGCAAGATAGACATTTGTTAGAGATTCTTTTGTGAAAAATATAAGTAGATCCAACCTTGTTGCAGTTTTTATCTCTACCATAAACACACGCAGAATTACTCAGTAAGAACACTGGACACATCTTAATGACCTTTCTGGCCAATCAGGCATGACCATATATCAAAAGTGCTATCCTGATGATTTACAAAGAACTATTAAAACCTAGACATAACTGACAGAGGCTAGCTAAAATAACTTGGACCCTTGCTCTACACTGTCACATGTTTGTGTAAGATATAGAACACTCCTTTAATGTGAATCCTTTCATGTTCATATTTCATATGTTGTACATCTGGGAGCTTCTCACTGAGACTTTATGATTTCTAATTGTTGCTTTTTCTTCTGACAGAATTGCTAGAATTATATTGAAAACACATCACTGATTTAGAAAATAAATATCATGACATCATTTCATTTCTCTTTAGCTTTGAGTCACTTGAGAGGGTCTCTGGGTGATAGCTGTCCCTTTCCTATCTACTTGAGTTGACATTGATTTATAATTGTTATTCCTTCAGAGTCTCAGGAGTTTTAAAATTATTTTTCCTCTTTTCTTCAGTGATAGACACTTATGGGGCTCAGATGTTCCATTCCATGGGGTGGGGGGTAGGGTGTGGAGCCAGCTAGGTTGTGAGTCGGGTTTCTCTGGGCCAGTCCTCCTTGCTCCGGGTCTGACTTCGGGGTCCTCACATAGGCTGATGGATTTGAGGAAGACCTATGCACTGGGTTGAATGCTGACATTGTCTGGCCCTTTCTTTATGTAGCTTTCCCAGGGTTGTTCCCTGCACCTGGCCCAGCGTCTCAGTCAACTGCTCAACCTCCAGCTTCGGAGGATGCCCATCCTGTCCAAGGAGTCAGCCCCTGGCCTCATAATTGCCACGGGTAAGTGTGCTCTGCTTTGCCCTCAGGGGCTTCGGTAGTCTAGTTAAGTGCAGACAATTACAGCATGATCATCCACATTTCTGGCAGCAACTGGTTTTTGTGGTTTTAGGACATTCTTGGTTGCCAGATTCTACTCAGAATTTTAGGTTGGACAAGGTGATTCTCTGACATAGTCTTGACATGAAAAATAATTCTTCATCTTACATTTTAGGCTCAGTGGGAAAAAACCTGGCAAGCAAGACCAATGTGTACATCTCTAGCAGCGCGGGAGCCAGGTGGCGAGAGGTCAGCCCCCACCCCCTTGTTTCTTGTCTGTGAGAACATGGATTGTGGCTCAATGTTTCAGGGACACATTGGTCCCTGGTGGAGGCCTGCAATGCCCAGTAGGTCTATAATGTAGTGAGAGGGACCCAAAATGACATGTGAAAGCCAGCTGCCCTGATTCGTGTTTATACCTTGTAATGTGGATGTGATTTTGCCAAAATGCTGCTTTAAATAAGGCCAGACCTTTTCACTTTTTAAAAAACTGTGAATTTGACCAAATTTTCAAGACTGTATGTTCCATGAGGCCAAAGACAGTGATCGTTTTGCTTACATCTGTATACCCGAGGCCTACCAGTACTTGGCATAGAGCAAATGCTCTGTAAATGTTTGCTGAGTGTATCAGTGAATTATAATGGAGTAGTAGTGGTATCAGGTCTGAAACTGGTTATTTTTCCTGTTTGCATGATGCTAAAGCCTGAGTCCTGCTGCATGGGCCTCTGTCATCTCATTCTGTGTGATGAAAGTACACTGCTTCTGCTGTAAGGCTCTGTACCTGGTTTTAATCCTTGAGCACCAATTGTGCCAATTCAGAAGGTGCAATGAGTTCTCCAGCCTTGAAATGCTAATTTAGCCTTGAACATTGGAGAGTTCCCAGACTTGGAGAACAGTGGTTCTCAGCAGCCTCTCTTGATTTATGTAGCTGAAGGAGGTGCATCTGTTCTCATTCTGTAGGGGTTTTTTTCAGTGCTGACCCCAAGGATGCTGGGGACCCCCCGAATAAAACTCATCACATCACTGGGCAGGAAGTTACTGGGCAGGATGTCGGCAGCGGTGTGGAGTTCTCAGAAGAGCCACTGGACATAGTCCTGGTCTTCATGGTGCTTTTGACCAGGGATGTAATGTGTACATCTTCATATTCAAGTCTGTCCTTAGTAAAGCAGTCATAATCCCCAGCATTTATTTGGTTCTTTGCAGTTTACAGACTGTTATACATCTTATCTTATGAGTGACAGGGCTTAGCTCCCTCCAAATGAGAGGTGTGAGACTCAGATATTGTGTGTGCATGTGTGTGTGTGTTTGAGTGGACTGTACACAGCATGGTAGAGAATATAACATACTCAGGTGAAGGAGGTTGATAAGGCAAGGCAAGAAGAGTCAAAAAGTTTGAACAGTTTGGAATTTTCAGATCCTCTTTGTCCTCCTCCTGGGACCCATGAACCAGTTGCTTTCCTCGTCGGCAGAGCTGCACTTTGCTTTTGGAGTGGGGGTAGTGTAGGGAACAGGGGAAGGGGACGTTACCAGAACCTCTGCAGTGAGTCCTGGTCTCCTGCAAGCCACAGCAGCACATGGCGAATTACAGGAAAGGTAGAAAAATGAGACTGAGAAGAAGCTGAGCTTTGGGTCTGATCAGTGTTGCTCAGGGCAGCAAAGACAAAAGCCCCCAGTTTACTGCACCTTTTATTCAGTACATCGGGAGAAACAAAGGTAACAAATGGCTTGCAGAGAGTTCAGTACATCCGCGTAAACAAGATGGTAAAGGTCCAAGAACAATGAGGAACTGAGTGGATGTTTTGTTCCTCCCAGGGTGTTTTCAGCTCCCAGGATGTTTCTTGTCCTGGAGAATCACAGCATCACCGGATCATTGAGGTCTCAGTTGTGACCGGAGGCCAAAATGCAATTATGTCTCGGAATTCCATAGCTGGGCTGTAGGCCGGAGAACTAGGCTAACCAAATGATTTTTCCCTGAAATTATGTAGCATTGCTCCCGACAGGGTAGGAGTTCTCTTCTCTGCGTATTGGGCTGCAGTTTGTTTCTACCTTCTGCTGGTGGTGTAATGTGGGATTTGAACATCTGCAAGTGATTTCCTTCTGCTCTCCAGTGAAGTGGTGTTGGCTGGCTGTTGCAGGGGCAGCTGTCAGTGACCCCCAGCCCAAGTATGCTTAATGCCTGCCTGGCAACAGCCAGCACACGAAGGACCTTGTGTGGGGAGCTAACTAGAGAAGGCAAAGGTTGAGACCGTCTGTGAAGGAGCATCCATCTGGGGCATGGAGCAGGCGGGAAGGTGGAGGAAGAGGAAGTTAGACCGTGTGGCTAAAAGGCCACCTGCACCACTGCTGACCACACTTCTGGTTCTCCTGTGCCTCCCAGTTAGTTGTGCAAATTCTGACTCCCAGAATTCCTTTCCTAGGCTTTTTTCTTTAACTTTGTTAAGGCACATGGAAATACAGTAAAGTGTACCTATTTAGGGTTTTATATGAATAGACTCATAGAGTATACCTGGCTTCTGTCACTTACCATGATGATTTTAAGTTCAGGCTGGATTCACACTTGTGATCTTCCTGCCTCAGTCTCCCAGAGTGCTAGGAATACAGGTGTGTGCCACATCTAGCTTCATTAATTGATTTTTGAATATTAAAGCAACATTCAGTTACTGGAATAAACCCTACTTGTTCATGATGAGCCTTTTAATATATAGCTAGGTTTGATTTATTAAAATTTATTAAGGGTTTTGCATTCTTTGTGAGAGGTATTGGACTATAATTTTCTTATTTTGTAATGTCCTTATCAAGGGCATTAGGGTTTGCTAATGTCATGTGAAACGAGCAGATTAATGATCTTTCTCTATTTTCTGACAAAGTTTCTATTAAGATTGGTGTTAATTTTTTCTTTGAGTAATTTTCCAGGGAAATTCTCTAGGCCTGGGGCTTACACTTGAGATCTTCCGGCCTCATCTTCTCAGAGTGCTGAGATTACAGGTGTGCTCCACTGATCCTAGCTTCCTTTTACCTTCTTAATGTTTGTAGGAGTTTGGTGATAATCATTTCTGATACTAGTGATTTATATGTTTTATATTCCTTGAGTTTTAGATTTGTCAGTATTACTGATCTTATAAAAGAACCTACTTTTGGCTCTGCTAATTTTCTTTATTGTCTGTCTGTTTTGTTGATTTCTTGTCTTTATTATTATTTTCCTGTATTTTGTTTGTTAAAGTATAACCTTAGGTCTTTGATTTTTGCATCTTCTTTTCTAATATAAATACTTAATGCTGCTGCTAGTTTTCCTCTAGATACTGCTCTCATTGTATATTTCATGTGTAGATATTTAATATTTTTAAATTTTTTTAAGCTCAGACTTCTTAGTGCCTCTTGTTAAAATTGAGATATGATTCACATATCATAAAACTGATCATTTAAAAATAGTTCAGGGTTGTTTAGCGGAGTCACAAGGTTATACAACTATCACTGCCATCTAATTTCAGATCATTTGCAGCACTCCAGGGCATGTCTTTTGATTTTTGTCTTTAAGTGAGAGGTTATTTTAAAAAAATGTTATTTAAATTTCCACGTATCTTGAAGTTTTCATAGATATTTTATTGATTTCTAATTTGATTTCCTTTGGTCTGAGAATATACTTTGTATAATTTTGACCTCTTTGATTGGGATCCATTTTTGTGATCCAAATGGTGGCCTGTATTATGACTACATTATGTGTACTGCAAAGGAAGTGTATTTTGCAGTTGCTTCATCAAGTGTGCATGGATTTTAATTTCATGGAAGTAGTTGATCATGTTATTCAGATCTTCTATATTTATTCTGATTTCTGGGGGGAAGGATCTACTTCTCTAAATTGCTAATGGAGAGATGGTGAGATCTCCTTCAGTTGTGGAATTTGTTTTTTGTTGAAATCCTGTAAATTTTTGTTTTATTTTGCTGTGTATTTTGTGTCTCTTTTATTAAGTGTATTCACATTTTTTTTTGGCAGTACTGGGGATTGAACCCAGGACCTTTGCACTGAACTGTACCCCGTCCCCATTTATTTATTTATTTATTTAAACTGAGTCTCACTAAGTTGCCTGGGCTGAACTTGAACTTGGCCATCCTCTTCCTCACCCTTTTAAGTAGCTAAGATTATGAGCATGCACCACTATACCTGACTTGTCTTAAATTTATGATTATCTTTTATGATATCATTATAAAATATCCCTTTTTACCTATGGTCATACCATTTACCTCACATTCTATTTTATATGTTACTAAAGTAGTTTCCCCAGTCTTCTTAAGCTATTTGTATATATTTTACCATCTATTTACTTTCTACTTGTCTGTGTCTTTGTATTTAAAGTGTTTTTTGTAGGGTCTTACTTATAGTAGGGTCTTACTTTTTTATTCATTCTGTCAAGCTCTACTTTTTAACAGAAGTTAGACCTTTAAAATTTAATATAATTATTGATATGGTTCAATTTCAATTCAATATTTTACTACTTCGTTTCTCTTTATCTCTTCTAGTTTTTATTTTTCTGCCCTTTTCTGTCTTTTTGTTTTGATAATTTTATTTAGATGTTGTCTTTTTTTATTTCTCTATATCTTTTTCACTGGTTGCTTTAAAGATAAAAACATGCATATCTAATCTTTTATAGTTTTCTTGAGTTAATATTATACTTAGTATAAAATTTAAGACTTTGCAACAGTGTAAGTCCCTTTCTCTCCCCCCCTTTATGTTATTGCTATCTGTATCACATCAACATACATTGAAAACTCTCAAGATGAAGTTTGTTTTTGTTTTAAATCATCATATGAATTTTAAAGAATGTAAGAGTAAATTAGAAGTCCTGAGTTTTTACTCAGATAAGTACCATTTCTTGGTTTTCCTTTATTCCTGAAGATCTGTTTCTCCCTGGGAAAATTTCCTACAGCCTGAAGAAATTCCTTTAGCATTTCTTGTAGAGAAGTCTACTGGCTATGAGTTCTCTTGGTTTTCCTTCATTTGAGAATCTCTTTATCTCATATATTTTCCCAGAGATTATGTTCATTGCATTATTGAATTCTAGGTTAACAATAATCTGAGTTGATGTTACTTTAAAGATGTTCTGCTGAAAAACCCATAGTCATTTCAGTTATCATGTATGCCTGTATCATGCATGCATTTTACATGTATGTATGTAACATGCCAATTTTCTCTAGATGCTTTCAAGATTTTTTCATCTCTTTGCAGTTTTGTTATGATGTATCTAGAGAAGTTTTCTTTGAGTTTATTTTGTTTTTGGATACTGATCTTGAATCTATAAATTTATGACTGTCACCAAATTTGGGATATTATCAACCATTATTTCTTCAAAGACATTTTCTGTTCCAGCCCTTTTCTTCTGTTCTTCTCAGACTAAAATACTCATGTTATTTGCTGTTGTCTCACAGATCTTTGGTGTTCTTTTTTTGCTTTTCTTTGTGTTTTCTCTAGAATGGATATTTTCTACTGATCTGTAAATACAGATATATATTTTCAAGTTCATTAATTCTGATATTTCTAGTCTGATATTGATCCTCTCATTGTATTTCTTGCTTGCTTCAGAGATTGTATTTTTCTATTATAAAGTTTCTATTTAGTTTTTTAAAAACATACTTTCTATGTCTCTGGGGAAGAATTCTTTTGTTGGTTTGTTTGTTTTTTGTGTTTTTTGAGAAAGGGTCTCATTATGTAGTCCAGGCTGGTCTTGAGCTTACTGTGTAGTCCAGGATGGCCTTGAACTCCTGGGAATCCTCCTGCCCCAGCTTCTCAAGTGCTGGGATTAAAGGCCTATGCCACCATGCTCAGCTGAG
>NW_004624880.1:3653585-3673827 GCF_000247695.1 Heterocephalus glaber | reverse complement strand
TTTTAGGAAGAATTCTTATCTTTTGTTTATTTCACATGTGTTTTTCTGTACTTCATAGAACATGGTTATAAAAGCTATTTTAAAATCCCAATATATAGATCATTTGGGGATTACCCTTGTTGATTGTTTTCCCTTGAGATTTGGGCTGTTTTTATGGATATGTTTATATGTTGAGTAATTTGAGTTTGTACCCTGGACATGTGAGAAAAAGCCTGAAAGTAAATCTTGGGAAGGACATTGATATTTTTATTTTAGTGTGGAATCAGCTTGTTTAGGTTATGACCGTAAGTTCTGTCTTGTTCTCTGTATGTAGTAGCTCAAATATCGGTTTGCTCTGCTGAGCCTTTGCTGCCTTAGGTTAGATCTGTTTTGCATACAAGTAGTTTAGAGGTTAGGCTGAGACTTACATAAGTTCATAGCAGAATTAGGAAGTTTACTTTTTTAACACCCTCCCTCTGGGGTTTCTCTCACATTTTCCTCAGCTTGCAGGGATTCTTTTCCTGGCTTCTTTGGTAGAAACAGTTTCTATTGAAGTTTGAGTTCTCTGGCTCAAACTGAGGTACTCAGTGGCTGTGGCTTTCCTGCTGAGCAATGCAACACCAGGAAACCCAGATTATGGGTTGATTCTACAGGCCTTAAATCACCTCCACAAGCTGTCTGCTTTTGTTTACTTTGTCAGCATCATCTGCAGGTGGGTTTCTTTTCTTTTCTCCTCCCTCCCTCCCTCCCTCCCTCCCTCTCTCTCTCTCTCTCTCTCACATATTTGTATTTTGTCCAAAGTTTTTAGCTGTAATTGATAGGAATAATGGGCTACAGGGGGCTTATACTATCAGAGTAGGACTGGAACTCCACAAGACTAATTTTTTTTTTTTTTTCAGGCCTGGGGATTAAACCCAGGGCCTCTTGCAAGTGCTCTACCAATGAGCTTCACCCCCACACTCCAGTTGGTTAATTTTTTATTTTTTAGTGGGGGGAATCAAACTCAGGACCTTATGCTTGTGAGGTTTGGCACCACTGAGCTAAATCCCTGGCCCTCCAGTTGGTTAATTTTTAATCACTAGTTGGCAAGAGTCAGAGATTTGAGTTTGAGTCCCACCTTTGCTGTTTGTATTCTGCCCTATTTCTCTGTTTGGGAAATGATTGGGATATGAGAACTGGTCTGCCTGTTCCCAGGATTGAGAGAGGCACAATGAAATGATGGCTGTGTTCTGTAAACTGAAAAATTATATCCAAGTGGTTAACATATGTGCTTGTATGTAAACTAGTGTGTTTGTGTGCACCTGCACATGTGCATGCATACACATGCATGGCTTTTGCACAGTTACTTGCATACCAGTGGCATCATGGCTTCTTTCCTCTTCAGGCACTTCCTGGACCTCACTACTATACGTGGGGAGACCATGGCGGCATCATCATGGCCATTACCCAGGGAATGGAAACCAATGAGCTGAAGTAAGTGTGTCTGATTAAGCCTTCTCTTTTAACATTAAACTGTTCTTCCAGAGATTCATGTCTGTGGTGATAGGTGAACATCTCTCTACTGCTGTAGGTGGTTGACCGAACAATTTGGGACCTATGGAAATTACTTAAACTTTTCTTATTTATAAAATGTTCATAATAACCTGCCCTTTTTTAATTTCTAAAGGGTATTATGAGAACAAGTGAAATAATTGTATTGATCTGATAAAGTATAACTGTATAAATATTGCAAATTAATAGTGACTGAAAATTAACTAGAAACTCTGTAACTTGTCTTCCCTTGCTTTGCATTGTTGTGGGATTTTAAGAAACAAGAGAGGCCAGTGGATGATACAGGAGGATTTATTGCAGGTTTTAGGTGTACATCGACTCTGTGGACTAATGTTCAAAGGCCGAGCGCTGAACAAAGGAAAATCTCCAGCTTTTATACATTTGGTCGAAGGGGTTTGACCTACCTAGGGGTGCATAGCTTGGGTGTGAACAAACAGAGCAAAGGCATTTTATCAAGCTTTAACAGTTTTTTAACTTAACATATCCCAATGGCCTTGGCTGGGTGAAAACAGGGTTTTATAAGAACAGGAAGTTATAAAACTTTACTTACAGGGACACAGTTGCTGATTTCATCTCTATTGGAACAAAGATCAACAGCCTTATTGCTTAGGCTGGGGATACTTGTTTTTCTTCTTTTTAAAATTCTGCTTCAATATAAGTGTGACAGACTGTACATAGAGATTTACTCTATGTACAATAATAAAAATAACAATATTAAATAATAAAAATAACAATAAAGTAATAGAGAAATGATAATTACAGAAAGCATATAACTTCGTAACCAGTTAACTTTTGCTATGCTACATTTGGTGTTGGGAGTTCTCACAGAGCTTGAAGGGACTTAGAAATTAACTGTTTCATTTTACAGATGAGAAAACTGAAGCTCAACATGATAAAGTGACTTCCCTAAGGTTTTCCCACTTGTTAGTGATAGAGGCATTATTAACTCCTAGATATTTAGTTTATGTCCTGTATTCCTTGAAGTATATTGTGCTGAAAAACAGTGTCAAGAGTTTGTAACTTCTATTCCCTTAGGTCCTGATTTTATCAGAACAGGTTCTTTGAATACTTTCTTGGAGTTATTGAACAGTTGATGTTTGTCAGGGCAGGGTGGCCCTCATTTCTCCCCAGTTTTGAATTGAACCTGTCAGATGGATTACTGAGGGAAATGGTGAGGACTTCTGTAATCATCCTGTGTAGAGAAAAATAGGAAGCTTTTCCTTCACTGCTTTTAGAATTAGGGCCAGCAGCAAGAGAAGGGTGGGTGGTTTGAAATAGAGATCTTAGCAGCTGCTTTCCCCTTATGGTTCATTTGACATGTGCAAAGAAGCCCAGCTTTCAGGAAGTTGGGAGAAACAAAGCTTGGCATTTGGCTTCCCACCTGGCTGTTCTCTGTTCTGTGTACACTGGTCAGTTGCTTCTGTAGAGCCAAGAGTCACAGGAGGCCCTGTTCACACATAACACTCTGAATCTATGTTTGGATTGGTGTTTGCTCAGATGATGACTGTCACAGAGCTGACAGTCACGAAGCACAGTGCTCCCCACATTCATGCTGTCACTTGTATCTCTGTTAATTTAATTCACATCTCACTCATTTAGTGAGCACTGTTTATGGAAGGTACTGTGTATCCTAAAGAGCCCCAGTATGTTGTCCCCTTGCCTTTAAGCATTCTTTTCCACCCTCTAGTTGTAAGGCAGGTGAGGAGGCAAATGTGTTTAGTATACTGTTCTGTGTGGAAGTCATGCAGGGACAGAGTTTGACTTCCTAGGAATACATTTCATTTTTTGTATGGCTTTCAAGAGTTCAGAGTCAATTCTCAATTTTCCTTGTTTAACTTCTCACAGATTACATTTGCATTCCAAGCTGGCTCCTTTGAAGGAGTTCGTGTGATTCTAGTCCTCTTACACCATCTGTCGGTGCATATGGGCTCAGGGAACGCAGTGTCATTCTACACTAGCTGGAGCAAAACATGACCAGGAAAATAAACCTGCTGCCAGGAAATCATAATGCCCTCCCCAGACATTTCATAATGACTTTGGGGCTGTAGACTTTGGAGATTATGGACACAGCAGCATCCCTCTATTTGGATGAGTCATTTGGAGGTATCCATAATGTGTGATTCAAATAAAGCATTTACAAATATGACAGTATAAATAGGTCTCTTTTGATAGGTATATGTGTGATCCAAATATCAACCTGAGTTTGGCCCAAATCTGCATAGCCACCTGGCATTTTCTCAGTGTGTTGCACAGAGGTGTTTTACTTCTTCCTCTGCTGCTCTGAAAAAGCAGGAGATAATACTGACGTTAGCTCATTTTCTCAGACCACAGTAGTGGTTTACTGTGATGCCCAAGAACCAGTGAGGCTGTTTCTGACAAGCAAGATTTTTGCTCTGGTCTAGCATTTCAGGACTCTTTTGCCTGTCCTCTCCAACCATATTGATCTCTGTCCTTTCAGCATCATGACATTTATTGGCTGTCTCATTAATCAGGCATTGATTATATTTATACTCCTCTTTAAAGCTACCTTCTCATGATACCCCTGAATTCTTCAACTCACTAGTAAGGTTTTTGTAGATAAGAATTTCTATTCTCTACAGGATAGCAGGCACTTAGCAAATATTTGATTGATCAATGAATAGGCCACACATACTTAGTTTTCTAAGATTGCGTTTCTTTTTTTCTTTTTTTTGGATATCTATAAACCTGGAAGGGATCTGGGTGTGGCATCATTTGGACAGCTCCAAGAGGGACCATTGCTGCTGTATTTGGTGTAAATGACAACCCCTGAGCACAGTGGGTGCTCCCTGGATGTACATAACGTAGTGGTGCCCAAGAGGCTCCAGAGATGATCTAGTCTACCTTCAGATCACAAGGAAATAATGTGATTTATCAGGAGTTAGTCCCCATGCTGGAACATGAGCATAATTCCGTTAGGAGTCATTTCAGGTCAATTACACAAACATTTGTTAAACATCAACAATGAACCATATGTGTGCTAGACACCAAGGACACCAAGGTGAGTGAGGCATGGTTTGGGAGCTGCCTGTGCCCACTATGGCTCAGAGATGTTCTCGAGTCAGTTAGAGGCAGAGGCTTGAGGGAGGGATTTGTTTTGAGAAGGAACTTTCTGACCTGATGGCCATTTTTAGGGAGAAAACCTGAGTAGACTGGTGTCAGTCACTCCAGTAAGAGGTACTGGGACAACTGTGAGACTGTTACTTACAGTAAGAGTTGGAGTTTTTGATTTTTTTTCTTGGTGGTTGTTCATTTAAATTATTCATTTATTTCTCTCCCTGATTAGCACAGATAACTAAATCAACCAGCATTTGTTTCAGCTTCTGCCCTAATTCTCTGCTGAGACTGTTACTTTTGTTATTGTTAATTGAAATTGAGTGCAAGAAGTGGAACGCTTTGTTTTGGTGTTGTGTCTACAGGTTTGAAATGAAGAAATAAGAACCTGTGCTGGGGACTCACTTATGCATCCATTCTGCACATGGTTACCAGGCATCCGTCCAGGGGATATACTGGAGCAGTTTCATTTGTAATCAGTGTCCTTCAGAGAAGAGGCTGTTGTGTTTTTGTGCCCTGACAGAAAAAGATCCAAACACAAGTTTGTCCCCTTGATCATGAGGGTTGAGATCAATTTCCGTTTCTTCTTGGCAGCTTGTCAGCATGATGATATTATTGATAGTTACTAATGTTTTGGATTTGCCTGAAAGCATCTCTTCTCTAAGGAGATTTCCAATTTCCTAGGGCTTCCCTGAGGGAATACTGAAAAGTCTCTCAAAGACTACACATAGCTGAGCAGCTGTCTTTTCTGGACCTGAGTTCTGGAAGCAGCCCCAGAGTTCCAGAATGTGGAAGGTCACAGTTAACCTCTTTGCTAGATCTAGCATTTAAAGCTATGTAGCAGTAACACAGTGTGTTTGCAGAGAGCTGCCCCTGCTTCATTCTGACCCCTCAGGGTTTCTTATGCCCCTAGAGTTGTACAGGAATAGAAGCCCGTGTCACCTTTTAATGTCAGTTTAAGAAGCTGTGAGTGGCGGTGAAAAACTCACAGAATCAGGTCATTTAAATATATTAGGGTAAAAAAACAATAAACTATAGAGATAAAATATATATATATATATATATGGAGTGAGATTGATGGGAACACAGGGTACAGTGAGAGCCCCAGTGTGTTAGCTGCTTTCCTGTTACTGGAACAAAATAACTTACACTGACAACTTTCAGGAGAGATTTATTCTGGATCATGCTTTTGGAGGTTTAGTCCATAGTTGGCTGGCCCCAAGGCAGAAACAGCATGGCAGAAAGGCCTGGTAGAGAAAAGCTGCTTAACTCACAGTGGCCAAGTAGAGAGAAGGGAGGATCCAGGGACAAGAATACACCCTTCCATGTTATATCCCTAGTGACCTGCCTCTTCTGATCAGTCTGAACTTCCTGATAGCCCTGTGATGAGTCTACAGCTCCCATGATTCAATCACTTTCCAAAAGTCCCACCTATGAACACATGAGCCTTTGAGGGGACATTTTAGATCTAAACCTTAACACCCAGTACAGACCAGGTGGTGCTGCCTGGGGAGATAAGGAAGGATTCTCTGAAGCAGTAAGCTTGAGCTGAAATTTGAGGATAAAAAGCAAGATCCAGTGCCATTTCAGGATTAGAGAGAGCTTGAGCAAAGGTGGCAGCACAAATCATTGTGCAACATGTGGCTCTTTTAAAATGAGAGTTGGATGGTGAGAAATAAGGCTGAAGGTAGGTATATAAGTAGAGGCAAGGCACTGGGGGCCTTCTCTTTGCCTTACTGTGAAGATTAAACTTTGCTTTTGAGATGGTAGGGTCCTTTGAGAGTTTTAAGTGGGGAATGAGATGGCCATGTTTGCACTGTAGGGAGATAGCTCTGCCAGAATACAGAGGATGGATTTAAGGGGAGCAATGCTGGAAATGAGAACTGGTGCTGGGGTAGGTTTGAGGACTACCTGTGCAGGACACACTTTCTCACTGACCTGTGGCAGCAGGACTGGTGACTGTACCACTCATAGCAAAACAGGGAAACGAGGAGGCATGCAGGGCCATGTCATGAAGGCAGATTTGGACAAGTTGGATTGAAGTAGCTGCCACTTGGCCAGGGCAGATGTCTAATAACAGTGACCTGGATGTATGATGTCATCTGGTTCAGTCTTCTGCCACCTGTGATGAGTATCATCCCAGTCTTGCTTGAACAATTCTAGTAATGGGCAATTCTATTTTGCTTTGAAATAGTTTGTTAGTTTGTTCATTCCTTCATTTATGAGTGAAACTTTTCTGGTAAGAGAGATCCCAAATTTTCTGTACTACAATTTCTATTCAGTGGGCTTAATTCTGCTCCCTGGAAACAGATAGCAGATATTTCCTCTTGTCAGAAAGCCTTTCAGACATTAGAGAACTCCATCCTTGTCCTTCTGCGCATCTACCATTTCCAGTGAAAATGTCCCCAGTTCCTTTCCTTGTGTGCCGTAAGACCCTGAATCTCCACCTTCTAGGTTCTGCCACAGGTCTGCCTCATGATTTGATGCCTTAAAAATGTAGATCCCAGATCTGACTCCAATAACCTGAAGTATGCAGAAGATGACCTACATGATTCTATTTCTATTTAATACAAACCTAAGGCTACATTTCCTTTTTTCTTCCTATATTGCTTGGGGATTGAACCCAGAGTCTGCTGCATGCTAAATGCTCTACCATTGAGCTATATCCCCAGGCCCCTGCGTTTTCATTTTTGACAGTAACCTCAAACTTGTGACTTCAATTATATTGTTTTAAAAACTGAGATGTCATTTACATGCCACAAGATGCTCAGATCTTAAGTACACCATTTAATTAGTTCTGAAGGATGCATGTCAAGATGTAGAGTATTGCTGTCACCCCAGAAAATACCTGTGTGTACCTTCTTTGTCAGTGCTACTCACCCCCATCTTTCCACACAGTAGAGGCAACTTTGGTCTGATTTTATTTTCATCACTGTAGGCTAATTTTGCCTATTTCACAGTTTTGTATGTTGATTTATTTATTTTTTGCCTTTGGCTTCTTTTACTCAGTGTAATTTTTTTGAGCTTTCTCCATCTTGTAACTTAAATCAAAAGGCTGAGTTCAAGTCAACTTAAAATATCAGAGGTTCTTTTTTCTTGTGGATCTTATTAAAGGTCAGATGTTTTCCTATCTTATATTTGAGCAGGTAATTCTTTGAAACTACACATGGAAGTTTTATTTTTATTTTAATTTTTGCTTATTCTTTTGATGTATGGTACCATTTTGAATTCCATTTTTGGCATTTATTATATTATCTGTACGTTTAGCCTTATACCTTTGCAAGTGTGGTAAATTTACCTTGCAGATTGCTGTCCAGATCCTGACAGATGTGTTGAGCACTTTGAGAAGTAGAAGTCTTATTTTGGGTTGAGATCAAACAATGTATTGGCCCCCTTAACATTTGTTTGTTTTACTAGCAGTTAATGAATGACTGTTACCTACCAGTGTGGTCTGCAAAGATTTTCATAAGAAAATAATGTTATCATTATCCTGTTTTTCGAGAATTAACTAGGAGAAAAGGAAGTGGGATTAGTTTGTTGTGACTTGTGTATGACACCATTTGTGTTCCCAGCATTCACTTTCTTTTACAGTATTCCTAAGAGCTCTCAAATCACCTGTTTCAGTCCCTTCTCAAAACCACCTTTTCTTCTTAGGTAAATAAAACCAATTTTCCTCCTCTAGACTTTGAGATCTTTGTAATTCAAGACTACCCTAGAGGTTATTAAAAGGAACTGTGAGCCTGGCATCACGGTGTAGGCCTCTACTCCCAGCACTTTGGGTGACTGAGGCAGGAGGATTGCAAGTTTGAGCCCAGCCTGGACAGCCTAGGCAATTTAGCATGACAATATCTCAAATAAAACAAAACAAAAAAACAAAATAAATAAAGGGCTGTGTATGTAGCTCAATGGAAAGGCCCTGGATTCAATCCCCAGTACTGCCCTTCACCCAAAAGAAGGGCTCTGTAATTATTCTATCTTTACATCTTTCTGTTCTCTGGAATTTATTTTATACTCATTTTCCTTTAACTCTCTCCTTTATTTTTGTGCTTGTCCAGTTTGAAGATATTGTTTGTCACAAAGATAAAAATCAAATAGAAATTATTTTTTTTCCTATCATTGTTTAGACCATTGGCCATCAGAACAGTGGTCCTATTCTTTTCTAATTCTTTGCAAGACTTATTACTTAACCAGCCCACCAGCCTATTGACCCACCGATCTACCGGTTCTTTTAGTAATTTGAAACATAATCCTTGACTCTTCTTGAACCTGAGTTATCTGGCTACTCGTCTAACAGATTCCTAGCTATAAAAATTATAGCTAGAATGAGCTGGCAGGTGATTGCTGTTCTTTAATTTTTTTGCCCTTGTTTATATGACTTTTTCTATCTTGAGCATGTTCTTTATAAATCTAAGATTATCAACGATGTTTTTGTGTAGCCACAGGATACCATCATAAATTAGGTGCCTACCATGGCTATCCCCTTTAAAAGTATCTGTGGCTATGTTTTAATTATTTTATACTACTATTGTCCAAGCTTCTATTCTCTTGAGTTTTTGGCCATGGAATTTTTTGTCTATATTTTTAACTAAACAATTTGAATTCTCTATTGCTAAGGACTATGTCCCTGTATGTATCTCCTTGAGTTGGTTTGTTCTCTTTTGAGATTCTTGCCACTTTCATTTCACCCACACAAGTTCTTCTTTACAAATCAGAACCCAGTCCATAATAGATGTTTCCTTAACCATTGCAGCTAGTGATGTCACTACTCTTCCCCCAAAATTCTAGAAAAAGGAAACCAGCCTGTTTTCTAAAAGAGCAGTTTATTCTCAGATACAAGCTTGTGCTTGGCCATGCACCTGTTGGTTGGTCTCATTCATGTTACTGTCGTAGTCCTCTGGGACTTTTTCAAGAAATGAGATGATTCATTTCCTGAGGTTATCTTTGGTTGGAGGAGCTCTTAAAAGAAATTAACTTTGCAGTGTATGAATAGATGAACTACCAACATTATCACAGAGTGGGTAAATTACTCCCATCATGTATGATTAATAAGCCAACTCAACTCTGCAGTTTGCTTTACAAGTGGCCCTAGCTATGTCTTTACCTCATCACATTGGTACAAGGAGATTAAACTAGTTAACTCATCCAAATTCCAAAATTCACTTAAATCTGCTTTCAAATTCACTTAAACCAAAAAAGCCATCAGCCAGATAAGAACTTCCCCTCTTACAAGATATGTGGAGGAGTTCACTTAGTCTTCCATTGACATTCATTATGTTGCTATGCAGCCCCACCACTTGATTTAACCTGTAGCTTTTAAAAGAATTGTCAGTTTAAGAAATCTCAGTATCAGGGAAAGTGTTTGGATTGGGTAAGGTTGTGAAAAGATTTGTTTCCAGTATCAGAGTCCTGAGGGAATAAAACTAAAATCTCAAAAAATGGGATAAGTGAAGGAAAAAGGTTTGTATTTAATTAGGAATTAAGAGAGCCCCATAGCTCTGTGGCTCTAAAGAAAGCTCCAACTGGGAGGTTTCTTGTGTAGAGCAACTCACAGCTCACTGGATGATAAAGCAAGTATCAGGCAGATTTTCTTGTGGCCCCTCCCTTCTCCTCTACCCTCTCCCTTCTACACAACAGATGATTTAAAATTAGTACAGTTGCTTAAGTGCTACATTTTCCTCCAAGGGCTTGCTTTCTGGATCTGATATAGTCTCCCCGACACACTTTTTTTTTCCTTCAACCTTTGAATTTCTCAGGTCACAGAGAAGTTGGAAGGACTGTGTAAAGAAACAGCTGTGTAATCTTCCCCTCCAGTCGCTGTCAATATTTAGTTAATTTGCTTTACTTCTCCTATCTAGACATTTATCTAATTGAGTTTATCTGTTCATCGTTTTTGAGCCTGAGTCATTTGAAACAAGGTTGCAAACTCATATTCCTTCACCATTATGTACTTAAACATGTATCTCCAGTAAGAGCATTTTCCTATTTAGTCACAATGCTAGTACCAAACCTAAGAAAACTAAGATGAGCTCCTTATTACTTATAGGCTGTAGTTATATTTTCTCAGTTATCTCCTTTGCTGTTGATGCATATGTTTTAAAGTATTTTCCTCTAATCCAGGGTTCAGTCAATCTAGGGCTATATCCTGGATTGATTTCTGCATTGCATTTGGTTATTTACCTCTTTGTTCTCTTTTAATCTGTAACAAGCCCTCTGCCTGTTTTGTTTGCTCAGTTTCCATGGCCTTGACTTATTTTGGAAAGATCTATAGCAGTCATCATGTTGAATGTCCACGTTTTAGATTTGTCTGCTTGTGTGAAGTGGTTAGATGATGTCTTATTTTGATACTTTACTCACCAGGCACATAATTTCAGATTGCCTGACTATTGGTGATGCTAAATTTGGTTAAGTTTGTGACTCATCATCTATTGTAAAATTACATTTCCCTCTGTGTAAGGAATGATTTATCTAGGAGTTGATATCTTCAGGCCGTGTGAACATCTTGGTCTCCAAAACTTTCAACTAGTAGTTTTAGCATCCAGTGAAGATCCTTTTCTTATTTGATTGTTACAGTGAGCGTTGCAGAATGATAATTTTTCTCATTCTGTTATTGTTTTTTAATATTTACTAGGTGGCATTCCAAAGTAAGAAAAAAACTTTTCCCTCCTTTGCTTATCTCCCTTGTATTAGTAGAGATCGATGTGCTATTTTCACCCAGTGTGTAATCTATCACTACCATTTTTCTTTTTTTTATAAAAAGTTACAATTTTCCTAAATGTGGCCATTTGGAGTCCCATCATTTGGCTCCTGTGTCCATCTGAGGTGACTACATTAGTCTCCGAAGCTTCCTTGATTTCTGATACAGCTATAGATTGCCCTGCTATAGCCGGGACTATAACTACAAGGTTTCGTTTTTTTTGCATTGCGCAGATACAGTACCAATGAAGGGGAGACGTGGAAGACATACATTTTCTCTGAGAAGCCTGTGTTTGTGTATGGGCTCCTCACAGAGCCCGGGGAGAAGAGCACTGTCTTCACCATTTTTGGATCCAACAAGGAAAATGTCCACAGCTGGCTCATCCTCCAGGTCAATGCCACTGATGCCTTGGGTAAGCCAATGCCCCTTTGGCCCTTTCCACAGATACTGATTGACCTCTGGTACATCCCCAGGAGAGTTTGTGATTCTTTGCAAGTTAGCTGTGACACAGCAGCAGTGAAGGTCTACTTGGTTCTTATTGTAGGTGTGTGCATTATTCTTTGCATCCTAGTGTCCTTGTGTAGTCCCCTGGCACACAACAGGTCTAAATCTATGGCTGACACATATGTGAATTATTTTAGTATATGTACTGCCGAAGCAAGCACCATATGTGAATTATTGAATGAATGACTGAATGAGCTAATGAACACTTTTTCAAATCAGCAATCCCAAGGGGACATATTCAATGAGTATGTTTATGTTAGTCAGCTTTCTGTCTGTTTGACAAAATGCCTGAGAAAAATCCGTTTATAAAAGGAGGAAAGATTGATTTTGGCTCATGATTTCAGTCCACACAAAGTACAGAACAGCATGGTGGGAGCTGTGGTGGAGGAAGCCTGCTTACCCCATGGCTGCTTGGAATCAAAGAGAGAGTTGGAATTAAAGAGAGAGGTCTGGGGTCTCACTAAGGTTCCCCAGTGACCTGACTTCCTCTCACTAGGCTCCACCCCCACCTCCTCCCAATAGCAACAGAGGATGGTGACCAAGCCTTCAATACTGGCCCTTTGGGGAATATGGCATATCAAACTACAGCAAGGACTTACTATCTGTAAGGCATTCATTGTGTCCAGTGATCCAGGGTCCTCTCAGAACTGTCTGGAGTCCAGTCACAATTTGCTAGTCTAGACATGGGACATGTAAGTAAACAGGGAGAAGTGAAACTCTTCAGCAGGCCCTCTGAACCTCCTTATGTTCTCCTACCCTTTTCCTACTAATCTGCCTGGGACATCATATTTCCAGCTGCCCAGAACTTCACCTGACCTTTCTTGTCTCCAGCCATTCTGCCTCCATTATTTGCAATCCTGTTTACATTTCCAGATCCAACACACTTGTCTCCGACATCTCAACCAGATGACATTGCCTGTCTTTTCTATGCCCAGAAATAAGCATATTCATTACTCTTTGGGTTATAATTTGTGTTTGTTACTCTGTGTGTGTCATCTTCCTTTAACTAGATTATAAGACCCCTAAAAACAAGAATAAGTCCTGTGCAAGCTTATGTTCTATCTGCTGAATAGCCTGATTGTCTCACATCAGGGTTTAATAAGTCTTTACCAGTTTGAATAGTGTTGAATTGACAGTGCTGTAACAGCTTCAAATAGTGTTTAATCTCACTGAAGACATATTTAAAAGACACAGGTACCAAGACAGACACAGGTATATCTGGGATTCATAGAAAGTACTCTACTGATATTTGAAATTAATGTGGGGCAGTAGGGTGAATACAAGTTGTCTTGCTATTTCTCATCCTCTTTCCACAAAGATCCTGCACCTCCCCAAAAGGCAAGTGAATTCTCCAGTGTGCTCAGCTGTCCTACCAGATGTGTCCAAACTACTGAGGAAGCAAGCAGGGAATAATAGTCCTGAATGATATCACCTGTCAAGGATTTACCTGTCCCTACTTCCCTAGGAAAGAAACACCCCTGGTTACATAAAGGGAACTGTTAACTCTCTTAAAATAATTTAGAAGTTTGGATGGTGCTAAAAAGTGGCTTATTTCTTCCCAGCTTTCTGGGATGAACATTTGTGTCTCATGTGGCATCATCTTTATTCTTGTGAGTGCTACCAGCTTCAGCTCGAGTCAGTTAGAGCATGGGACAGCTCCTGAGCTCTGTGTGCTTGCTGGGTGGCAGCAATATGCATAGGAAGTGGGACACTAAGCTGATGGGGCAAGTGAGGCAGGAAGCCATGCATGGGTCTGGCTCTGATGCTTCGCATTAACTTGGTTTGTCCTCAGGGGTTCCCTGCACAGAGAACGACTACAAGCTATGGTCACCTTCTGATGAGCGGGGCAATGAGTGTTTGCTCGGACACAAGACTGTCTTCAAACGGAGGACCCCCCACGCAACCTGCTTTAATGGAGAAGACTTTGATAGGCCAGTGGTCGTGTCCAACTGCTCCTGCACCCGGGAAGACTATGAATGGTTGGTGCTTCTCGCACCGCTGGGGGATCAAGTTGCATTATATTCCCTCAGCAGTGTTGGGGAAAGAGACAAGTGCATGGCCCTTTCCCCTGTTAAAGGGAAAGGAATAGAAGGGAATAAACATTTTAAAAGTATCTTTTATGTTGCAGGAAATATGTTTTCAAAAGTTGCCCTCTAGTTCTTACAGCTGTATGAAGCAGTTGGGGTGCTGTGACCCAGGGAAGCTAGTCGTTTATTCAGGGATAAAAGCTCTGGGATTTACTTCTAGGAGGGTGACCTGAAAAAGGAGAGTGCTGAAGGTTCCACTGTAGGTAACAATTTTTCATAGGACCCATATCCTAGAAAGACTTATTTCTTTCTCTGAAATGAAGGTGTGTGTGCGTGTGTGTTTGTGTACTTCTTCCTCATAACTTACTATTTTAGCAAAATATCCAAGGCACTGTTGGAAATGCTAAGAGTAGAAATGACTTGTGCCTAAATAACTATGGCAGGAGATGGAAAGGGGCAGGTACCTTACGGGAAGAACAGGTGCTTTTACTGCGATTACTGAAAAGAAGGTAAAGGCTGTGAGTTGCAGTTGGTGGAGCAGGGAAGTTTTAGAGGAAGTCCTGTTTGAGATGGACTTTACAGAAGCATCAGGATACGTGGACAGGGGATTTCAAGACCAGGTAGCAGCAGTGTGGTAGTGTGGAGGCAGGAGAGCTTTGGCAATTTAGTTTGGATGCCTTTTGGAGGTAGCAAGCAGGAGCAATGAGTGGAAATGAGGTTGAAAAGATCAGGCACAGTAGGATTGGAGGCCCTAAAGGGCATTAATTCTATAAGCAGGAGGGGCCTTGAAGACTTCTGAGGAGTATTGGTCAGAACAAAGCTTAGCTATAGGAAGATGATTCCAGCAGTAGAGTGCATAGGATTTCTGAGCTCCCTGACAGTCCCACCAGTCTATGATTCAGGAGGAAACAGTTTTACCTTAGGCAGAGGTGTCGATAGAGCTTTGCTTTGAACATAAACAGAATGCACATTTCAGTGGTTGCAGAGGGACAAAGGGACTATACACTTACTAAAGCTAGTACCCTCTGGTATGTCTAGACCAGAGGTTGGGACAGGATCTTAGAGAAATGTTCTCAGCTCTGAAGATCATATGGCTTCTGTGGTCTCTGTTGCACCTACTCAGCTTTGCCTGTGGTAGTGCCCACAAATGAGTGAAAGCAGCTGCACAGAAGGGGGATGGCTGCGGTCCAGTAAAACTTTATTAAAACAGCCAACTGGTTTTGACTACTTCTGGTCTAGACCAGTGCTTCTGAAACTTTAATGTGAGTGTGGATCACTTGGGGTCTTGTTAAAATGCTTTCTGCTTCAGGGAGTTCCTGGGCCTGCAGTTCTGCCAGGTGCCTAAGGGATATGATGCTGTTTATCTGTACATCTGCCCTATGAGCAGCAAGACTTAGACTGTACAGGACAGGCATTCCCTTAAAGGTGAGTGCTGCCAAGGTGACAGCACAGCCCCTTGATCATTCCCAGAATTTGGTATCTCTAGGGGTCTTGGAACCAACTTCCCCTAGAGCACTGACAGAGAACCATACTTCAAAGTAGATAATAGTGTTAAATAGTGTTAAAACTAAATAAAAATACATAAAAATCCAAGAAATCCTTGGATTACTTCTTTCATGATTGCTGTTATGCTTTTTAATAAAATAACAAATGTTAAAATTTTCCTCTTCCTCTGCAACCCCTCTTACTCCAATCAAAATAAAAACAAATGGCGCTTAGCATGCCTGCCTGGGTAGGCTGGCTGCACGTCTGCAGGTTTCCCACGCCTGTCCTATCTGCTCTGCTGGAATCTGCTGGCTGCTTATCTCTGCTGTGTGCTGAGTCTTTATTAGGGACCAAGAAACCTGCCTGCTTCGCCCCTTGTGGATTGGGCTGCAGATCATATGAGATCAGGCAATGATGGAACCATGAAAATGGCAAAGGGTGTACTGATTTCAGATTATCCTCAGTTGTTCCTGCTTGCAGTGGCTACTAGAAAGGAGCCAGTCTGACTGCAAGGCTCTTGGGAATGTCTGATGAGATTGGGCTATGGCACTGAAGGGCAGTGGTCCCAAGAGAGATAGCGAGAGATGAGATGAAAATGAGCCAACAGATATCTATTTGTTGGTTTAGCATGACTTGACAACTGTATTTGAAAATCAAGTTATATCTGATAGTCTTTTCAGACCATACCAGGAAGCCCAACTCTTGGCTGGTATGTTCCCTGATATCAGGGATAGTTTTTGTGTTTTTTTAAAAACATCTTTATATTTCTCCACATTGCCAAGATACGTGGCTTTCAAATTCTTGGCTGTGACCCCTAGTGAGCAACACATTTTATGTTATGACCCTGTAGCTGTGTGTTATGTAGGCGTAAAAGCACATGTAATTAAAATAGAAGTTTTATGGGACCACATTTACATTTAAGTGTGTGAGGCCTTTGTAATCTTCTATTCTTATGGGAAGAGTAGGTAGCTGGATTTGGCCCTTCAAAGTATTTCACAGTTCACCAGGGTGTGACCTGCAGTCCAAGAAAGCTGCCTAAGAATTGAGTGCTTTACTAATGGAGGCAAATAAATAATTAGCTAATATTTCACCCAATCTCTGAAAAGATTTAAATTAGCCATTCAGTAAAAATGCACTGATTGAATGAGTCCTTTTTTGATACACTAATAAAACTGCCTTATGAACAACCTCTACATATGGGTAAGTTCAGATTATATAAAACACACAAACCAATTTGCCCTGTATCTTATCACACTTCTCATATAAGAAATGTTTAATAAATATTGTTGAATTGAGTAAAGTACATGAAGCTTTTCAAGTAGTGCACGTGGATGTGAAAAATTCTTTTGAAATACAAACTTGACAGTTTGGATGGAGCCCTGGAAAGTATTTAGTACAGCTGCCTGGCTTTCAAGTTATTACACGTGGCCCAGAGAAGCCCTCCAGTTAAAAGTGGAGCCAAGATTTGTTCAAGACCTCATGCTTCCTACTCCCATGGAGCTGGGAGTGTTGGGACATGTGATGCACCAGATCATGGGAAGTCCTGTGAAACCAAAGTTCCACATCCGAAAATACAGAATGAGGACTCTAAGTGATGTAGATAGTACATAAACAGGTTCTTAAGTGACATTGAATCTTTAGTCAAAATAACTTCTAAAAAGTTCTTTTTAAATTTCTCTGTCAATTCTCCTGATTATGTCAAGAGAGTTTCACTAGAGCTAGTCTTTATTTACCATTTGCCAGTGCATTTTAACTAAGAGGGACAAGGCCCAGAGACTAGGCAGGGAGCTGGGGCTCGGTAAAATCTGATATTATTCTGGTAATGGCATGATGTTTTATATTTGTCTGTGGTGTATCCTAGTGGTTTTCCAATGGAGGTGCTGATCAAAATGTTCTTTCACTGATGTATTTTTATCTAGAAAAGTGAGTATTTTTTTTAAAAGGGCATATTAAATAACTTATAATACAAGTGATAAATAATACAGTAAAAGTCACAGGGTTGCTATTGAAATGCCTGAAATGAGCAGTAGACTGGCCTGAATGAATTGGAATTCCCTTTTCAGTGACTTCGGCTTTAAGATGAGTGAAGATTTGTCCTTAGAAGTATGTGTTCCAGACCCGGAATTTTCTGGAAGGCCATATTCCCCGCCTGTGCCTTGCCCCATGGGTTCTACTTACAGGAGAACAAGAGGGTACGTATTATAGCTTTGTCAAGGCTGCTCCTAAGCATCCTTGACACCCAGGACCGCATGGACTCCTTTCATATTCTAAATCCTGAATTCCAAATCAGCAGGTTGCACGCAGTTGGGCAACAGTTAAAACTATGAAGCCTGCAACTCTTCATTCCCTGTGGGGAAGCAAGTACAAGTGGGAGTCTGTGAGAGTCTGCAGCTCCAGGAACATCTTAAGTCCTACTCCTCAGGAGGGAAAGGTCTTAGAGGAGTCTAGAGATGAGACAGATTCAGATTTAAAAGTGTTGCCTGGGATGCTCAATTGTCTGGACTTGATTTGTCTAATTATAAGCAGAACTGACTCAGAATGAACTAACACCTTCCTCCTAGCTCTATAGGGAAATGTGTGTGTGGAAGCTCTTGCTCCTGGTAGGGATATGTTCCCTGTTATGGTACCTGTGTGACTTTCCTTTGATGTTTCTGATCTCTTGCTTTGGGGTTGGGCAACAGCTACCGGAAGATTTCTGGAGACACTTGCAGTGGAGGAGATGTCGAAGCACGACTGGAAGGAGAACTGGTCCCTTGTCCACTGGAAGGTAAGAGGCAGTTTCTTCCCTTGACATCTTGAGGTTTCACTGAAGCAATACCACGATCTCACCTAAGTCAGGCTGTGACTCTTGTAACCTCGTGGAGGAAAAACAATAATTAGAAGAATCATAGAATTCTCTTTTCCCCTTCAGCTAGTCTCCAGACTAAATCTGTATTAGTCTCACACCTTCATAGGAATGTAAAATACCCTGTGTTGATTCAATGTTTTGAGGGAAATCCTTCTATTTATTGAAAAATATTTATTTTGTGCCTGTTGTATGCTAGGCACTGGAGGCTGAGGAGTGCCCTCAGACTTTTGTTTGTTAATATGTTTGTCAAAGTTGAATATAAAGAGACCTTTGGCTTCCTAAGAACTATCTAAGTGGTCTATCTTAATTTTATAATAACAATATTTATAATTAATACTTCAATGGAATTTTACAGATTTTAATATACTTTCCAATGTATTACCAATTTAATTAGCCCACCGAGGCAGGTATTGTCAGATGTATATGTATATATGTGTGTATATTAGCATGTTCAGAGGAAAGAGTAAAAAGATTTTTAGAAGATCACACATCTCTCAAGTGAGAGTTAAAATTCACACTCTAAGGCCCTTCATTGGACATCACTCAAATTTCAAATAAGTGTCATTCGTATTATTTTAGATTAACATTATTTCTACTAATTAAGAAAAACTTTTTTGGAGTGACTACACATGCTGTAAAGGTATAGTGGGGATTCAGAACAGGTTTTAAAGTTGATGATGTAACGTGGGGTGTTGTAATATAAAGGAAATTACAATACCTTAAGAATAGTTAATCTCTTGGGATCTTTTCTTCCTTCACTCTCTTTCTGGTTCTTACTCACATAGAGCTTCCTTCTTCCCTCTTGGTGAGGGAAGGCGGCTGGTGCTGACTTGGTCAGCAATGGTGGTGTCCTGTTGAACCATCATAAGTGCCAACCAGATCCTGGAAGAAGTGTCGTCTTCTGCAGGCAGGCACGGCAGCCTCTTGTTGGCTCACTGCTTGCCAGCTTGCCCTGGTATTTTTCATACTAAGCTCATTAGTCCCTTAATTTAATCTTCTATCATTACTACAGTAATTAACATACCTCACTGTGGAGACTTAAAAAGAATCACTGCTTCAGCAGATTCCTACAAATGAGCAGATAATATTAAATATTCCCCGATCAAGAGCTGTTGTTGATGAGGGTTGGGTGAGTAGGGTTGGAGTGATTGCTCTTATGAGGCTGGAGTGCATACTTTTGTAATAAATATTTCTGAAAATAATTCAGCGAGGGACAAAACAGTTTGTTTAAAGCCATCAAAACTGTCAGGAAAGCCATTTTCTCTTCTGACAGGAAAAGATAGAACAGGGAATAAGGTAGAAAAAGTCTCATTTCAGTGTAGGCTACCTCCTAAATGTCAAAGAAAAGAGAAAATAAAAGGAAGGGAATAGAAAGCAGGGAAGTGCCCAGAAAAAAATAATGCTGGTTTTACAGGACTAATGGGAACCATAACATTTTTGGAAAGATGAAGTAATCTGGGCATCTGGAAGGATTTGTAAAATGCAGTAATTTTTCTTCCTTTGTGATTGCTTTAATAATGCACATTTCTAGGCCTCAGCTGAGAATCCTTTTCCTTTTTGAGGTTAGGCAGTGCACAAGATTGCACTGCATGCTGCAATCTGCCTAACCCTAGAGCAGGCCTTTCTGGACTGGGGTTGTCCTACATGGGCATTAGTTTCTTAGAAGAAACAAAGTAGCAAAGTAGGTTTTTAGATGCTGGAAAGCAGCGTGGGGGAAAAAGACTGCTGCAAATGTGGCTTTCATTATGTGCCCCCGAGTCATCACTGTCTTCCTGCCTGGGAATTACAAAATGGGACATTTAGTTATGTGGTGGTGGCTTAAGTACTTTTGAATGAAGAGAAACCAAAGGAAGAGAAGGCAACATTACCTTCTTAAAATTTTCAGGTGTATTTATTTTTTGACTAATTTTCTATATCAAAACCCTTTTTTTTTTTTTTTTTGGTACTAGGGCCCGGATCCTTGTGCCTGCTTGAGGGAGGGGTGGGAGGTGGTGGCTTAAGTACTTTTGAATGAAGAGAAACCAAAGGAAGAGAAGGCAACATTACCTTCTTAAAATTTTCAGGTGTATTTATTTTTTGACT
>NW_004624880.1:3567505-3653485 GCF_000247695.1 Heterocephalus glaber | reverse complement strand
GGAAGAGAAGGCAACATTACCTTCTTAAAATTTTCAGGTGTATTTATTTTTTGACTAATTTTCTATATCAAAACCCTTTTTTTTTTTTTTTTTTTAAAGTACATGTGAACTCCCTGAGTGAAGGGATGGTTGAGGGAGGGGTGGGAGGTAGTGACTAATCCAGGCGTGAGGCAGAGGGATTCAGATTGCATCTTGGTACCATATGCAACATATTTTCCAAATAGATTTCTTTAAAATCATTTATTTTTCATTTTAAGAGTCTTTATTTTTAGTCTCTCCAAGGAGATGACACAAGTAACAAATATTTGGATAGGGACAAATTCAAGAAATAGCAACTAAACATTATCTTCAGTTTTACCCTAAGCTGCACATAGTCCCAGCTTCTTCTTATCCTCCTTTCTCCTTTCTCCCTTTTTCTGGATGGCAATTCCTCTCCAACTTCTCTGAGTTGGGTCCTCATTACCCATTTATTATAAATAATTTTGCAAAGGATACAGATGAACAAGCAGATGGAAGAGATCTATGGGGCGAGTTGTGGGAGAGAAGGATGTGCTGGTTCTGTGCCCTTCCAGGGTGTGCTGTTTTCCAGAGACTTCCTCGTGATTGGCTGTCCAGAAGCTCTCACATGGATGTCATAGGCAGGGACACTAATGTTCTGCTCACCTCCACTCCTGTGGAAGAATCTGAATTATCTTCCAGGCTATTTCTTACGTGGAAAAGAGAAAGCACTAGGTCTTCTGGTACTGATGTTTTACATTAAGTAAGTTTCTTTAAGTACCCTGGGCCTCCCTTTCTATGTCTTAAAAATGACAGGCTGGAGGTATAGCTCAGTGGTTGAGTATTTGCATATGTTTAGCATCTGCAGGGTCCTGACTTTGAGCCTCAGCACCAAAAAGAAAAACAAACAAAAAGAAAGTCATCAGATGTGATTAATATCAGCACCATAAGAGGCGCCGTAATAGACTGAGTTCAGATCTTGGTTCTGCTACTTACTGGGTGTGTGACCTTGAGTGAGTTATGTAACCTTTCTGATCTCAGTTTTCTCATCTGTAAAATTGGGTTCATAATAGTTCTTCCATCATATGGTTGTTAATGAAGACTAAACAATGCTTGGTACATAGTACATCATGGAAGTATTTGTTAAGGAGAAACAGAATGTTTGTGATGATTGTGGGCTGAAATAGTCACATTATAAATTAATAAATATTCTGGAAGTAATGGATTATTGCTTTGAAATATCAGACAGATTGATCTAATAGCTGCTGGTCATTGTGAACAATATGAATGAGTAAACAAATTTATTAGACAACTCGATTATAGGTCTTTAATGATTACTGGTTGGTAGTCAACAAGATTATGGTGTGTGTTAGCTTCCTATTGTTGTAACAAATCCATGAGACAATTAACTTACAAAGAGAAAAGGTTTATTCGCTCACAGTTTTGGACATTTCAGTCCATCATTGGCTTTGGACCTGTGGTTCGGTAGCGTGTGATGGTGGGGAATGTGTGATAGAGCAAAACCTCCCAGCGGCCAGGAAGCAAAAGAGTGGAAGAGGAAGCTGCTGGGGCTCCAGTGTCTCCTGTGGCGGCACAGCTCCAGTGATCTACAGCTTCCCACTGGGCTCCACCTCTTAAGGTTTCCACTGCTTTCCAATAGAGCCAACCTGGGGCCCAAGCCTTTAACACATGGGCCTTTAGGGACATTCCAGATGAAAACTATAGTATGATGCTATGGGATAGAGTCAGGAGAACATGGGGATTAGTCTCATTTATATTGATGAATGTGACTCTAAAGACTTTATACTGGGCCCAGAAGTGTGAATGCTGATGAGGCAGGAGGATCAAAAATTTGCACCTAGCCTAGACAACTTAACCACTTAGCAAGACCCTGTATCAAAATAAAAAAGGAGCTGGAGATATAGCTGAGTATAAAGCTATTAGGTTCAATCTCCAGTGCAAAAAAAAAAAAAAAAAGTAATAGAACAGTTGCAGATGTAGAAACAGATTCACTGGAGTTGAAGTAACTTGCCCAAGGCAGAATTGTGATTCTATTACATGCCTTCTGAGTCTGGGTCGCTCTTGCACTTTATTCAGACCACGTGACAATGGGGTTGAGGTTGGTGTGTGAGGAAAAAATAGATCAGGCTTGTGGGGAGCTTTCAGCCTCCCCTGGACCCACCCCTGTTATTTTGTGCCTGGCAGAGGAGAATGAGTTCATCTTGTATGCAATGCGGAAGTCCATCCACCGCTACAACCTTGCATCTGGAGCAACTGAGCAGTTGCCACTCACAGGGCTGCGGGCAGCGGTGGCCCTAGACTTTGACTATGAGCGCAACTGCTTGTATTGGTCTGACCTGGCCTTGGACATCATCCAGGTGAGTCAGCCCTTGGTCTCCTCCAGGTGCTGGACCTCGTGACTGCCCAGTCCTGGTAAGCTTCAAGCAAGGGCTCAGGACATGTATGGCAGGAGACTGGGGAGTGTAACTTACCTGAGGGTTGACAGACAAACTTGTCAGTTGTGTGTTATAGTGTTTTCTTTCCCTGCCTACTTCTGTCCGTAAAAGAAGGATAAGAGAAGCCCTAAATCCACATCCTTTGCCAAAAGTAAGATCTTACTTTTCCTACTGGTAAGATGCTGAAACAAATAATGTAGGATTTTTAGTCGCCCCCTAAATTATGATATAATAACATTTGACTTATCAATTCTTCATGTAATTATTCACTTTAGTTATTCTGAACATAGATCAGAGCCAAGAAGTAGCTGGGCACTGTGTTGTATGACTGTAGTCCCAGTTATGTGGGGGGTTGGGGCAGGAAGATCATTTGAGCCCAGGACTTCGGGGCCATCCTGGGCAACATTAGTGAGATTCCATTTCTTAAAAACAAACACAGTAATGGGCCGGGGATTTAGCTTAGAGGTTCCGCCGCCTGCCTAGCAAGCACAGGGTCCGAGTTCCATCCCCAGTACCAAACAAACAAACAACACAATAATAAAATACACATACATGTATATACACTCACACAAAGACAGGAAGGAAGCATGAAAGGTCCCTGGACAGGCCACAGAGCCATACCCTCATACCCTTGAATCTATACATTTTAAAGGAAAATTTTTTAATCTGTGTTCATTGTCTACTTCATCTATTTAGAAAAGTAGTTCCAATGAGTGTTATTTCTATTCTCAACCCAGTCAAAATTTTTCAGTGCTTGGGTTTTGGGATGGTAATGTGTGTTGGTGACTACTGATTGTACTTTTCCCAATGGTAGACCTCAATGGCCAACAGCCTTGCAAAGGAAGGACTATAAGAGCAGATATAAGAACATGGACATAATAGCAATCTGGTTCATTTATTTTAAAATCAAATAGACTCGGGCATCTCGGTAATCTCTGACCCTATTATTGTGATACAGGGCCTAGTTTAGTAGCCAGTGTTCATGATGATAATGCAGAGTGATATAAATGATTAAATTCTCTGTGTTGTTCTGTTTAAAATAGGAAATCATAATACATTTTAGCAGTGCTCTTTTTAAAACCCAGCTTCATGTATTTGGAAAGTTTATGACTATAAAATGCCTCAGCCCTTGGCAGTCTGGCTAGTTGAATAAAGGATTACTTTCCCTTTGTGGGATGAGCTTGTAAGGGTCGCCTGCACATTTCACAGCATTTTATTCCTGTTTTTCTCTGTTTAGCGGCTTTGTTTGAATGGGAGTACTGGGCAAGAAGTGATCATCAATTCTGGCCTGGAGACAGTAGAAGCTTTGGCCTTCGAGCCCCTCAGCCAGTTGCTTTACTGGGTGGATGCTGGATTTAAAAAGATTGAGGTATGCATAGTTCCATGTTGTTCTTGATTAAGTGAGCAAGCAGAATGCCTGGGCATTGGGCCAGATTGACACAGAGGTGGGAGCCAGTGTTTCAAATTACTCTGGAAATTTCCTGAGAACTAGAGAATGGACTAACTGAGCCTCCAGAGAAGGGAGAAAAGGGGTATGGGGTCATCTCAGAATGATTGTTCACTGCCAAGAAAGTGCCATGTGAGAACAGGATGCCAAACCTATCAGAAATTTCATTAAGGCACCACTTTGACTGCAGAAGCATAGAGTCATAACCATAAAGATAATAATGCCATATCAATATTATTCCAGTATTATTAGCCCAGTATTATTCTAGAGTAATAATGACAGTGTCATCCTCCTCCTCATTATTATTAATCTGCACCTGTTTGTCACTTAGCTACCCAATAACTTCTCCCATTTTATCTACTCAAGGCAATGTGAGGGTGATAAATGGCCTGTAAACTACCACAAGCATTGTATTTAGGAGTATAGGTATGTTCAGCTCCTGCAAGCTACTGCCAAGACCCTGGCCCTGCCTCAGCAGCTCTTTGTATAGTCACTACATAGAGGTACAGCAGGCGTGCTAATTGGGAATTGGAGTAGAAGCCAGGAGATGGGGAGAGCCAAGTGCAGTGGCAAGACAAAAGACACAGACTTGAAAGGCAGCCCTGAATTCAGGCTTTACCTTGCCAACTAAGTGACACAGCACAAGGGACTTATTTTCTTCAAGCTTCTATTTCTTCATGGGTAAGACAAAGATTCATTTACTCATTCAGCCCTTCCACAAGTACTCTTTGTGTCTGCTGTTTGTCAGATCTGGTCTTAGGTTCTGATGGTATAGCAGTTGTCAAAACATGCAGGTTCCCATTCCGATAGGCATTTGAGGTTCAGTGGAGGAAGCAAAATGAAGAAATATAGAATTAGTTCTGTTGCTGATGAGTGCTGTAAAGAACAGAAGGCGGGGTCTGTGACTGCATGGCTGGCAGTGGGCAGCATTAGGAAGGTGGATGAGGGAGGCCTTCTGAGGCTGTGGCATCCAAGCTCAGCCTGACTATGAAGGGAATAACTGCAGTGTTCCCCTCCCAAGCGATGTTGACCAAAGTGGACAAGATACAGAGTGCCTGGTACCAACTGAATGCTGCCTTGGTGATCTCATCTTTGCTATTTCTGTCCTTTCCTTTCTTGTGTGTGACCGACTAGATGTATGTTTGCTAAGAGTTAGAAAAATGCAGGTGACATGTAAACTACTACCTCTTCACAAGCTTGTTGGGTTACCATTGCTCAGCTCAAATACTGTTAGTGTAACTGGTGTAAGATGAGTCTGGCACCAGAGCTCCTGATGTGCTTTGACCAAGGTGGGTCAGAAGATATAAGGAGGCGACGTGTAGCTGGATTTTGAAGAAAAGTTGCCATGTGTTAGAGTGAGTAGAGTAGAGGACAGGCCTGGGTTGGGATATAGCAGAAGAGGACAGGAGCAAGTTAGATGTGGAGAACTGTGAGCCAAAACAGGAGAGGGGGAATGTGGAGTCTTCATTGCAAGTTTATGATATTTATTTATTTGTTTTTTATTTTTGGTACTGGGGATCAAACTTGGGTCCTTGCGCTTGCACAGCAGGTGGTGAAACCACTGAGCTAAATGCCCGGGCCAAGATTATGATATTGTTAATTTGTTTTGTGGGTAGAATAGAGCTGTTGGTGGCTTTGAAGCATGGAGTAACATGGGTAGGTTAAATAAGTTAACAAAATTGAGTACAGTTGGCCCTCCAAGTCTGTGTGTTTTGTATCTATGGATTGAAAATACTCAGAAAAGCAAAACAAAACTAACTGTACTGAACATGTACAGATTTTCTTTGCTTATTATTCTGTAAACAACACAATATAAACTATTTGCATAGCATTTACATTGTATTAGGTATTAACAGTAGTCTAAAGATGATGTAAAGTATATAGGAGGAGGTGCACAGGTTACATGCAGATATTATTCAGTATTATGGGCTCGAGTATCCGTAGAGTTTGGTATCTGTTTGTGTGTATGTGTGTGGAGGGAGATCCTAGAAGCAACCCCCTGAGGATACTGAGGGATGAGTAGAAGTGTCTTACTGAGGGATGACTGCATTTTACTGTACAGGTCATCATGCCATAGTAATGGGAGCAGTGGTTTGGCACATAGGTAGTTCTAGCTTCTCTGTCAGACTGTGTGAAAATTGTCACATGAGCCATGGGAGAAGTCAGTTCATTCTGACTGGAAATTGAGGCAAATTTCTCAGATGGCTCTGGGAAAGGGAGTCAGGTAGGTATAGGGGATGCAGATAGAAGCTGTAGAGGACTCTGACAATAAGGATTTTTTAAAAAGCTCAGACCTAGTTTGGCCTTCCCCTCCTCTTTTTGTCAGGTAGCTAACCCAGATGGTGACTTCCGACTCACAATCGTCAATTCCTCTGTGCTTGATCGGCCCAGGGCCCTGGTCCTCGTGCCCCAAGAAGGGTATGTATATCCCCAAAAGGAAATCAGCATTGTGTCAGATGTTGCAACAGTAGAGTCTCATAAAAATGCAAACCTCTGGGCAAAAACTCTGCTTCTTGTGAATGTGGTGGAAATAATCCATTAACTGAGAGTTTTGTAACCACTGCACAGTCATGGAGGTCAGGTAATTCCATTTGCTTCTCATTAGCAAGCATCAGACGCTCTGGGCATCCAGATGTCTTGCATCTGTGGGGTGTTTCTCTAAAAAAGGTAATATTAGAAGAGAGTCTCTGTAGACTAGACAGACCTGCTTATATATTGTGAGGATTTTTTATCTTGAGTTTCATGCATGGCACAATATTTAATTCAATCTGTCTTTCCCTATCTACCCCCTCCAGGATATGTGGCCATTCTGTTTCAAAATTAGTATGTATTTGAGAAATGCAAAGGTGCTTTTCATTAACTCTTTAAGGAAACAACTAACATGGAAATTTTGTATTAGTTTTCCTTGCCTTTCCTCGTTTGTAGCCCTTATGATTGAGAACTAGCACTCATTTTTGAAAAGAAAATTCTAAAAGCAATCTATGTACTGATTACAAGTATTAAAAGAGAAGAGAAGTTTATGAAATGAAATGTATTTGTTTCTTCTGTTCTCAATCTTAACTCTTTACCTTCATGGATCCTAGGGCTAATCATTGTTAATAGTTATGTATCTTTCAAAATTACTTTTACCTACATACAAGGATTGTCTTTTAAACACATCCCCTACACCTAGATGCAGGTGCACACACCAAATAGAATCATAGTGTAATTACTACTTTGTAACTTTTAAATGAAATATATATAGAGAGATAGATATTGAGATGTGTATCTATATCTGTATGCATGATAGTTTCATGTGAGTAAATACAGGTTTTTGGCTTTCATTATATTCTTTTATATGTACTGTCATTTTTTTTCTCTACTGAGGACACTATGATTAATATACATATATGTACATTTTTGTATATTATCTTCACATAATTTGATTATAAATAAATTCCAGGAGAGGGGTTTGTAGGTCTGGGGATTTAGCGGCTTCAGATATCACAGTTCCAGATGATTATGATAATGATTGTTAGAGAGGTTTCTCTCTTCACTGGAGTAGTATTCAGCTCTCATGCCTCTTTTTGCCTATTTTGACCAGAGTGATGTTCTGGACTGACTGGGGAGACTTGAAGCCAGGAATTTATCGGAGCAATATGGATGGTTCTTCTGCCCATCGTCTTGTGTCAGAGGATGTGAAGTGGCCCAATGGCATCTCAGTGGATGACCAGTGGATCTACTGGACGGATGCCTACCTGGACTGCATCGAGCGCATCACCTTCAGTGGCCAGCAGCGCTCGGTTATCCTGGACAACCTCCCGCATCCCTATGCCATTGCTGTCTTTAAGGTGAATCTTTATTTGTCCCACCAGTGGGCATTCTGCAGAGAAGGTCCAGAGCCTCCTGAGGTCCAGAGCCAGGACCTTTTGGGTTTTTGCAGAGATACTGTCAGACTTGTGGGAAATTGGTTCTTTTCTGAATTTGAATTGTTTAAGCTCTTAAATCTGAATTGTTTAAGCCCTTAAGGAGGGATGCCAGACAAAGGTGTCAGGGGTCCTGCCTTTCAGATCATTAACATTTCAAAAAATTAACAGCTGAGGTTATTTTTCATGAGTGTTCTGGATTTGCCCTTCAGTGCTGGTAGTTTCATTTTGGTTCTGTGTCTTCACCTTTTGTAAGGTTTCCTTGCTTCATTCCCCATTAACTGAAGAGGAGCAGCCTATTCCCTCTGATGTCTTTCAGGTCTGTTTGTATTCCAAAGACCTCTGACCCACATTGGGAAGCAGATTTCAAACTGAGGAGTGTTGCTGTAGTCAAGGTCCAGTGCTCACCAGATAGTTTTTTGGGGGCAGTTCCTTCTGTGTGGATAGTTCATGAGGTTTGGATGAAACCACTGAGTCTTTCATTTAAGTGAAATCTTAACCCAGTATTCAGCCAATAAATATTTGTTATCTCTAGTATGAGGGAGCTCTTGTCTTTACAAAGGGCCCAGAACAAAGCACAGAAGATCTGGCCTAATAGGCAAAAGTTTTCTTTTTAGAATGAAATCTACTGGGATGATTGGTCACAGCTCAGCATATTCCGAGCTTCCAAATACAGCGGGTCCCAGATGGAGATTCTGGCCAGCCAGCTCACAGGGCTGATGGACATGAAGATATTCTACAAGGGGAAAAACACTGGTAAGACAGAGTCTCCTCCTTTATCTCCCCAGAGTTGATCTCAAGAAGGGGCTGCGTGTGGGCAATCTCTACTCAGAGCAGGATCTGGCAGCCTGCGTCTTTGTTGTCACGACAACATGCACATTATTTAATTTCTTCCTAATGATATCTTAATTTCTTTTCTAATGATACACAAACAGCTGGAAGACAGCATGTTTTTGCTTGCTGAGAGTGTTGGTGCTTGGTGGGTAATTACAGCCTCCTTCTGCCCTTGGCCCTTCACTGATTGGTGGTGTGACTTTGGTTGCAGCTGGGAGAAGCCCAGCATGTGCCTAATCCCCGCTTGGCACACTTACAGGGAGCCATGCTGTGCTCTGGGCTGGGTGCTCACACAGTCGTGTGCCCACTGAACATACCCACCTCTGTTGTGATGGCTGTGTGTAGTTGTACACTATTTTCATTCATGTTTCCTGCCCTGAACCTCTAAACCTCATAAAGGAAAAGACTATGCCTTGTTTGTTTCTCAACAGTTTTACTAGTCCCTGGCCTTTTATAGGTGCTCAGTTTGTATTTGTTGAAGGAAGAAAGGATGAAAAGAGAGGAGAAGGGCTGCCTGGGTGTATATGGTTGGCATTTTAAGATCTGTTGGGTGGATGAGGCTCAAGCACTGCTAGAGGGTTTGATCCTGGAAGTTGGGACTACTCAGTAGGAAGCCTTCCTTCCTTGGCTGCCTTTACTCTTGCATATCTCCAACAATGCTGGTAATTCTGTAGGAGAAAGACCAGGGCACTCCCAAGAAAACTAGTCCCTTTAAGAATTACCCTCCTTATCTCTACAGGATTAAATAGCATCCTGGGTTTACTGACTCTCTTTATTGACAACCTCTAGGTTTCTTGTTTTGAACTAGAATGTTGATGCTGTTTTGCTGGTTCTTGGCTTACTCTGTACTAAAAGAAAATTGACAATGAAAATAATACAGTTATAGATATCGTTATCCCTTTGGGACCAAGGAAGATAGGATGAGAACTCCCCTGGAGGACTACAGTGTCCTACAAAAGTAGATCTGTCTAGGGCTGGGGCTTTGGTGCAGTGGCTTCACTGCCTGCTGTGCAAGTACAAGGACCCAGGTTTGATCCCCGGTACCAAAAGTAGATCTGTCTTACTGTTGTCTTCCCCACAACCTGTCAGGGGACAGACTGGTATTATGATTCATGGTTTGCAGGTTAGGGAAAGAAATCTTAGATATTAATTAGCTTTCTCAAAAGTTCTCACTAGTATAGGGGCTGAGCTTTGGTTATAGTCTCAGAGAAGTCACATCCTTTGGAGAGGAGATACATGTTTTAAACAGGAAGGGATGGAGGAATCTTGCTTCTCAGCACCAGTAGCTGAAATCCCTGAGCCTTTATTTGATGGAGGCCCTACTCTTCCCACTGCCTTTTGGAGTGAGTTGTCAGCATTTCTATAATTTGCCACCTAGTACAGAGGAGCTGGACTCCATTTTACAAGTGTGCAAGCACATGTTGGATGTACGCACAGCAGCATCTGCAATGCCATGTTCAGGTGAGTCTGGTGGTCCCTGGGCTCCCCACTCTCGTTTTGGTTCACGTTTCACCCCAACAGCTCCAGCACAGGTGAACATTTGTGGTCTCCTAGTATAGGGCATACAGGGCTGTGATTCTCAGTGTATTTCCCTTTTAGGTCTCAAAGAGTCACCTTCATTTAAATCAGCCAGAGTAATTCTAGGGGTCAGGGTAGGGTCTGAATTGAGGAAAGCCTGGCTTGAAACAATGACGTGTGGTGTTCGGTGAATCACAGCCTCTGGCTGAACAAGACCAGTTGTGACTTTCCCTTTGGCCCAGGGCCAGTTACTGACTCTCTGCTCCTGTCTCTGTGTTGAGATTCTCTTGCTGTCCATTGGCTGTGAACAAGACACTTCCAGGTGGACCGGGATAGAGAAACAAGCAGATAATCTCTCAGGCCAGTTTGAGTTAAGTCAAAGCTTTTGCAGTGGCATCTGGCTGCCAGCGCAGCCTATGTACACTGCCTGCCTCTTGGCCTTCAGCTTGTTTCCTTTAACCTGCCTGCCTTGTTAGCACACCAAAAGGGTATTACAAGTTCTTGATACATATTAGTAACCCCTGATGCCAGTCCATCTGTATTCTTTTTGTTATCTGCTTCAAATACATACAGGACCTTTTATTAGTCATGTGTAAAACAATGATAAATATATTTATTAACAAGTTGTTCTGTCATACCTACCACCCTAGTGTGCTTTTGAGCTTGGGGAATCTCCTTAGTCATTCCAAAATTAATGTGTACTATGAATATTCCCATTTTATAGATGAGATAATAAAAATCAGGTTCAGTAACTTGTCCAGGTCATACACCTAGTAAGTGATAAGAATTCCAGCTGTGGACTACTTGACCTCAGTGAACTTCAGTGAAATCATCAGGCTGTGCTCTGTCTACCCTCTGTGACTGAAATGGCAGCATGCTAGTAACATGACAGTACTTCAGTGTACTACAATTTGATTTATGCTGGTTTGTGCTAAAAATTATACTCACTTGGAAGATTTATTAATTGAGGCTATTTGGTTATAAAGTGGGTACCGTTCTTGTCTTGATACCTGGCTGATTTTTAAGTAGTGTTACTGGAATATATTTTTCACAAAGAGGTTTTTTTCCCTTTAAAAAGGTTACTTTGCAAATTTATTGATGTGGTCAATTGATGCTGCAATGTTTAAAAATATTTTATAGTTTTGCAGCTCTTCAGAGCCAGCATTAATTACTGCCTTTTACACATTTATAATGAAGGCAAATATTAATTATTTGGAGATAGACTTAATTTTGATAATTGCCAAGGTCATAGATACTTCAGTGAGATAATAGTTTTGTGGCTCTAAACTGACTCTAGAGGAACTTTTGCAAAGAGGAAGTTGGAAAATGTTTTGAATACGCTCTGTGAAGATGTCCTGGGGCTGTTTGTCTTCTAAGGGGGCAACTTTGAAGATAGTTGTTCTCATTTTTTCATTCTCCACATTGGGATGATGGTCTTCATATTGTATATCCTACCTACACAGAATGGTTGGGATCCTGAAAGGTCTGTGGCCATGGTCTGCTGCATTCTCCTTCTGTCCCCTTCTAAGTGCTCTCTGGCATGGCACTCCTATTTTCTGTTCTGTTGCTTTGTCCCCAGCCACATGCTCCTGGCCTGCCTACCTGTTGCACTTGTGACCTGGTTGGCTTTGTTTGGAGTTTGCCCCGGATGCTGCTGCTCAGACTACCATTTCTTATGTCTTTGCCTGGATCAGCCTCTTGAAAGAGACACATTTGGGGTTCTGTACTCTTAGCTCTTGCTTGGTTGGGTGGGAATGTTTATTGTGCACATTATTTTAAAGACGTAATTCATATGAAAATATCATCCTGTAATTGAGTATGTTTCAATAACATATTCTGTTCTTGCTTATTTTCTTAGAACACTGAGTGGTATGTTGTCCTCTGAATACAAAGAACATGTACCAAAACCTTTGAGTTGTTTTTCAGTAGTGAAAAACTCTGTGCCAATTCCATATCCCCTCTGGGGCCAGGGTCATGTATATTTAGTCAAAGGAGCAGTCTGTGCCCACAGACTACCAGTGAACATCAGTCGAAGGCTTCTTCTGATCAACTGACTAGTTTACTGTGGTAATTAAGCCATTATGATTGATTAAGTTATTTGCTGAGCCTTTTTGGATATTTCGTCACATGGATTTCTCTCACTGGATGTGTATATTTTGTCTGTTTAGCAATGCTGTTTACTGTTTTCTTTAGCATCAAAGAGACATTGTGGCTAAATGATTGTGGATTAAAACAATTCATAACATGACTTAAAACTGATGAGGTGTCAACATATCTGAAGCACTTGAGGGTATTGTCACCTGTATCAGTACTGATTGTCATTAATGAACCCTATTTTCCAACCTGTGGGTCAGTATAGCTTAGTTGAGGTCTTGGCTGGGTGAACACAGATTGCAGTACTAGAATAGCTGATGGAGGAGTGTCACCGTGAGTCAGCACAAGAAACGAATCAACAGTTGAGTTTTACTAACGTTTTTAATGTTTATTAAATGACCCCAAGCAAAAGAAAACCACATATATTTTATATTTTTGGTTTTTGTGTTAATTACCAGTTTGTTACAAAATAGCTTACACATCCTCTGCCCCATCCCCCAGATATGGGGGACAGAAAAGCACTTTCATCATTTTTGTTCACCCACACAGCTCTCTCAAAAGTGCAGTGATGGATGTTTTGAACTCTGTGTGACACTTTTCACTAAGCTGATCCAGAGAGAAGATTGAAAATAGTGGGAAAGATCAACATTAACCAATTGTTCTGTGGATTTGTTGCATGATAGTGGCTAACAAGTTCTATGGTGTTTCCTTAGCTGCTTGGCATAAAGGAAGTGAAAAAGTGGGACCTGGATTTTTATCTAGGCCCCAGCATATCCTTTTAAAGAAGGGCTTTTGAGTGCTAAGAAGCAAAACCCACTCAGGCTAGCTTAAGTGATGAAAAGTGTTATTGAAAGAAGCAGGAAAGATAGTAAGGACCCAGACATGGGAGTTCTAGGTGAGTCTTGTGTGAACTGCATGTAGGAATAGCAAAGCCATCATTTTTCTATCCGGGGCCCTGATGGTGTCCTCTCTATAACTGTGCCCTGTGTCCTAACTCTCTTCTGACCAACCACAGCTGCACATTCATTTGTCTTGGCACCACTTTGACCAGTGCAGGGTTTGGCTTTACCTTGGCACCAGCACTATGTAACTCTTCTCCCAGATCCAGGTCCTTGGTTGTTTTATTAGCCTTCAGTAACCGGTTCCATGGGGGAGGAGCATCTGCTGCTTGGTTTGGCTCCGGGGAAGTTCCATGGAGTGAGCTAGAGATGCAAGTCTTTGGGGAAAGCAGGGCTGTGGAGGTCAGTTCTGCTGAGGGATCTGAGCAAAGGGTTTCAGCATGGAAGGTATTTTGGGGCTGGCCACATCACCTTCCTAAGCTTCTTGAAGTACTATCTATAGGATGAGACAGTTGTTGTGTGGTCTTCTCTGCTCATCAGTCCTCTTGTGTGTTTTAACCACAATACCATGGCTGTCTGTCTCCTCTCCAGGAAGCAATGCCTGTGTACCCAGTCCGTGCAACCTTCTGTGCCTGCCCAAGGCCAACAATGGCAAAAGCTGCAGGTGTCCAGAGGGAGTGGCCAGCAGTGTCCTCCCTTCTGGGGACCTGATGTGTGACTGCCCTCAGGGCTATCAGCTGAAGAACAATACCTGTGTCAAAGAAGGTGAGGCCTTTTTTGTTTTTCCTCCTGTTGTCTTTCCCTTCTTTTCACTTTCTATGGTTCCATCATCCCTAACCCTTTGTGATATTAGAAAAAGTGCCAGGTAAAAAACTCAATAGATGCCCAGAGGATCCTAATTTGGGTGCTTATTCAGAAGAGGCCCAAGCTGAAAAAGTCACAGTTGTGTCTTTGGGTTTAATGTCAGCTCACACAGCCATTGTCAGGGTACACTGTTGCTTTCTTTTGTGCCTTCCTGTCCTCACTCACCCCTCACATCTAGGTTCTGCAACTTGTATTTCTTATAAGTTGGACAACTTGCCTTCTAAACATATCTGGCTTGACTGTATCAGAGTCAACTACTGTCACCCAGCAGTCATCTCTCCACCACCCCCAGCCCAAAAGGGCTGAACTTTCAAACCAATGTTAAATAAAGGTCTGAAAGCCTTGACTTCCAAGCCATGACCGAACAGCCTTAATCCCTTCTCATTTGCAATTTGAATATATGGGTTTAAAATCTTTTCTTCTGAGACATTGCTTAATTTTTTTTCCTGTATACTTCTCGCTGTTAATACTTCCTCAGTCCTCAACCTCATTTTTCTGTCAGTATGGTGAACCCCCAGAAGGAAGCTTTGCCACCAAGTGCCTGGATTGATGGCCAGAATTCCTGCATTTCCTTATGGTCTTATTTGCTTTGTAATCCTAACCTCACTTTCACTGCAGCCTCTGAAGGCACCTCGATCAAGCACACAATGGAGGCCTTATAGTCCATCTTCTTTAAGAAATACAATGGGAAGGGGGAGATGGACCATCCTTCCTTAGAAACTGGAGGCATTCAGGCCCTGGAAATCATCTTAAAGCTATTTGGAAAGAAATAGAGTCAACACTAAATTCCAGTTGAAGGGCAAACAGCTCTTCCATATTCCCCATCAGAATTGCACTGATTGTCCATACAACAGGGCAGTCATCATGTGCCCTTGATCCAGTTTATTAAACAATGCAATTTTCCTGTGCAAACAGTTGTTTTATTTTTTATTTTTATTTTTATTTTTGGTACCGGGGATCAAACTTGACCTTGCTCTTGCAAGGCAGGCACGGTGCCACTGAGCTAAAATCACCATATAAATACTTTTTTAAAAGAAGTAATGGGGCAGAAAAAAATCCCTTAGTAGTCTTAGTAACCCATCCAGGTATTAAGTTGAATAAATATGGACATATTCTACGTATAGTTATGCAGATATTCCTAGGTGGACTGGTTTTAGGATTTCTTTGGATACCAAATTCCACAGATGCTCACGTCGCTTATACAAAATGGTATAGTATTTGCATATAGCCTATACAAATCCTCTCATATATGTTAAATCATGTAATCATAGCTTACTTATAATACCTAATACAGTGTAAATGCTATATAAATAGGTATGTACTGTGTTGTGTGGGGAGTAATGACAAGAAAAAAATTGTTTATACATGTTTAGTGCTGATACATTTTTACCCTGGAATATTTTCAATCTGTGGTTGGTTGAATCTGTAGATGTGAGACCCATGGATATGGTTATGTATATGCATATTATATGTATATAGACATATATATGTATGTGTGTATACATGTATATATATATATGGAATATGTATGTTTTAATCCTTTATAGATACAGACCATTAAGGAGTTGCTTGTATGATTCTGTAATGCTGCTGTACTGTCTTTGCCATCCAGCAGACCCACCTGGTGTCATTGTTATCCTTTTTCATCATTGTAATCACTTCTTTTTTTAAAATTAATTTTACTGGTACACTTTTGATATACATAATGGTTATACTCATTGTAGGGAATTTGTACCTGTACATAATGTATCTTGATTCTTCTTTTTTTCCCCATGAGGCCATACTACCTTGAACGTGCCCGATCTCATCTATTATCACTTCTTAGTACACCTTGCAACCTGCTTTTCCTCCCACAATTTCAATTCAAGGAGGAAAGGAGGAAGAAAATGCTTCCTTCCTTGCATGCCCATGTGCTTGGCACCCCTTTCCTTGTCTACCATTCAAGCCACAGTGGTATTCGAGGAAAGGAAATGGAAACTCAGAAGAAAAAGTCCTGTGGTCCAGCAGGAAGAATAATACTGGTTTCATTTCCTCCCCGTTTAGAGAACACCTGTCTTCGCAGCCAGTATCGCTGCAGCAACGGGAACTGTATCAACAGCATTTGGTGGTGCGATTTCGACAATGACTGTGGGGACATGAGCGATGAGAGGAACTGCCGTGAGTCTTCTGGCTCGGCCCAGTTATCAGAATACTAAGTCTTATGCAGAAGGCTACTCAGCTCCTCCACCTGGGATGGGGCTTGGATAACAGAGAAAGCACAGTCCCACGTGCAAATGTATATTCGATACATAGAATTATTTCAGATATATGCATATGCATATATTTAATCAATAAGCTGACTACTCATGGCAAAAGAGATTTATGAATAAGTGTCCATCACATGACTGACACTGAGCTGATTGACAATCTGAGTTCTAACTTTGATTTTGGTCCTGTAAGAAAACTGGTGACTTGGAGTGGATGACCAGGTGACATTCTTTGATTTGTAAATTTAATGATCAGCTTTTCCAGAGATGGCCAACAGGTGTCACCGTGTGCTACTCCAGTTAGGTGATGCCATCTGCCTGCCAAGCTTATGCAAGGATGTTACAATGGATTAGTAGTGCATAGTTTGGCCTGGAATGTGGGGATCTTGGTAGGTGTCCTGTGTTAATGACATCTTTGTACTGAATGGTTTCTAAGGTCCAAGTAAAGTGTATGACTTTGCTTAGCAGGATTTAAAGAAAACTACTTGAATGCATAACATACTGTAATGACTACAAATCTTGATAACTTTGACCTCATCTTATAAAGGAGATGGTTTACCCTTTGCCACTTGTATGTTCACCCAACGCGTTAATTGAGCACTCTCTGTTCCAAGCTCTGTTCTAGTGATCAAGATGGAATCAGGGCATTCACAGTTTGAAGGATGAGTTAGAAAAGTTAACCAGCAGTTACAGCAAACCATGAGTGTTGTGATGGGAAAGCACTGTATGATACACGAGTACACCCTAATCAACTGAAGGGCGTGTGGGTGCATGAAGCAGAGGTGAAGGGAAGAAAGCCCTGGGCAAGGGTGCAGGTTGTGTGAAGGGCAGAGGTCTGAGTATCAGGACTTGTGTAAATAGTTGAGAATCTGGGCACAGTGGGGCAAAGAGAAGCTGAATGAGCAGGCAGAGCCCAGATCCACAAGAGTCTTTTAGACTTTATTGGAAGAGCAATTGGCAACCACTGAAGTACATCATAAAATTTTACCATTGGAAAGATAAGCTGCAGGCAGAATGAATTAAATGGGAGAAAGACTAGAAGAAGGGACGCATGAAGCCAAATAACAAGGCTTCTTTTTCTGAGGATGTTACTTTTCCTTTCCTAACCCAGAGATCCACTTACCAAATGTACTGTAAGAACAGGTTAGTGGGCAGCTCTTCATACTCCTCTGGCCCCTGGTAGGTGAATGTAGGCAGTCATCCTGGAGCAAGGGCTGGGTCCCCACACCCCTTCACCTGTAGAAACAATTCAAGTAGTCAAGATGGTCTGGGCCCTGCAGTGCTCTGCACTGCTCCCTTTGGCTGGCAGGAGGTTGTGTATGAGACCTTCCATCATTATTTTTCCTTGGCTTCAGTGTATGCGTCTTACATCCAGGGAAAAGTGTGTCCTCACTGGCAGGTTTGGAAGGCACAAGCCTCTCCATGTCTTTCTTTTGCAAAAAAGGACTCCAATGAAGATACAGCCATCTCCACCTATCAGGGTCACGGGAAGGTGTACTATTTGTGAGGGAGTAGCCAAGGCTCTTCAAAAACATTAATAAATATTATCAAAAACATGAAGCAAGCAATAGAATAGAATTCACTACATATCAGGGTGGGGAAAGAGGAGCATCTTAGAGTGTACACATGCAAGAAAAACTGCCCAAACATATTTAGGCATAGTAGAAGCAGAGAGATACAAACTAGATGTCCAATACTATGTCCAATAGTTAAAGACACAGGGTAGCATGTTATTTCCCCTCTGCCCCAGGCTGAGTGTCTACTGTTTAGACAAACTGGATCTCATATTGGTTCTGGGTTGTGAAGGAAGTATTTCCATTTTCATGCTGCCCTCACTGAGGTCATCCTCTTCCCTTGCCTCAGGTCTGGGACCTCACAGCTTCCTATGGCTTATGCTCCTGCCCAGGGGTGTAGTATGGAGCTGGCTTGGTTCCCCCTGGTTTGGTGTCGGTGTCAGCTGGGTCTATTTTCCTGAAACCCCGAAAGTTGCTTTCTCCTTTGCTCTCTCCCAGTTTTGCTTAGCTAACAGCCCTACCCAACAGATGTGTCCAGGTGAGGAGATAAGAAATGTCTTGGGAACAAAACTGAGGGGCATGGGCAAGCCTTCCCATGGCCTTCCTTTCAAGGAAGATGTGTGCTTACTGTGACTCTGTGAGGCATCCTTGTCCACAGGCAGGCAGCAGGAGAGGGACAAACGTGACAGGGTGCTGCAGTGTGGGGAGTTCCAAGATGCACCCCGTCAGCTGCCAGGGAAGAGCTGAGGAAGGGGAGGGAAGTGGTGCGGGAGGGATGTTGTCAATCGATTTCCCTTCTTCTTAAACAAACTCCTCCAGCTGGGTGGATGTCAGGCACGAGGGTTTTGACGTGAATCCCCTGCAGCCTTGTCATTTTGCATTCATCCCCTGCCTTCCACTACGAGCTCAATTACAAAGAAGAAATAGAACCTCAAATAGAGCTGCTGGTGTGTCTAATAGCAGTGTTGCCATTCTATGTTTCATTGAACTGCCACCTCCATCCCAGGGTTCTGTTCTGCCACATGCTGTCTTCTCTGGAGAACAGACTTCCTCTCCTATCCCTCTCCTGCAGAGTCCTTTCTTGCATCCTAAGGCTTGTGCACAAGCTCAGGAAGCTTCTATTCATCAGAGGGAGAAAATCCAATTCTCTACTCATTGTGATGCCAGAAGGGCATGAAACATGATGAGGAAGAGAAGTGGCATTTGTTTCGAGCCCATTATTTTTAAATATCCTGTTCAATAGGCTGTGATCCCAAGCTTGTTTTCTTTCTGTTTTTCATCATAAACCAAGGTAGTTAATATCTATGCATTCTGTTATAGAGGGAATGAAGGAAGCAAAGAGGGCTAGCTTAAGCAAAGTGTAGGTGGTAGAATATGACTCCAAATTTAGTCTTTCTGACCGTGATCACAAGTGCATGGTCACATTACCTTACCCTTACTTTACTGTTGGGGAAACTCAGGCTCAGGGAGGTTAAAATTGATCACCTGAGAAAGAGAAAGACAGAATTTGATATCCAGCCTTGACTGACTACAGGCAGAGCCCAGGTTTCTGCTATAAAATTCTACCTCTGCATTACTTTTCGTATCTGTATGTACAGTGAGGTGCTGGCTTCTTGTGTGGAACTGGACGTCCCCAGTGGTAGTTTTGTAGCTAAAGGCGCTTCTGTCACCTATGTAGGAAGATACCTTCATGTCATAAGACTTCAGTTCTGAAGGGGTAGTAGGAGGCAATCTAGCCCCTCATTCTCTCCCAGCCATATGAGTTTCTTTCTTTTCCAGGCCCTATTGATCTCTGTTGCTCTCTGTTGTCCCTGGAAAGATAGGCCCTTACCTCCCTTGATTATTCATTTCAGATTCTCATGGGATTTATTTCTTCCATTAGTCTAGGTCTAATTTCTGTTGCTACATTTAAAATCTGCTTCCTTCTATTTGTTTGGTTTTGTAAGACAGGGTCTCACTGTGTGTGTAGCTCAGGCTGGCCTTGAACTCATTATGTAGCCCAGGCTGGCAGCCTCCCAAGTGCTGGAATGAAGGGTGTGTACCACCATGCCTGGCTTCTCTCTATTTTTAAATTGGTTTTTCAGTAGGAAGTTTGTGTATGAGGGGAATTAATTGTACCTAACAAGTATGTCATCTCTCTTTCCCATTTTAGCTACCACCATCTGCGATCTGGACACCCAGTTCCGGTGCCAGGAGTCTGGGACTTGTATCCCCCTGTCCTATAAATGTGACCTTGAGGATGACTGTGGAGACAACAGTGACGAAAGACACTGTGGTAAGGGCCCATGCTATCCAGAAACCCCGTTCTGGGGGGAGAGGGAGGAGTCACTATACTTCACTGGGTTATACTAGTGGATGACATGGGGAGGAAATGGAGATTTCTGATATCTATTTTAGTATTTATGATCTCTCAGCTGCATAGCCATCTACATCTACGTAGCAGCATTGAGTTGTTTCCTTTCTGTGTTCTGACAGAACTCGTTCGCTGTTTTTCATGAAAATTCAGTTCTCTAAATTTCTGATCCAGAATTAATGGGACACTGGATTCATGGTCAGAAAAGATAGAGCGTAGACTTAGCTCATGTCACTTATTTTCTCTTTGCTTGGCTTTTGTTTTTTAATCTGGAAAATGAGGAAATAGACCCTTCTTTGCCTTGCAGAGATGCTATAAGGGTGAAATGTGGTGGTGAGGAAGATTTCTGAATGGTTTCAGTGGGTGGTTAACAGCTACACAGACTTGGCCCACACCTCGGAGTGCATGTGAGACAAGCTGCTTGAAGGCACAGAGCTGTACCTTTGTGAACTATTTATTTTTTAAGTCTGCTTCATTCAGTAAACCCTGTTAAAAGTCATTAGATGATGCAAGCTTTGATTGAGCATCTGTTTTCTGAATGGGAATTTAAAAATTTAGGATAGTGAGTTATAATGGCAGGGAATGGTAGGTATTCTCTAGTCCAGTCCTTTTAATCTCAACATTGAGTAAGTGAGGTCCATAGGAGTCAAGGGGCATATTCAAGATGACACAGTCTGTGTCAGAATGCAGTAGGAGGTGACTGGGACCTGTGTCTCCTATTTTCTGCTTCCATGCTCTTTCTAATGCACACCATTGCCCCATCAATTTCATGAGCCCTCAGCAGGCTCTGGTTCCATCTATACAGCTGCTGACACTGAAGAAAACATTGTGCACCATGCATAGTGCACCAGATTGGAGGGACCACAGGCACAGAAAGGAAGTGAAAATGGAGGCCAGATGCTGACCCAGCCATGGAGATGAGTAGGTGTGCGTGGCCAGGCCCTTTCTCCTGTCTGCAGTCAGGTCCAGCTAGGCTGTGCATGTGCATATGGACATGGCTTGCTTTGTTAGGGGCAGGTGGTTTGACTCACAGGGACTGAAATAAAGGGAGCAGGGTCTGCTCATAAACCACTTTAACACAAGGAAACTGGTGGAGCTCATTCAGGGCCACTTTCACGTGGAAGATACCCTGGTTTGGCGCTGGGAGGAATTTTTTTCTCATTTTGGTTCTATAATTCTTCTTCATCGGGGGCTGTAAGACATATGCTTGGGATTCACACCATTTACTCCCTCATTCCTGCCTTTGCCTCCACTATTCTCAGGAGGCTGAAGTGCACAGCTAGCCTTGCTTAGGAGGCAGGAAGCTCCACATGGCTATGTATTTTCATGTCACCCAGCTCCCTCAGGGCATGTGGTCGGCTACTCAATAGGTCCTCTATCATGCCCCATTGCTGCTAGTTGGTTCTGAATCCATCCAAAGGTCCCACTTGGTCCCCTCTCTGATTCAGGTTCTCTTCATGCCTCCAGAATCTTTCTGTGTAAGTATCTACTTCACTACCTTCACCGTCAACCTGTCTCTGCTTAGTTATCCCTTTTTTCTGAGGCTGTGAAAAATTCCGCTTGCAAGTTCCATGTCTCACTCCTTTTGGGCTGCTGTTACAGAATACCTTAGACTGAGTAATTTATCGGCAATAGACATTTATTTTTTCTAGTTCTGGAGGCTGGGAAGTCCAAGATCAGGTCACTATGAGATTCAGTGTCTGGTGAAGACCTATTCTCATAGATCATTCCTTCTCTATGTCCTCAGGGAGAAGGGGCAAACAGTTCCCTTGTACCTCTTTGGCAAGGTCACTAATCCCATTCTTAATCACCTCCAAAGGGCTTTACTTCTTGATATTATTGCCCTGGTGATCACATTTCCACATATGAATTTTAAGGGACATATTCAGATTTTAATGATCTCCATGGACCTAAGAAAGATGTTGTAGCAGCTTCTTTTCTAATCTCAGGCTGCACTGGTTTGTTTGCCCCAGGCACCACCCCCTGTAGAGATAGCCTGTGCATTGACATCCAGAACTGTGCCTACAGAAGGTCCCAGCTGTGTTTCCTCCTGCTTGGAAGCTCAGCATTCATGTTCCTTTCCCTGAGCTCAGCCTCTCCACATGATCAGCACACATGGACTTCTCATTACTTGTTTTCTCAACCCACATGCCATGTCTCTAGGAGTCTTCTGTTTCTTTGAAAATTATACTCTTTGATCTCCTCCTTCACTGCTGCCAACTCTGTTCCCATCATAGCAAGGACAGAAGATGACAGTATCTGTGGACTAGACCAGGATAAATATACAAGGCTGCTCTTGCTGTCAGGAAACCCACTGTATGAGTGCATGGGTATCAGTAATCCATTTGTACCACACTTGATGGAAATTACTCTCGATGAACATATATCCCTGGTTAAAAGTCGCTCTGTTCATCTAGACACTCTAGACAATACATGATAAACATTCCTGGTCAAAGTCCTTTTCATCTGAGTTATGTACAGGTAATGTGTGAAATGGGCCTGTCTCTATCCCTATGAGCTTTGACACCAGACAGAATTCTGAGGAAACCTTTATTTTCATTCACATCAGTGTTTGTTGTCTCACCTACAGAAATGCACCAGTGCCGGAGTGATGAGTACAACTGCAGCTCTGGCATGTGCATCCGCTCCTCCTGGGTGTGTGATGGGGACAATGACTGCAGGGACTGGTCCGATGAAGCCAACTGTACCGGTCAGTACTCCTAGTCTCAGTTACTCACCAAGGCATATAGCCTTAAATGGTCATAGAATCTGGAGTCTGAGAATCAGCTTGGACTTTAGAGGCCAACCAATCAGTGCTTCTCAGAGAGCTGGTCTGTAATGAGATAAGGAGCTTGTGCCAGAATATAAATTAACAACTGTAGGGAACTGGGGAAGGGGACATTACCAGAACCTCTGCAGTAAGTCCTAGTCTCCTGTGAGCCACGGTAGCACAAGGCGAATTACAGGAAAGGTAGAAAAATGAGACCTAGAAGAAGCTGAGCTTTGGGTCTGATCAGTGCTGCTCTGAGCAGCAAAGATGAAAGCCCCCAGTTTACCGCAACTTTTATTCAGTATATCAGGAGACACAAATGTAACAAATGACTTGCAGAGAGTTCAGTACATCCTGCATAAATAAGATGGTAACAGTCCAAGAACAATGAGGAACTGAGTAGATGTTTGTCTCCCAGGATGTTTTCAGCTCCCAGGATGTTTTCAGCTCCCAGGATGTTTCTTGCCCTAGAGAATCACAGCATCACCAGATCATTGAGGTCTCAGTTGTGACTGGAGGCCAAAATGGAATTATGTCTTGGAATTCCATAGCTGGGCTGTAGGCAAGAGAACTAGGCTAACCAAATGATTTTCCCCTAAAATTATGTAGCATTGCTCCCCACAAACAACCTGCTTCCTTCATCAAGAAAGTCTCAGTGTTCTGGGTGACACAGTTGGTCTTATTCTGGTTCACTCTTCTCAGTTCTTTGGGACCAATGATAAACAGTTCATACATCAGCTCCTGGTCTGGGGACCGCACTTTGAGTAAGACTAAGCTAGCTCATATTTTTCAATTGGAGCATCAGAGGGACTCCTAAACAATTAAAATGTAAACTGTACTTGTGCCTATTTGAGATAAAATTTCACTGACAATAAAGTTGGAAACACCATAAATGTGAAGGGAATACAAGGTGATGTAAGATAGGTGTTCTAATTTTTGCTCTGGGTTCATTCATGTTTGTTATAGTATTTTTATGAATGAATAAATGAATGAGTGGTGACCACATACATTATGGTGGGGGCAGTAGGTAGAACTTTGTCTCCCATAACCAGGATGGTGGCCATATATATTCAGGATGGTAGCCATATACATCACTTAGGATGCCTGGTGATATTACTACATTGCAGTCCCTGAGAAAGCTCCCTTGAGTCCTTTCTGGTGCAGTCTCAGTGTCTGTGCTTCTGCTTTTGAAAAATGCTTCTGTGTACAAGTGTGGCCCATATAGGTGGGTGAAGGAACTGCTATCAGCCCAGGAAACACACAGAAGCTGTCTTGAAGCCTTAGGTTTAGACGGATAATTGGTTAATAAATGAGAGGGACACAGTTGGGCATTTTAGTTTATGAATTGCAGCGTGATAGAACATCTTGTTTCCACAACCACATTAGTCAGTCTTGTGTTTCAGCAGCATGTGCTGGTCTTCCAGAATGAATTACCAACTTCACTTTTGTGGGCAGGTTTGTCATACACTCCCAGTTTTATCTCTGATTTTTTTCTGCCAGGGCTCACTGGGAAAATTTAGAGTTCTTTCCACTCAACTGCAGTCTTGTTCCAGTGGCTGTTTATCCAGGTCTTTTAAGGATGATTCTTTTTCTTCTCATATCAGAGTGGTTAGAGATTTAATGTGAGATCATTATGATGCGTGATGTGACATTTCATTTCCTGATATATTAAATTAGCTATGTACAATGTCAGAAAAAATAAGTCAGGGCCAGCTGACCTCCCTTTGGCCTTGGTATGCATACATTTTCCATACTTGTTCTGTTTCCTCTTTTGCTAGACATGAGGATCTGGGTGGTTTTTATTCCCTTCAACTCACCCTGGTTCTGGCCACATACACTTGATTTCTTTTAGCTATTACTTTTTGACATTTTATGTGTATTCTTAATATTGTTCCCTTCTCTCAGATATAAGCCCTAAAATTCCTGCCCACAGTTCCAACACTAAAATACTTAGTAAAATATTGTGTATATTAAAACACTAAATATTTAGTGTTTTAGCTTTTTAATTTAAAAACCCTAAAATTAGGGTTTAGAGTACACGGTTCAGTGATGAATGGTTGCCTAGTGTGTATGACCCCCTGGGTTCCACCCCCAGAACCAATAAACAAAAATTGGTCATTTTTCTTCTTCTTAATAATCAAACTTACCTCTATAAATATGTAACTTTCCAGGGACCTTTGCTTCTTGTATCCAGTGCCTTCTTCCATTATTCTTACAGCACAAGTCTGATAGAGGTAAACTCAAAATTTCATTAGTATAACATGTCTTTTACATGTTCTTGCGGGCTTGAACCACCAGTGGTACATGCATGACTGTCCCATCAGGGGGACTGTACTACCTGAATTTTCTAGGTGTATAATAATTTTCTGTTATTATTCCATTTGTTTTTGGTTTCTTGTGCCGATTGGAATTCTGCCAAGAGATTATCTGTTCAAATAACAAGACTCTTTCTTTCCAGTTTACCTTTATTTATTGCTGTTGTTACACAGTTTCCCTACCTTTGTGTGCAGTTATTTTTATTTATCTTGCTTGAGTCTTGTTTTCTTTCTTAAGATCAGACAATTTATGTTTGGCATCATTTCTGGGTTATAATAGCTTATAATTCAGTAATGGAATGGTTGTTGGCTACTTTCTCTGGTCTTATCTTCAGCAATTGCTATAAGCCATTTGTTGAACTCTCTCACTCTTTTATTCATGCCTCCTATTTTTATTTTTGCTATCTCTTTGGGGTTCTGTGCTAGAATCTGAGTTTTTCTTCTCACTTACCTTCTAGTTCAACAGTTCTCTTTTCAGCTAAATCTAATCTGCTGTTTTATTTATCTGTTGAACTTTTTATTACCATGTTTATAATTTTTGTGTCTTGATTATCTAATTCTTTTTCAGATGTACCTTTTAATGTTTTTCTTTATGCTTTCTTTTTTCTATCATTAACTATTCAAATTGTATTTATATTCACATTTCTTTTTTCCTCACGCACTTCCTAATGGTGGAGTGTTTGTGAGAAATGAGGCAGTGCTTTTCCTCACTGGAGTACATAATTCATCTGCTTTGTTCCACTTTTGCTTGACTAATGGTTTTGGTCAGGTGTTCCAGAAAGTCTTGGTAATTCAGGGAAGACCTAAGTCAGAGAGTAAGTCTAGGATAATGGCTTTTATCAGAAATTCACACTCCCCTCTCCACCATTGTTTATTCTGTAAATCCTGCTGTTTCCACATTTATAGTGAATCCTATTGTGTAGAAGACTCTTCTTTTCTTCCCCAAATTCTTTAGTCTGGATTAAAGTCAATCTCCTCTATCTTTGTAATTGAAAAAATTATTAAACATGTTATTTACCAGGCACTGAAAGTCAGAGCCTATTCAGTTACTCAGGAGATAGAAAATTCCAGAAAAAGAGAACTTATTATGCATTCTGGTCATGTTTGACCACTTGAATGTAATTGTGCAAACTGATGAATGTTTCTGATCTCAGCTTCTGGGATTGTTTTTGGAGATCTCAGACATGCCTCCCAGAATTGTCATTTGGAAACTCTGCTAGCAGTTTGAAATTGTTTTCAATTAAAAATGAAGTTCATAGGCTGAATAAAAACAAATAGCTTAGTATGGCAATAAATTGAGGCAACTTTATATTTTATGGAAGCAAGCAAGACTTTGGTGAGGAATATTTTTTAAAGCTGTCAGACTTGTGACAACACTAAATCAAAACTATTCCAGGTGATGGCTGTTACTGGGGCAGAAACTCATGTAACATGCATGATTCGTTTATTCTTCTTATCTGAGATAAGTGCATGTATTTTTTTCTGATACTGGGAATGAACTAAGGACCTTGTGCTTGCCAAGCAGGTGCTGTGCTGCTGAGCTACATTCCTCAGCCCTAGAGATAAGTATATTTTTAAAAGATGTTTAGTGAATTCTAAGTGCCAATAGTTGTAAATACTGAAACTTCTCATTGACTTATTTCCATGCTACCAAACTCACCCTTGGTATTCAACTAGATGAAAAGACAGATAATGGATCACACTTGTTCTAAGTGATTTGAAAAGTCAGATTCTTTATATTTCCAGCTGTTGCAAAAAGTAGCCTTAAAGAAAGCCAATTTCCCAGACCTTTGAGCAGTTTATTACCAGTTATCTCAGTTGAATAGAAAATTGTAATTTGTTTTTAACAACACACTTTTGCTTGTTTTGCCTCCTTCTCTTACATGAAGATGCCCCGCTCACACAGAAACAAACGAAGAGTCCATCTAGGTTGTAGTGGCCGCTTCCCTCACTCTTCATCCATGGTTTTGCTTCCCATCATTTAAGATACCTGTCATCAACCATGGTCCCAAAATTTTACATGGAAAATTCCAGAAATAATTCACAAGTCTTAAATGACTTTTATTATTGATAATTTTATAATTGTTCTGTGTCATTATTGGTCTTTGTTAATCTCTTACTAGGTGTATGATTAAACTTCATTGTTTGTGTGTATACAGGGGGAAAACATGGTGTATATATATAGGGTTCAGTGACAGCCCAAGTTTCAGACATCCATAAAACATCTCAGAAGGTTTCCTTTGTGGGTCACAGGATTACTGTAAGTTATTTTATTCTGGGTATAAACAAGGCCAGTTCTGGCTTTTTTTCAACAATGAATAGACACAAACAGCTTCTGTCTCAGAGAAGGGGAAATCTGATGGAAAAGGCACTTACAGTGTTGGTTGGGTTTGAGGCAGACATTATACACTTGAATCTTTGTTTGTGACCAAGGTTTTGAGATGTTTCTAAATGATTTCCAGTGACCTCAACCCATGTATGGAAATGAGGCTGTTCACTTATAATAGTGATTCTCTGTTTCACTAGCTGCTGCTGCTGTTCCTCATCCTCCTCTTCCTTCTCCTCCTCTTTCTCTAGCCCCTCCTGTTCCTTCTCCTCTTCTTCCTCTTTTTAAAAATGAGCGTGATAGACACAATTTGTTACTGGTTGGTGGATGTTGGTCTCGACTCTCCAGAAGATTAGGTTGTTCTAGGTTCTGAGGCTTCTTTTCTTTGAAGCTTTGGATGAATGTTTTTTTTCATAATTTAATAACAAAGATGGGAATCCAGAGTTCAAAATGACTTCATAAACCCTAAGGTTTTACTCTTGCATGTACTGTTACCAAAGATTAAAAAAATCTTTAAAGTTCCATAGAAAAACACCAGAGCATGACACTGATTTATCACTGGATAGTAAGAAACAATGACAGGAAAGTACAGGATCATGGGGGCAGTCACCGGAATGAAGATTGCTGGACAGTTGTCAGAAAGAAGCTAAAAATGGCCACTAGCATATAAATTGAGAAAAATATCAAAACTTAAAGGTTCTAGCAAATCGGTTTTATACTAGGGCCCAAAAGGAAGTCTAATTTTATGATGAGGATTGGCCCAGCAGCTGTTTTGTTCCACGAAGGGATGCAGAATTGTTCAGAATGATTTTTCAGGAATCCAGAAATGTACTTTTATATGAATGTCCTAGTTTTTAAATGTTGGTTTAAAAACAGTGTAGCACCCTCTTACCAAAACATCTAGAGGACAGACAGTCAGTCTGCGATGCCTTCTTATAGCAGTCATCTGATACCTGTAGTATTCCAAAAGTGAACAAGCCAGGATTAATATTTGGTAGCTAATTAACTTTTCCCTGCCTACTACTAAAGTACTAGAAACTAAGTAACTTTTATTTTAAGTAATAAGCACCATTTCACTATGTATAAATAATTCATTGATAAGATCAGCAATCAGAACCATGTCATCTTTTACTTTCTACTCAGGGCATATGGTAGCTAACGCTCTAGAATAAATTGGGAACATGCTCTTAGCTGTATCTTATATTTACTGGTTAACAGTACAGTTAATGAGGGGAAAAATTCTTGCTTATTACTTGTGGAGAAAAAACAATCATTCCTTTAAAGTACAGAGGAAAACTAAAAATACATCTGTTCTCTCCCTTTAAATTAATTACAACCACCAATGTCACTATATAACAAATTACCAACAAGATTCTGATCTGAGAATCAAAAAATTAAAATCTCAAAATTTAAAACTATGAAACAAACTAATATACAGTTGATTAAGAAACTAATGCTGGAGAATTCCCCAAAATAATAAAATAAGCACATGTTCAGTAATCACATTCTGTATTTCAGAGAAGAGGCATTAGGCGTTCATGTCATATTGGTTCTTTACAAACATATCTACTGGTTATTCAAGAGTCTGATCTGTTTCCAAAGAGATTATACCTCCTGAGAAATTCTTCACATCTGTTAAAGGGGATGTTAAAACATCCTTATTTCTTAAGCAGTTGGTGTCTCACTGTGAAGAAAGGTGCTGCAAATCCAGATCCAAAGTACAAAGTCATCATAGCCAGTAACCACCATTTGTTTTCCACGGAAAATGGCAAATTCTTCCTGGGCCCCTCCTCGTAGTGGCTTTGATGCACCACAGAGGTTGTGAACCTCCAGATGCTCTGTCCCAACATGCTGCTGCTGGAAGCTGTGTGAAAGACACAGAGACAGAAGGTGGAAGAAATGGCCACAAAACCCTAAACCCTCGAGTAGAGTATTCACAACCTTGTTCCCCTGGACCTGGATGAATCTTAATGTTCTTGGGGTCTGAAGTTGAAATTGGGTCTTTTTTTTTTTTTTTTCAGAATTGTATACAGTCATGGCCCTTCAGACCTTCAAAGATCACTTAAATATCAATATAAGGAGATAAAATTGAGGCCTCCAGAGAGTGATTGGACCAGGTGTAGAACTTTATTTCCAGAGTACATGCCACCCTTCCTTATTTCATAGCATCTGGGTGAAAAAGAGGACCTATGTGAGAGGAGAAAGTCACAAGATGTAATAGAAAAAGTATAAGCCATGATGTTATATTTAAGTTTCTTCATTTTTCCAAGCTTGATTTTCATTTGTGGAAAGGGAGTAATACTGACCCCATAGGTCGTTGTGAAGAGGGGTGAGTTTTGGCCTGGCATGCAGACCTGGGTAGTGGCTTTTGTACCACTGTGTAGCACACAGACTCAAGTCCCTGCCTATGGAGGGGTCAGCCCCGTGTGCCTCAGTCCCTGCAGGTACTCCAGCAGTTCACACCATGAGCCCTATGGCACAGCCTCTTCTCTGTCCATCCTGATAGTCGCTCGGGAGTAGAGGAGGGAAATGTGACTGTCCCTCTTCTCTGTTGGCAGCTATCTATCACACCTGTGAGGCCTCCAACTTTCAGTGCCGCAATGGCCACTGCATCCCCCAGCGGTGGGCGTGTGATGGTGACACAGATTGCCAGGATGGTTCTGATGAGGATCCTGTCAACTGTGGTAAGTGCAGATGCCCCGCCATTCTGGAGCTTCCTGTGCCTGCTGTTCAGGATGAGACAGCTGCGAGGCTAGGAGATGGAATACTGGATTGCCACTGCCAGGTTTCCTCTCACCTGAACAAGCCCACCTGCTGCCTGTGATGTCTTCCTCAGTGGACCACATAGTCTTCATTCTCTGGCTCACACTTTGCCTCTCATACAAACGACAGTCTGAAATGCCACCACACCATAACAGTATTCAAGGTGCTGTTCCACACCAAATATTCTTAAGGTTTTCTGTGCTAATCCTTTTGCCAAACATTCCAAAGTTTAATAGGATTGTACTTATCGTCTACATGTCTTTATATTGCTTTCTTTTTAAAAAAATTTATTAGTACAAGTTCACAGTATATAATGATTACATACATCGTGAGGAGTTGGTACGTGCACAAAACACATCGTAATTTCTTTCATGTTACAAAACTTTAAAAAGTCGTTTCCGTATATCTGTATTTTCTGTAGCTAGCTGTTTTATGGAGGCTACATACTCAGTTTGTATTATTAGAACCTGGTTTACTTAGTTGATTCCTGCCTGGGCATTTGAGTGCTTTTAGTTTTACATTGTTGTGCTAGTATAGCCATTCAGGTTCTTGGAAGTGAAAGCCTGTTTTTCCTTTGAGACATTTCCTAGAATATTGTCTTCGTCATTTTTTTCATCAATGAGACACAAGACTGAACCCCCCCTAACTCAAAGGAGGAGAGGTTTATTTGGGATCTTGGTTACAGTTCATGTCAGGTTGGCTCCAAGGCAGAAACACCATGGCAGAGGAGAGGAAAGCTGCTCACGTCATGGTGGCCAGGAAGCAGAGAGGGAAAGTAGGCACTAAGGAAGGAGATACAGCCTAGCAGGTCACACTCCCAGTGACCCACCTCCAACCCGGCCCCACCTCCCAACAGCAGGTCAATGATAGTGGCCCCATCATCTAATCACTTCCCTGTCCTTTGACAGATTTCCTACAAAAGATGATTTTTTTCTAGGATCAAAACACGTTTTCTTGCCTTCTTTCTAATACCCATGGAACTGTCTGCAAAACACTGGTTTTACAAAGCTACGTTGCCATGGTAGAACTGATTTTTAAATCTAATGCTGAAAACTGCTTGGGAGAGAGGGTAAACTAGTATTATAGCTTCTGCTCAAGATACCTAGGTTCTAGCTTAATTTCCCCTGGAATTGGTTGTGAAATCTCAGATTCTTAAACATTTTTAGACAGACTTTTTCCAAAAGGGCTTTGTGTTAGAATTCCTAAAGAACTAAGGTTGCAGGTGATTCAAAGAGATTTATAAATTTATAATGGGGATTCATGACCTAATTTTTCTTCTATTCGCTGAAACTTTTCTTTTTGTTCTAAAAATATACTTAATTTTTGACTGTGTAATACGTTTACCAGGTTCAAACTGGAAAAAGTATAAAAACACTACAGTAGAAGTTGCTCTACCTGTTTGCCCTGTTCTGACCTTGTCCCCTAGGAAACCATACTTTAATATCCTTTCAGAATACTTTTGTGCATATACAGTCATGCAGTGCATAATGATACTTCTGTGACAGACCAAATTTATGATGGTGGTCCCATGAGGTTATAATGCAGCTGAAACTTTTCTATTGTCTACTAACATTGTAGCCATTCTCATAGTGCAACACTTTACTCAAGTGTTTGTGGTGGTAAAAAACATACTGTACTACTAGGTATATAAAAGTATCACACATGCAATTACATATAGCATATGATAATTAATAATAGACGACTGTGTCACTGGCTTACCTGTTTATTATACAGTAGTTTTTATCATTATTGCACAGTACACCTCTTTTAATTACTAAAAGAAAAATTAACTAATGTATTCGGCTGTATTACACTGCCAGCAGCCTCATACATCTTGTGTTTACCACATCTCTTGAATGCATCAAGAGAGCATGTTGAGTGCATGATCTATCCATACCATCTAGGTCTGTGTAAGTACATTCTGATTTTCAAATGGCAAAAATTGAATAATATTATGTTTCTCAGAACGTACCTGTTGTGGTGATGCATAACTATATAAATAAAATTTAAGTATACTCTGCATTCTTGCCCTATTTTATACAAATAATATTCTATTGTGCATGTGATTTTGTACCTTGTTTTTTCACATAACTGTATATCTGGGAGAAAATTTTCTGTATTTCTCTTCTTTAATTAGTGCTCTTCTTTAATTTAGTGTTCCAATTATTAAACAGTCCCCTAATGATGAACATATAGGTGATTTTTGATCTATTATAAACAGTAATGCAATGTAACACTTTTACTTAAAATTAAGTACAGATTTTTACTTTGTATTTACATTATTTTTCAGTTTTGTAGAACATTTCTACATTTTTAAGTTGGGTCCAAGTATATGTGTGTGTATATATATATATATATATATATATTTATAATTTTTTGCTAGTTATTGCCAAATTGTCTTAGGATTGATACAGATTTATATCCTGCTGACAAGGGATGTGAGTGCCTACCTATTTCTTCTTTGTCATTCTTTGTTATTGTTGGATTACATTTCAGAGAAGAAATGCAATGGATTCCGTTGCCCCAATGGCACATGTATCCCATCTAGCAAACACTGCGATGGTCTACGGGATTGCTCTGATGGCTCTGATGAACAGCACTGTGGTAAGTCTGCTCCACACACCAAGGCCTGGTCGTTGTGAATGAAGAGCATCAGTTGGATCAAATCCATTTGCTTCTTCAGTACCTCTGTTCGGTTAGCTTTTAACCCTAGACCATGGAGTGCTTGGCCAGGATTTAGGAGTTGATCAGGCAGGGAGACTAGGTTTGGGCAGAGAAGACCAGGAAGAGGGTCAGGGTCAGTGACTGCAGAATTAGTTTATACTTGGGTGAATATTATTGTTTGGCTGTCATGTATACCCCATTCATACTGAATGTGGCAATTTATTGAATTTTTGTATGACATTCATATGTTACATAGAAAAAGTCAAGGAATAAAAATTTGAAGAGAAAAAATTTTATTGTGTTCCAGTGTTACAGGTGTTCCAAAAATGGAACACTAAACATTGAAGGGTTACTACAAATCAACCATTTATTTTCCTTTTTTTTCTTTAATTTTTTTATTGGTACATTTTAGGTATACAATATGTTTACATTTATCATTGGGTGCTTGTACCTATACATGATGTATCTTAGTTCTTACGTTTTTCCCCATTGCCTGTGCGCCCTTCACCCCCTCCACCCTTCCCTATTTACATAGATTTCGTTTCCATTTTTTTTCTTCTCTCATAATTTTTCATTTCCCCTTCCCCTCCCACCATCCCTATACCTTTGGACCTTTTCCTATTTCAAATTATCAATTATTCATTTTAATCCTTATTTACACTTTCAGTTTCTCACACTAGAGAAACTATTCGGTATTTACACATGTGTGTCCTATTTATTTCACCTAAGAGTATCGCCTCAATATGCATCTATTTAGCTATAAATGTCTCTAGTTTCTTGTTCTTTATGGCTGAGCAGTACTCCATTTTATAAAAAAACCGCATCTTCTTTATCCAGTTTCGAGTTGATGGGCACTTGGGCTGTTTCTAAGCTTTAGCTGTTACGAACTGTGCTGCTATAAACACAGGTGCACATATCGCTGTGGTGTGATTCTTTTAATTCTTTTGGGAAGATACTCAGCAGGGGAATAGTGGGTCGAATGGGACCTCTAGTCCTAGTTCTTTGAGGTCTCTCCATACTGATTTCCACAGTGGTTGCACCGGTCTGCACTCCCACCAACAATGGAGAAGGGTTCCTTTCTTCTCACACCCCCACCAGCATTTGTTATTGGTTGATTTCTTGATAGCAGCCATTCTTTGTGGGGTGAGGTGGAATCTCAGTGTTGTTTTCATCTGCATCTCTCGAATGACCAGTGATGTTGAACATTTTTTCATATATTTATTTGCTGCTTTTACTTCTTTGTCTGAGAAATGTCTGTTCATTTCAGATGCCCATTTTTGAATTGGGTCTTTGAATTTGGGAGGTCTGATTTTTTTCAATTCTTTATATATTCTAGATAGTGGACCTTTGTCTGAGGTATAGCTGCTAAAACTTTTTTCCCACATTGTAGGTTGTCTCTTAGCTCTGTTGGTAGTTTCTCTTGCAGTGCTGAAGCTTTTTAATAAGATGAGATCCCAGTTGTTGATTCTTTGTGCTAGTTCTCATGCTACTGAGGTTTTGTTCATAAAGTCTTTGCCAATATCTTCAAGAGTTCTACCTAACTTATCTTCCAGCAAGTTTAGTGTTTCTTCCTTAATATTTATATTTTTAATCCACTTTGATCTTAGGTAAGTGCATGGTGATAGATATGGGTCTAGTTTTAATCTCTGCCAGGTTGAAATCCAGTTTTTCCAGCACCATTTATTAAATAGGCTATCTTTCCTCCAATGAGGGTGTCAACCATTTATTTTCAGTTAGACACTTGCTTCTCCTTGATGGGTTTCATCAATGTTACTGATTGTCATTTAGGAGGCATTTATGTCAGGTGACCCTTTCTATCCCCAATGTTTTTTAGATCATCTTGGGTTAGTGGTGCTCACCCTTGAGTATACAATGGAACCACCTGCAGAGCTTTGAAAGGGATGAGTGCCTGGGCATCAACCCCAAATGTTCTGAGATGATTAGAGTGTGGCTTGGGCCTTGGTTTTTTGTTTCTTTTTTTTTGTCTTTTTTGAAAAAACAGTGTTCCAGGTATTTCTAATGTGCAGTCCACAGTGAAATTCATCTAATGTGTTGTGTAGGGGGTGGTGAACTGGCCTGTGAACAAGATTCAGCTGATAATCTGTTCTTTTAAATGAAGTTGTATTTGAGCACAATAACTACTCTTTGCTTGTGTATTACATGGGCTGCTCTTATGCTATAGTGGTGAAATTGAGCAGCTATAGCAGGCTGTATGTTTGCAGAGCCTAACATCTTTGCTCTCTGGATATGTTACTGGGGTTCTTCACAGAAGTAAAACCAATAAGATATGGGGGGGAGACAAATTTGTAATAAGTTCTTTCACATGATTATGGGGACAGGCAAATAGAAAATTTGTAGGGTGAACTGGCAGGCTGGAGATTCATGACAAGCTGAAGTCACAGTTCAAATATGAAGGCTCTCAGGTTGAGGGCCCAGGAAAGAAGCGGTTATAATTTACCTCTGAAGGCCACATTTCTGCTGTGTGCCCCCATGGCCTTTTCTTCCTGGTATCTCTTTTCATAACATCAATCCTATTGGATTAGGGCCCAACTCTTATGACTTCATTTAACCTTAGTAACATTTTTTAAAGTATCCCTCTCCATATACATTCACACTGGGGGATTAGGGCTTCAACATAAGAATTCTGGGGAGGAAGCGTAGGCATAATTCAGTTCATAACACCAGTCCCATACATAAAGTTTGCCAACCCCTGGATTAGAGAGTCAGGATCATATTAATAGTGAGTTAGATAACTGGCTTTGATGCCAATTAGCTCTGGATTTCACTTTGGCTTCTCCTTCAGTAATTGTTTACTCTTGGCACAGTACTTGATGCTGCTTACTGCTATTTTTTCACTTTAAAAACAGAGATGATTAAATGTCTTACAATGTTGTCTTGATGGTTTAATGATGCTCTTTCATGGTAAGTGCTTTAGCTCCGGTCTTGGCATAAAGCAAGTTCTTGATCAGCAGTGGCTGTGACTCTTGTTTCCCCAGTGTACATCTCTCTCAGTGTCATTTGCCCAGCTGGCCCCCAGCGCTCATTGCCATTTCTGCCCCTTTCCCCCTTGCAGAGCCCCTCTGTACACGCTTCATGGACTTCGTGTGCAAGAACCGCCAGCAGTGCCTGTTCCACTCCATGGTGTGTGATGGGATCATCCAGTGCCGGGATGGATCAGATGAGGATCCTGCCTTTGCCGGATGCTGTGAGTGGGGCTGGTGGCAAGGTCATTCATAGACATGAGGTTGTGCTAGCTTGGGATGCACTTTTGCTTCGTTAACAGGTCTCAACAGAGTGTCTAAGTTTGCCAAAGAAATGCTGCTTTTTAGCTGTTAGTACATGTATAAGGGGATTAGGCCCCACTCAGTGGAGAATGACTGTGATCTTGGCTCACGGGTCACCTTGTCGAGAGGGCTTCCTTACCATTCTGTACCCAGTAGCCAGTCTCCGTGCCCCCCTCCCTGTCCCTGAGGTCTTCACAGCACTTTCCCCACTTTATACACTACGTACTTATTTTCCTGTCCACCTCTTCTGTTAGCATGAGTGTCACTAGAGCAGGGCCTTTGTTTTATTCATTGACATAGCCCCTTCCTCAAACAGTGCTCTGCTTATATTTGTTTGCTTGGGCCACAAAGTGCTCCGAATTGAATGACTCACACAACAGAAATGTCTTTGCTCACAGTTCTAGTGACTGGAAGTCCAAGATCAAGGTGTTGACAGAATTGGTTTCCTCTGAGACCTCTTTCTTGACCTGGTAGATGGTCATCTTTTCCCTGTATCTTTGCATGGTCATTCCTCTCTACATGCCTGTGCCTACATTTATATGAATACCAATCATATTGAATTAGGGCCCACCCTCATGCCCTCATTTTAACTTTAATTACCTCTTTAAACATTATATCCAAAATAGTCACGTGTTTGAAGGCCTGGGGATTAGGACTTCACCCTATAAGTTTTGGGAGGATAAACTCAGTCTGTAACCGTACTCATAAAGTTTTGCAGAATGGATTAATTAACACAAGGTGTTTTCTATTAAGATTCAGTTTGCTCTTCCATCTCATTTCTGAGAAGCACTGTTGCTTTGACTTCTCCAGCACAGAAGTAACCCGGACTTATGGGTGTTTGTTCCTTATGTAGCCCATGATCCTGAGTTCCACAAGGTGTGTGATGCATTCGGTTTCCAGTGTCAGAATGGAGTGTGCATCAGTTTGATTTGGAAATGCGATGGGATGGATGACTGCGGCGATTACTCTGATGAAGCCAACTGTGGTGAGATTTTAGATCTGCCTCTGTGTATCCCGGCCTTCCAGTGGCAATGATACCTGTGGTTAAGGAGAAAATGTTAGCTAGAAATCCCCCTGAAGACTTTATCTTCTCCTTCCTTTGCAGTACCTACTGCAGTTCTTGAATCCCCAAATGAAGAACTGAATGAAGTGGGAACCTAAGAGCTTATAGGTGGCAGGGAAATGTTTATCTCATTTCCTGTCCTTTCCCCAGTTGGGAGGATCACAGGATATATAGGGAACATAGGCTAGGTGAGGATTCAAGACCAATATTATAGAGTGTACTTTTTCTTCCCTGAAGTTACAGACTAAAACATCACCACTGAATTATTATCAGTACTTAAGTTATTCCTTTGATGAAACATCAACATAAAAACTTGAGTATTCCAACAATACCAAAATGTAGGAGTGAGAAACAAGAGTGGAAGGCTGAGAACTGAGTGCTTTTGAGTTTGTGGGTATTTTTGTTGTCCATTGAGTCCGCACAGGTGCATATGGACTCTGGAGGGGAAGTGCAGGTAGCCCTGGACTCCAGGAGGTGTACAGGAGGAGCTAAGTGTTCACACTGGCACAGGGGAAATGAGTGATGGTGTGATTGATCTTTGCAGAAAACCCCACAGAAGTGCCAAACTGTTCCCGATACTTCCAGTTCCGGTGTGAAAATGGCCACTGCATCCCCAACAGGTGGAAGTGTGATGGGGAGAATGACTGTGGGGACTGGTCCGAAGAGAAGGATTGTGGAGGTAAGAGACCCTGGGATAGTACTTGACCAGTTGTGGGACCAGAACAGTTTCACCTGTCTGCAGAGAATCTAATTCTGTAGTGCCTGGCATATTCCTTACATTTTTGGATTTTTTTGGAGTTGTGACCCTGAGATTTTTTTTAGCCCCCCTCTCATTTTGAAATCAAGGCAATTGGTTTCTCCTGTTCCCAAGGTTATTCTTTGCAGATTTTGCAAGGCATGGCCAGCAGTCTAGAGCATTGCTGCTCAGAATGTGGTCTGCAGACCAGTACCATCTGCATCTCCTTGAGCTTGTTAGAAGTAGATAATCTCAACTGGTTGTGGTGGTGCAGGCCTGTAATCCCAGCACTCAGGGAGGCTGAGACAGGAGGATTGCAAGTGTGAGCCCAACCTGGGCAACTTAAGTGTCTTATTGAGACCGTATCTCAAAATTTTTAAATTTTAAAAAGGACCAGGGTTTAACTCAGTGCTGAGACCTTGGGGTCAATCCCTAATAACTGGGGGGGGGGGGGGGGATGAATCTGTGGCCCTGTCCACAACGACTGAATGAGAATCTGCACTTTGACAAGGTCCCTAGGTCCTGCATGTGCTGTGATACATCACAGAGCAGCACACATACCTTTTCTGCTTCCCTCTTGGCATTCTCACCTCCGTGCCAGGCCTTGGGGTCATTGTGATGAATTAACTAGAACATTAGGACTTCTCCGGCCATCCTGTGCCTTCTAGGCCGCCCGTTCTTTCCATCAGACTTCACAAGTCCTCACAAAAGCAAACTTACCTGACTATTAGCTTGTATCCACTTGATAGTATGGTAACTCCACTACCCTAAGAGGGAAGAGTATAGCTAGGACATCTGCACTAGGTTTGGGACACATTTAGTCTGAGATCAAGCTTCTAGTAATGTTTTGGATTTCCTCACTTGGTATCTTCCTCAGATTCAAACCTTCTTCCCTCCCCCACACCTGGGCCCTCCACGTGTCTGCCCAATTACTTCCGCTGTAGCACCGGGGCCTGCGTGATGGACACCTGGGTGTGCGACGGGTACCGAGACTGTGCAGATGGCTCAGATGAGGAAGCCTGCCCCTCGCTTGGTGAGTCTCGGGTCTGGCTCCCTCCTGTGTCTCCTGCTGTGGGGAGTGGACTTTTCAGGAGCACAGCCTGGCCACACCCCGTGCTTCTCACCAACCTCACGCCTTTCAGGCAGGGAGACTTCCGGTGCTGCTCCTGGGAGAGAAGGCTCATGGGAGCCCGAAACTGCAGCATCTTGTTTTCCAAACTGCCCTCCAAACTCCCTGCCAGAAAAGGCCAGCCACCGGCTTCCCACCCGTGCTGTGGTAGGGCAGCCTCTGCTTTCTTCTCAGTGGGAAATTGCAGTTGGGATGATAGGGAGGTTTTTGTATGCGTATTAAACTCTCAGGGGAGAGGGCCCAATTTTCCTGCTTGCTGGTTGTCTGGCCTGTGCTTCTAAAAGAAGAGTGAGCACTGCCATCTAGTGGCTGAATACAGAAGTAGCTACAGGTCTGTGCTGGAACTGCCTTGCTGGAGGCCTGGGACCTCTAGATCCCATCTAATGTGTCCACTCCTCTGCAAGCAGAACAAATTAAGATGTGCTCCTCCCTAAGCAGGAGTCCTTTTCAAAGTCATTGACAAGAAGAGAATAGATACGTGTTTGCGTGCTTTGCATAATCCTAGCAGATGTCCCACAGTCTGATTTTCTTCCTGTATGACTGTGCTCATTCTGTTGCTTTCCTATTTAAGTCACCAATGATTTCCTCTTGTTCTTTTTTCTAGAAGACCAGTTCTTGATGATTCATTCCTGTTTCCAAGGCCCTGTGTGAGGTGACTCCTCCTTGCCTCCCTTAATTCTTACATCAGCCCAGCTGAATCCCTCATCTGTGTCAGACAGACTTGCTTCCTTCTTACCTGTACATCTATCTGCAGCAAGGCCTCTGCCCTTAGCAGAAACTCCTGTACCTTCTACCTCACTCTGCTACTTTTCCTGTCTCTGAAACCCTCCATCCATCATGGGAAACTGAAGCCTGGATTTTACAGCAAAGTGACCTTGCTATAGCATAAATGTTTCTCAAAGTATGGTCCACTGACTACCTATAATGGAATTGCCTGAGGTGGGTGGAGTCAAGGAGATCCCCATGTGCTTCTTAGGATCACTAAAATTTGAGATTCTTACTTCAAACAACTATGGCTTGATTCTCCCCTTCCAACCCTACCTCCAGGGAGCTTTCCCCAATTCCTTTAACTTATGTGCATGTGTTTTTCAATCTCATTGGACTTACCCCATGGCCTTTTGGATTCTTAACTATGACCTGCCTTATATTGCTTCCCAGTTTTCTCATGTGTGTAGCTCTTTTTTTTTCTATATCAGTTATGTGAAGCTCCTGTTTAAGGATCATACTGTATACAACCTTGAATCTTTTGATGTGTCTACCACAGTGATAGGCAAATACTTGGTGCCCTATACATGCGTCTCAAACTAAAATGAATGATAAAAAAAGAAATCTGTTACCTCTATCCTTTCAAAACCTATCTGTCTACTGAATATCTTGCTTATCCTTCTCTGAAAATTGTTTTTGATTATTAAAAGTCTGACCAGGACATTAACATACGCTAGCAAATTCTGACTAATCTAGTGAGCAGATCCCTAATTACACATTTCATTGAGCTTTTGTTCCTTCTTTTTGTGTAGATTGATGGTGCAAATTTGAACTTGGTATTGTCTCCAGCTGTTACTTCTTATTTCTTTGGTGTAGAAGTCTCATAACTGCTTTCTCTTCCTCATATGTCTCCCCTTCAGCCTATCTTCCAGTAAGACACATGGTGATGTCTCTTGGGACATTCCAGTGATTCCCTTCTTGTCCAAGAATAAGTGGCATCATTTGCCTTGCCTTAGCTTTCTAGGACCATAGTAATTTCAGAGTTATCTCTGAGGCTGATTAGTTTCCCTAGAGGGGATTCTTACAAGCTCCTGCCTAGACAACAGGGATCCCCTTTATGAGATTCTTGGGATGAGAAATGAGATCTTCACATTCTGCTGTCTGTAGGTTTAATCCCAGGTTTATACTAAGATGTTCTTGCTTTTACTATGCCTCTCTGAGGAGCTATTTTTATTTTGTTCAAATGACAACCTAGCAGTCTTCTATTGGGATGATATATGTGGTAATTGTCTCATGCAGCTGTTAGGTTGAAAGGATTTAGGGAATGTAGGCACTTCTTTTCTGTTGTTTTTGTCATACTGGGATGGAACCCAGGCTTTGTGCATGCTAGGTAAGCATTCTATGCAGGGCTGTACTCACAGCCCAGGAGTGTAGCTGCTTCTTAAACATCTTTAGTTGATTCCTTTACCTTGCTTTTCTCCTTCTTCACTTCCAGTTAAGAGGAGCTGGTTTCTGAGCTGTTTTGAGGAATACATGGTACTGATCTGATTGGGTTTTGTCTTTCTCCTCTTATAGCTCGGGGTAGGATACAGGGTAGGATACAATCCTCTCTGATCTCTTTAGTCACTGTCTGTCTGCTTTCGAGCTTCCTAAATTTCAATCCTTTTGTCTAATTTTCTATTATCCATGCCCTTGTGGGTTTAGGACTTTAAAATCAGTCTCTGAACTAGATCTCTTGTGGGTCCTATGAAGGAGCAAATTAGGTGTCAGCACTCAGTCTGCTGTCTTGGTCCAGAGCTCACAGGTGCCCATAGCAATCCCCGAAGCACTGTACTTTCCTAAGTACATCAAGTTGTTGCTGTTTCTGCCAAGCTCCTCAATACTAATGTATATGAGTTTTAAAAATCTCTTTTCTAGCAAATGTTACTGCCCCCTCCACTCCCACCCAGCTTGGGAGATGTGACCGATTTGAATTTGAGTGCCACCAACCAAAGAAGTGCATCCCCAACTGGAAGCGCTGTGACGGCCATCAGGATTGTCAAGATGGTGAGGATGAGGCCAATTGCCGTAGGTATTAAGAGCCTCAGCCTAGGCAGACTTGAGAGAGCCAGAATTGTGTGTGTGTGTGTGTGTGTGTGTGTGTGTGTGTGTGTGTGTGAGAGGGAGAGAGAGAGAGAGTGAGTCCAGGCACTTTTGTGTAACTATCCTTTTATAATATTCTTATAATTTAGTGCACAAGCCCACATCATATTATATGGTAGCCACATTTTCAAATAAGATGACTGATTTATTTTAAATACCGGGAACTGATACATTAAAATATCTTCTAAATGAATGAGAAAAATAAATAGTGATTTATCTAAACATTTCAACTGATTGAGACACCTGTGGATAAAGCCATGACCTTCCATATATGCATTCATTCTTCTGGAAATACTTAGTGAGCATCTATGAGGTGTAGAGACCATATTGTTTGGGCAGGATCACCTCCAGCACCCCATTAAGAAATTCAGCCTTAGCCCATAGGGTAATTCCAGTTGGTGAGCCTGAGCCCAATATGAGATGATGTACCCACTGTCTGTCGGCTTTGTGTTGGCACTTGTGAAACATAATGGGTGTTGACCCTTGCTTCTCCAGTGTGCCCAGGGAGGACCCTTGGAGTAGGTGATAGAGGGAGACATGGCTTTGTGAGCTGAGTGAGGTCCACAGTGTGAGCTCAGCAAGGATGTCCTACAAATCAGAATGACTCTCAGGAGGCAGAGGGTAGAAGTAGACAGCCTGGAGGTCAGGATAGACAGATGAGATCATACGTTTCCTCCTCATGCCACAAAGACAGAGCCTTTTGATCCCTGGCTGCACACTAAGGCTGCCTCTGTTCTTATGGATAGAACTATAAAGGTTTTGGGAGTGTGTGGCTGAACAGTGCCCATCCACTCATCATCAGCATGCTTCTCTGATGGCGGACATGGCTGTAGGTTGGGCCTCCCTTTCTTTTGGGGGTCTCCTCTTCATCTAATCATCTGCTGACTATAGGCAGAAGATGTCGCAGCCAATCATATGCCCTTAACTACCAAGAAGAGCATGTCTTCATACTTGTCTATGTCTGATTTTTCCTCTAGTGAACATAGAATGAGTGGCAAAGTCTGACCTGCCTCTCTGCAGAGAGCTTTCTCTAGCCCTAACCCAAGCAGCAAGTGTCTCCATTCCTCTTCTTTGATCCCTGTTCTGGTCCTATTTTTTTCTTTAACAATTCCTAAGTGATGGGCCAGGGATTTAGCTCAGTGGTTCTGCCGCCTGCCTTGCAAGCGCAAGGACCCAAGTTCAATCCCCAGTACCAAAAAAAAAAAAAAAAAAATTCCTAAGTGAAAATTGAAGCCCCAAATGAAACTCTATCAAATCTTACCATTTGAGAGTCGACTAAAGATTAAAAACAGAGAACATCAGTTATCTCTTAATTTTTCTATCTCAGTAGTTAGGAAATTTGTGTAACAGTGGGATCATGTGAGAAGTGTTTATGAAAAATGTGAGTTTGGTCATCTTTGACCATTGAGTTAGGAGCAATTTCTGGGAGGATGCTCAGGAATCCATCCATGTGTGACTCTTAGCATCAGACAAGTGTGGTAAATTCTGTGCTATCCTAGATACTTGGTGTGTGTCCAGTAACATCCTTCAGTCTGGTTGGACAAATAGTTGTTGATCACACAGGATGTGGCAGGTACTGATCAGGCTATTGAGGACACAGATTCTAGTGGGAGAAACATGAGTCCCTAGCTGCATCCCAGTACAAGGTGGGCAGTAACAGAAGTGTCTTCAAGGAACTGACATAGTTAGGAGGTAAATCTGGCCATCTTCCTGGAGAGGTAGGAGCTGGTCAGGAAAAGCATCTAGCTGATGACTCCTGAGTGGTTTTTTGTTTGCTTGTTTATTTTAAGAAATGTTTTTCTACTGTGTTACCCAGGGTGGCCCTGAACTCTAGGGCTCCAGTGATCCTCATACCTTGGCTGAGTAGTTGGGACTACAGGTGCACACCACCTTACTCAGCTGTGAAAGAGTATTAATGGAGATCAGTGAGCCAAGGTGACAGATGACAGGCATCCTAGGGACAGCATGAACACCCAGAGGCTCAGAAGCACAAGAAAACAGGTCTGAGGAGGGCCAAAGGGCAAAGTTTGAGTGCAGAGACAGTCAGGGGACTTGGGTAGGGGATCCATGCTAGGAATTTATCTTTCTGGTCATAGAGAACCATTGCAGATTTTAGCAGGAATGATGGTGTCCTTACATTTTAGATCACTCAGACTGTGTAAGGAGGCTAATATGATGGGACTGTGAAGGTGAAACAGGAGCAATATATCCTGGTGTTTCTGGGGCCATGGCAATCAGGAGGAAGGAAGAGGGAGGTCTTCCTCTCTGGATGACTGGAATACCATAGCTGCTGGACAGGGTGGAGGATGCCAGGCTTCCCTGTGTGGGTCTGGGACCATAATGGGCTCATTGACTTGACAGTGGAGCCTAAGCTAGTGTGAGGCTTCCCAGTGTAGAGTTAGAGGATAGGCCTGTCGTTGTAGAAGGTGTTTTTGTACTGCTCATGTGCTGTCATCTATTGTCAGGGATCTTCTCCACATGATCTCCCATGAGTCTTTGCCAGTTTTCACATCTTCATGGTTCCCTATAACTGTCTCTATAGTTATTGACCTGTGGAGACAGATTTCATTATGTCTTGGAGGTCTTGATAGATTGCTGACTTGAGACAGAAATATTGCCTTAGCCAAGTTCTTAACCTGAGATGTGAAACTTATTTATTACCAAATGTATGTTTTTTTTCTCAACATGTGCTTTACCTATAGGGGTCACAAAACCCCCATCATTTGTGCTGCTTTTTTTCTTCATGAAAGTCACATCTGCCTTTATTTTGTATGTCTGAAGGGTCCTTTCTATGTCTAAAATTCAAGGAGTTTGATAAGTTGCTACTTAGGGGTCTTTTTTCAAGAAATACCCTTTAACTTTTGCTACTTTTTCAGTTTCTAAGCTAGGTTGGCTTATTTTGTTTGCTTATTGTTTAGATTAGGAAAACAGTAAAGGATCCCACTACTAACATCCTCCATAATCAGGAATTGAGTAGAGGCAGGTGCATTTTGCAGATAAATTGTACATTAGTACACTTGCTTCTAATTATCTGGAACTCAGGAACCAAAATGACTCCAATTATATTGTCTATGTGTTAGTTTCATTATTATGCCTGGTGGCATTCTTGCTTTTTTGGCTTTTGTTTTATTTTTCTCTTTACTTTATCATAAGTGGTCTTCTTCAGGCTGCTCTACTTTGCTCCTTATATTTGCTGATGTAATGTTCTGCGGTACTTTTCAAGTAGCTCTGTCCTGTTGAAAATGTCATGTGACTTGGACGAAAATTTGGAAGGCATTAGTCTCATACATGCTGGCAATAAAAAGTCAACAAGATAACTAATTTTTTTTGTGAAATAATTAGGACTTAAGAAGGGAAGTTAACATTTGATAATGTGCTTTAATGTATCATTCATTGTCCTCACGTGAACCATATATTTATTTCACTTAATTCTCAACCTTGTGAGTTGGTATTGTTTAGAGACAGGAAACACTAAGAGATAGGGAAACTAAGGTTCAAAGAGGACTGACCACCTAGTCAATCACAGACTGAGACATTTACCTAGGTAAAGACTTGTGATCTTTCCATCATGTTATCTGTGTTGAAAGTTCTTATGATGGAAGGGTGCACCACATGTAACATAGAAATATTAGATAGAGATTAGTGTAAAATTCTTCACTTACATTAAAAGAATGAAAAAGTTGACCCCTGGGACATTAAAACAATATGACAGGTTGACCCCCCACTCACCAAAATGACAATAGGAACATCTGAGCCCAGTAACCACACAATAAGAATAACATGAAAAATAATTAACAAAGAGGAAAATATGCAGACTCTCCCTCGTGGGCGATAATAACTCATTAATTGAATGTTTAAGCCAGTATCTTCAACCTGTTTTAAATCTGTCTGGTTCACAACAGTGCTGCTTAATTAAGGGACTTAAAATCAAGATGTGCCATATCCATAATTCTCCTCAATACATTAACCTGATCACCTTGTCAAAACAAAATGCGGTTAGTATGACATATTTCTTCTGAAAGAAACTGACACTACTATGTTCTGTGGTAATCACCCATTAGGCATCTCTTTAATCAGCTTAAGAATCTTCAGAGTAATGACAACCTGATTTCCAAATTCTGAAAACTATGTTTTTTTGCTTTTAAAATTTAGAGACACATTTTATAAAGAAGTCTTGAACATTCTCCAGATGTTGTTTGCTGATATTTTCTCACATTCTTTCCAAGCAGAAAACTTCTGCGATGATGATCTTGTATGTTTTTAAAAACAATCCCCTTTTGAGCAGCGTCTCTCCCCGACTATCCTGTATAAAGGGGTGCAACGCACCCACCCTTAAACTCACTCTTTTTATGTCCCTCTGTAGCTCTTTTTTTTTTTTTTTTTTGCTTAAATTCTTTTATTGGTACATTTTAGGTATACAATATGCTTATATTTATCATTGGGTAATTGTACCTGTACATAATGTATCTCGGTTCTTATTTTTTCCCTATTCCCTGTCCTCCCTTCACCACCTCCACCCTTCCCTGTTTACAAAGACTTTGTTTCCATTTCACACTATTGGAAATGACATATTTGTTGGTTGACCTGTTTATGGTTTCTTTCAAGGGATGATAAACTCTCCGAGGGTGGATCTTTGTTTGCTTGACACATTATCATATTCTTAGCGACTGGCATAGATTCATGGTAGGATCTTTGTCAGTGTTCACTGCAAAGATGGATGAATTCCATCTTGCACTCTTGAAATCATTATAGCAGTAATTCTTGAATCATTTTTAAATACTGTAATATCCCTTTATCTGTAGTACGCTCCCTCAGGCACTTCCTCAAGACAAACCAATGTCAGTTCAGCATGTGATAGATTTCTATAATGTAATGAACATTATCCATTTTCTCGGCCTGTATCTCAAAACATGTGGTTAGATTGGGCCCACCTGGATAATACAGGTCCTTAATTTAATCACATCTACAAAATCTCTTTTGGTGTATAAAATAACCTGTTAAGTTCCAGGGATTAGAATGTGAAAATCTTTGAACTAGAGGTACAAAGTTAATTTTAGAACCCATTTATTGATGGTGTTGGATCTTCAGTGTCACCCTTCCTTGGCCAGGATCCAGAATAGTGACAATGTAAAGTACCTAGGCCTATCTCAGACCACCCTGGTGTAGTAGATCTGGTTCCTATAGCCATTCCCTTCTGTCCTCTCCATTAGCATCATTTGCAATTACATTATCATCATCTCTTCCTTTTTAGAGCCTCCCCTGCTAGAGAGAAGTGTTTTGGTTAGTAGCCTGCCATAGAGTTGATTAACTCTTCACTTACAGTGACCCTCAAGTTATGACCAGCCTGACATGTGAATAACTTTGGTTATGGCAGGAATTTTAGTTTTAACTTATGAACAAAGGTGCTTTCAGATGGTCTCAGACACAGATTTAACCCTTAAAGAGTTCTGGAAGGAACGTTACAACATCCTTTCCTGTGTGGGGTTAATTGAGAAGTCCTGGGCCAGTGTCTCTCTAAGGACACTGAGATCTGCCTGTATACAGGAGAGAGACTTTGAAGGCTGTGTAGAGGAGACTGAGCCTTCAACTGACCAACTTGAGTTGCAACCAGTCCTCACAAACAAATTGAGTTCGTAAGTCAAGGGTCCACCATACTTCCTTATTTTGCATTATTTCATTTTCTACAAAAATACTTTGGAAACTTGTACAATTAAAAAGCACTATACAAAGCAGGCATGCCTCTTAACATTATTGTGATTCATCTCATTGTTTGTATCATTTTAGACTGCAAACTAATAGGAAGAGAGTAATTAGTCTTGAAGAGCAATAGGTACAATTTGTTGACACCTGCCAGGAGCCCGGCACTGCTGCAAGTACTGTATATCATTAGATCCCATAGATGGAGTAGCCATGGAATTGTCACCCCAGTTTTAATAGGGTGACTTGAACTTGGATGATGTTAAGGAGCTTCCTCAAGCTCACACAGAATGAAAGCTTAATGTTTGTTTGACTCTAGAGCTTACATCCTTCCTGGAAAGAGATTCCAATTGTTACTGTTAAATAAGATGGTACCACCGTGCCAGAGTAGATTCTACTTGTTCCAGAGATGTCCTTCAAAGCAGAAGCCAATTAGTTCAGAAAGGTTTCAAACTGTTCTTCCCAAACAGTCTGATGAGTAAACCTGGACCTTTTGTGCAACATGGTACTTCCCCTCTGGGTTTAAAGAAGTTCTTTGTGTTCCAGCCACACACAGCTCCTTGACCTGTATGAGCAGGGAGTTCAAGTGTGAAGATGGGGAGGCCTGCATTGTTCTCTCAGAGCGCTGTGATGGCTTCCTGGACTGCTCGGACGAGAGTGATGAGAAGGCCTGCAGTGGTGAGTGCTGGCCCCATAGGCTGGTCTGGGCTGGGAGGCTCAATTGCTGTGGGGATATCCAGCTAGTTCCTTTTAGAACTGTTGCTCCCTCTGGAAGTGAAAGAGATTCGTACCTAACTTTGGAGCACCAAGTGAGCATCATGGCCCCATTCTTCTGTGACCTCCTGCCACCTCCTCCCTGTTGATGAAATTCTGGTTTTAGGTTTGTTTTCTGGGGGCCTCTTGTTGATGTACCATTGTTCACAGAGCCGTGCTTCTCATCAGTTCGGTCCTCTTCTCTGGAATGCATTTGGTAATAAGATCCTGCTATGACATTGTCCTTGGAATTGCAACATTCTCTACTGAGAATCAAGCTTAAATGCCTTAGGCAGGAAGGAGGTGAAATGCAAGGAAAAATAGCATCACTGGACATTTCTAAATTTCCCTAGGAAAGGTTGTAGAAAGAGATTTCAGCTACATTTTCTGGACTTTTTTTAGATAGTGATTGTGATTTCCTGACAATTTAGATCATGGTAGCTCTACCTAAAAGCATAAGTCTTTTCAAACTCAAGGGTTTGTAATATATAGGTTTCTGTGACTTTTCCCCCTTTATTTCTTTAGATGAGTTAACTGTATACAAAGTACAGAATCTTCAGTGGACAGCTGACTTCTCTGGGGACGTAACTTTGACCTGGATGAGGCCCAAAAAAATCCCCTCTACTTCTTGTGTGTATAACATCTACTACAGGTGGGTCCCATCTTTGCTATGGTCTTCATTTTCACTGAATGTCCCATAAACTGCTATGATGTTTATAGTGAGCCTCTTTATAAGCAATGTCATACATCTCAGCCACCCCATACTACTTTGCTGTGACAGTATCTTTCTTCTTTTGGTCAGAGTGGTTGGAGAGAGCATATGGAAGACTCTGGAGACCCACAGCAATAAAACAAACACTGTATTGAAAGTCTTGAAACCAGATACCACATATCAGGTTAAAGTACAGATTCAATGTCTGAGCAAGGCACACAACACCAATGACTTTGTCACCCTGAGGACTCCAGAAGGATGTAAGTGTTATAATTCATGTTTATGATACGTATCAAGACCTTAGTTTTCCCAAGGGTGCTCAGGAATGTGGAAACATGCTTTTATATGTCTTACATGTGTAGAAATCTTGAGGCTAAGTTTAATGGTCTTGCTGAGTTGTTGATCATTAATTTTTCTTTTCATGGCAGAAAATGTTCTTACTCCTTAAGTAAATTTCAGAGTCTCTCTACTATTGTACTCATTTGCATTTCTTGTATAGTTCTGTCCTCTACCTCCTTCTCTAATATTTGCCAGTACTTAGTAGCTCATCATCATTAAAATATAATGCATGTCAGCAGTTTTGTGGCCAAATTTTAAAGAAATTTACCAAATTTATGTGTCTAATGGAATTCCTTCCACTTTCCTTCTTCAGTGTAGTTGACATAAGTGAGTGTTTTCTTGTTCTAGTTATTTTTTCTAAGACTCTAGTGGTGGATTGTTAGATCATGGGATAATATTATTGGTAGATTTTTGAGAAATTTCTACATTGTTTTCCATAATGACTGTGCTAATTTATATGTCCTCCAGCAGCATAGGAGAATTCTCCTTTCTCTGAATCTTTGCCAGCATTTGATATTTTTTGTCTTTTTGATAATTGCTATTCTAACGGGGGTGAAATGATGTCTCGGTGTAGCTTTAATTTGCATTTCCCTAATGATTAATGATGTTCATATTCTGTTCATTGTTTTTGGCTGTTTGAATGTCTTTTTTGATAAATGTCTATTTCAATCATGTGTCCATTTTAATCAGGTTTTTGTTACAGTTGAATTATTTGAATTCCTTTCATATTCCAGATATTCTTCCTTGGGTGAAAAGGTTGCAAATATTTTCTTCCATTCTATAGATCGTGTCTTCACTATTGTTTTTGCTATGTGGAAGTATTTGAGTTTGCAGTAGTCTCATGTGTTAATTTTTATTTTGTAGTCTGTAAGTTTTTTTTGGCACCAGGGATCAAACGCGGGACCTTGCACTTGCAAGGCAGGCGGCAAAACCACTGAGCTAAATCCCTGGCCCTTGTAGTCTGTAACTTTTGAGACCACATTATAAAGTCTTTTTCAGACCAATATTCTGAAGCATTTTCCTTATTCTTCTATAACTATTCTGTAACTATAACTGTTCTGTAACTATTCTGTCATAGTTTTGGGTTTTACATTTAAGTCTTGGTTTGTTTTGAATTGCTTTTGTATATGTTGAAAGATCGAGGTTTCACTTCATCCTACTGAATTTTCCAGCCCCATTTATAGAAAAAACTACACTACATATTCTTTCTCCAGTACATGTTCTCGGTGCCTTTGTACAAAAAAAAAAAATCAGTTAGTGAAAATACCTAGATTTATTTTCTGGATTCTTTTCTATTGGTCTGTGTGTCAGTTTTTTATACCAGTACCATACTGTTTTGGTTACTACAACTTTGTAGTACAATTTGAGGTTAGGTAGTATGATACTTCCAGCTTTATTCTTTTTCCTCGGGACTGCTTTGGCTATTTGGAGTCTTTTATGGTTCCACTAAAATTTTAGGAAGTCTGTGAAGAATGTGATTGGTTTTCTGATTGTAATGAATTTGTAGTTTGCTTTACGTAGTATGCACATTTTAGCAATATTCTTCTAATCTGTGAATATGGGATGTCTTTGTATTTTTGTGTCCTTCAATTTCTTTCATCCGTGTTTTATAGTTTTTGTTGCAGAGATCTTCTACCTCCTTGGTTAAATTTATTTCTAGGGTTTTTTTTGTACTTATTATAAACAGTATTAATGGTTTCTTGTTTTCTTTTTCAACTAGTATTTTATTGGTGCATAGAAATACTACTGATTTCCATCTGTTGATCTTGTATCTTGCAAGTTTGCCGAATTCACTTAGCACTTTTAAACAGGTTTTTGCATTGTTTTTAGGTTGACTTCTGAACTGATTCTCTTCTAGTGCCAGATGCCCCTCGAAATCTGCAGCTCTCGCTGCACAGGGAAGCAGAAGGTGTGATTGTTGGACACTGGACTCCTCCCATCCATGCCCACGGTCTCATTCGTGAGTACATTGTAAGTACCTTCCAGTTGTTGGAGTATCAGGGAGCTAGAGATTTCCGGGTGTTCTGTATGACTAGAAATTGATTGGTGTTTGTGGATAATGACTCACCTGTAAGAACATTTCATAACCTGCCTTCCCCTCTTTCTACCTGCCTCTTTGACGGTAATAGGGTGTTCCATACTTTTGATTGCCTTTTACTCTTATTTTTCTTCTTACTTTAGGTAGAATACAGCAGGAGTGGTTCCAAGATGTGGGCCTCCCAGAGGGCTGCTAGTAATGCTACAGAAATAAAGAACTTACTGGTCAATGCTCTATACACTGTCAGAGTGAGTGTTCACATCTGTTCCAGCCATCTGGGCAGTCTGGCAATCTAGATGTTCCCATATGTAAGAAGTCCGCTTACTTTTAAGATACATATTAGTAGTCGGCAAAATGCCTGGTTCCTTGTCCTGAGGGGGGAAATCAGACTTCTCTCCGATAACCAAAACTTTATGGTAATACAGCTTTACCTGTTTGCAACCCAAATGTCCTATTAGCTTTCCAGCACCAATACTTTTGCACCTACCTCTTTTCTGCTTATCTTTAGCTGCAGGGTGATTCAGAACTATGATAAGTGGCATTTATAAACTGATTTTTCTAAGGTTCTTATGAATTTCAATGTTATCTTTAGAGGAAAAGAGATAGAATTTGTGCCAAATGTGTTTGTTGAGACCATTAAGTGCATACACTCCAGAGATTCTCTGGCACTGATAATTTCTCCAATACTCTTAATGTGTGTGTATGGATATAGAACTTAGATTATGTATATGAATATACACACACCCCTGCCCTTTAGAAGAACCTTGACATCTGTCAATCAAAAGAGATTTTGTAATCTTAGGACTGTCATATTTGCCTTTATCTAAATTCCTCCCCTTTGTCTCTTACCTCTCTTTTATCAGCTGCTGGGGCCACTGAATATTCTGGGTCACTCTGTGTATAATTTTCTACCCTCATTGCCAAAATCTCATCCTTTTAGCTCATTCGGAATTCTTGTTGTGTGGTGTATTGCCTTTATTTCATACTAATTCACACTCTGATTTGAAAAGGTGGCTGCGGTGACTAGTCGTGGAATAGGAAACTGGAGCGATTCTAAATCCATTACCACCATAAAAGGAAAAGGTAAATGATTCCAGCATTTGCAGATTTAGAGAAGATAGAAACTCCTTTGAGAATGACCTTCAGTATGACTGGAAAGGAGGAGCATAGATGAGAAAACTTCATACAATTTCCTTCCCCCTAACACTTCCAGGTATTTCTGTGGTGTTTTAGAGACAGAGTCTTTTTGGGTGACTGTTGAGTGATCCCTTTATAAGCACATATACCATTTAACAGAAGGAGTCCTACTTCTCACTAAAGATAAAGGTGATGTTGTACATGTCCATTTGTGGTGGTTTGGAGAAAGCTCCTTGGTAACACTTTTGACTCCCTCCTCCCAGTGACATTGACAAACTGTGTGTCAGTAGTAGTTTCCAGTGCTAGGACTGATCTTTGGGCACTCTGTAGTGCATACTACCACATTTTGTACATCAACTGACCTGATTGATCCTCTGAACACTACAAAGTCAGATGAGAAGTGGAGAGAGAGGTATGTCACTTGTCCCAGGGCACATAGTCTGTGACCAAGGTGGGATGGGAACACAACACACCTGACTCTGAAGCCTGTTCTTTTAACCATTGTGCTACACGCTTCCCTCTGGGCTGAGACACCCGAAGCCCACTGGACTGTTTTGCTTGCTGGGGTGGCTGGCTTGTCATCTTGCATGTGTGCCTCGTGAGGGCTGAGATCTGGTCTGTGTTTCTCCATTCTATCACTGGTGTCTAGGGGGAACTGAAGAAATAGTTGGTGAATGAGTGAATTGAAGCAAATTAATGAAGGGTTCTGGCACATGTTAGGAGCTGAACCACAAGTGGTCTTACTGAGTGGTTTTCCTCATCTTTATCTTGGCTACGGGACTTTTCATTTCTAAATGTGCAGATATTAAAACCACATGAGCACAGTGGCATGAAATGTGATTGGCGTTTACTTTAACCTGAGCTCTGAGTCATCGCGAGTCATTCTTTGCTGCCTCTATAATCTAGAATGTGGAGATCAGGGCAGCAGGCTACCAGACTTAGTGACACCAATCATTCGGTGGGCAGAATACTTGTAGGTAATAGAGAAAATGTGTTGAATTTATACTCCCCTAGAGTTTTTATTGTATTCTCGTTTCTCTCTACAATATGTAGCTCAAAACATACTGGCCTTTCATACCTAAAGATGTGACTTTTGAAGGTCAACATGCACTTGGAGTTCTGAAAGAACAAGTCACACATGTATTTGAAAATCTCAGTGGGTGGTTGGGCTTTTCTTCAACTTTTCTGATTTTGATACATCTCAGCCCCTCCTCATGTGTTTTGACTGGGGTGTGTGCAGAAAGCAACTGTGTGCTGTGTCCAAAAGTATATCCTTGAGATATCTGTGACCTGGGATCGTAATCTCATAAGGAGACAAAGGATAAAGGCAGAAGCAATGTCAGCTAGAATCACAAGGTTCATTAGTGAATGTAGTGAATTAACAGGAAGAGAGAAGCCACCAATTATTGAGTACTTCTTATGTGTTAAATACCACAGTACTTATTTTATGTGAATTTTATTTTAAATATTTTTATCTCATTTTGTAGGTGAATAAACTGGTTTTAGAGAGAATTGTGGCCTCCACCTGTCTCCATGATTATATCTCAAGTTGGCTTTACTGCAGCCATGCTGCTGGCTCTGAGTTAGCTGTTTAAAGCTTCTCATGGCTTTTCTTCTGATTCTTGGGTTTTTCTCAAGCCCAGTTTTATGACATGGTTGACCATCTGAAGGGCTTCTGTACATTTTGACCCCTCTCCTATGCCACCAGATCTTAAGTCTCTCTTGGCTCTCCTGTAAGAGGCATATATGCTGAGAGTCTAGTAAACTAGTTGTCCCTTGAATAGTGTCTTCTGATAGCATTTGTCCCACAGAACCCATTTCGGTTATGCTAGGCTGTGTACTACCAGCTTTCTTGTGGGTAGAACTTCAAATAACAAGCATGAGCTGAGAGCAGTTTCTTCTTTTAGCCACATTCTCCTTGCCCCCCATTGACTCTCAGCTTGAGCTCTGATCTTTTGGAGAGCATTGGTTGCTTACCTGGTCTTGAATCTGTTATAAATTAGGCTTTTATGGAAATGGAAAAAAGGGAAACATTAGTTGAATTCTAGGCACTGTACATACATTATTTTAGTTTGTCTTCCTAGCTCTGTGAAGTGAAGAGATACATATCTTTAGAATGCTCAATGAAGATAAGTAAGTTGCCCCAGGTTACACAGCTGTTAAGTGACAGGAATTTGAACTCAAGTTTGCCTGACTCCAGAGGCTGTGCTTTCCCAATTATGCCACACATACATTTATAATTTATGATTCATCCTGTTGTCATCCTATCAAAAGGTCTTGAGACCACTGGGACTTCGTTAGTGGCAATAAAGAGGATGTTTCCAGGGATCTCTGTGCTTTTGAGAACCACTGGAGCTGGGTTATTTGGGGCCATTTACATAATGAAGCTTTTCTGCCTGACCTAATTGCCAGGCTGGCTGACTGAGCCAGGATTGCTCTGTGTTCGCCAAGCAAGCTGCAGGAAAACAGCGGTAAAAGAGATAGACATTAACGACAGCCAAAGAAATGCCTTTTCTTCCCCAGCTGAAAGATGGCTTTGTCTATTAAGTTGAAATCTGTAAAGTCTTGCCTTCCTCACTTTTTATCCTGTGGTTTCTCTGTTTGAATTCCTTATTTGTTTTTAGTGATTCCACCACCAGATATCCACATTGACAGCTATGATGAAAATTCTCTAAGCTTCACCCTGACGATGGATGGTGATATCAAGGTAATGTGGTGATTTCCAACTGGCATTTAGGTGGGGCTTTGTTTTATGTGGAAATCCATAGGCCTCAGTATAGTAAGATTAGAAAAAAATTGAATGACTTGATCTAGAGAAGCTAAAATATCAGAACTAGGTTTGTTCCTTCCCCCATGAAGAACAACTTGAGTCTCTACATGTAATTACTCTGCCTCAGCCTGGTGCCTTTTTTCTTTAACCATATAATTAAATGGTTCACAGCTACAGTGCAAATAAAGAGTTGGTGTTAACAGAATATGTATGCCCTGTAATTTTCAGCTTTATTGGATTTCCTGGTACTAAGTGCTAATGCAGAGGTTCTCACAGTGGAAGAGCAACCCTCTTGTGAGAGTCGATGTCTAGGAAAGACATCCATCTTGTATCTCTGCAAAGCTCTCAACTCTTTCCACTGCCACTGGCTATTGGGCTTGGTCCATCTACACATGGACTCCACCATAGTTATGTTTCCCTGGGGTGTCTCAGCTGAGATCCACTTTCTATAATGTTCTTTCTTGTCTTTTTGCTCCTGCTCTCTATCTATGGGATTGTGGTGGAGCAAGAAGCCTTTGGAATCCCTGTACCATCTACTTAACTACAATTTAATATCATTTCCTTGGCTTCACTGAGGGCTGTTACAAGAGATGCCTTCATGTGGTCTTTGTCTTTGGTCTTGAAAACATTTTTTTTTGTCCTGTATTTAAAGATCTTTAGATCAGACTCTTCCAGGAGATCAGGACTTAATGAAGACTGACTTTCTGGTGCATGGATATATTTACCCATGTTAGATGGTGAGATTTCACCAACCCACATTGTTACTGGTCTCTTGGCCTTGACTGCAAGGACAGCCTGAGCTGAGATTGACCCTTAATTACCATGGCCTAATTATCTTTTCAGTTTTTCCTGTTTCTACCTTTACTACTTGGTTCTTGTCATTTTAGGCTGCATTAACTTTCTGGTTTCCTTGAATATATTTTATATTATAAGTGATCTCATGTTTATTTTTAGAACATAAAATATAACTAAATATTATTCCTATTTGTGGTACTAGGGCTCAAACCCAGGGCCTCACACATGCTAAAGTGCTCTACCATTGAGCAACATCCCTGGCCCTTAGCTAAATGTTATTAATTATAGCATGAATAGAACTTGTTTAAAAATCAGAAGAAACTACCTGTCCATTGTAAGAACTATGATACCTAAAGAAACAGAAAAGAGATGTACTCTTAATCCTGCTTGTTGTATTTGGCATGCCCTCTGACTGTGTTAACTGTTCTATCATGTGCTTCCTGGTTCTTGGTAGGTGAATGGCTATGTAGTGAACCTGTTCTGGGCATTTGACACCCACAAACAAGAAAAGAGAACCTTGAGCTTCCGAGGGAGCACATTGTCACACAAAGGTAACACCTTGAGGGTAGTCAGTGTGAGGGGAAAGGCGTAAGGCTGGATCAGTGCTCTCCTGGCAGCAGAGCTTGTTTTCTGGTGTCTGGGAGAGAGAGGGTCTTCTCTGGAGGCAGACAGATTCTTGTCCATTGAGGACACTATAAATGTCCTCCTGGCTTGGTAGGAAAACCTTCACTTGCTGTCTCTGGAAATCCCCTCCTACCTTCATGGAAGTTGGAGGTTACAGAGGAGGAAGAACTGGAAAGAGGCCAAGTTAACTCTTCCAGATGATTTTTGTGATTCACAAGAAGGAGTTCCTCAATTTAGTCATGGTTTTTTTCTAGCCTGGTTCACTTCCCTGTGCTAAGTAGCACAAAGCCTGGTACGCGGTTGGTCTTTGGAAAGTATTGATGGAATGAATGGACCAAGCGAATGAAGAAGGAAGAGGTCCAATCTCTCTTTCATCTGTGCAAGAAAAGAGCCTCAGATTGTCTGAAAGTGGGATAATGGAAAAATTTAAATTTATTTCTAAGACAAAACTTTCAATCCCCAAAGCTGCCTCTGAAAGTTGAGAATGACACGGGAGCTTCCTCCTTTCCCCTTCTTCTAGCCTGTTTGCAAAGTATTTCCATTTGTTCCTTGTGAAATAGAATCTACAAATCTTTTGTTATTGTTATTATATTATTATTATTATTATTATTATTATTTTGAAAGTGAAGGTCTAGGTTCAGTAATTTTCCTTTTGAGGTCATGCAAGGGAGAAATAACATTGAACATCTGCTGTGATTGTCATTTACCTAAAAATTCTGAGTTGTTGGTATTATTGTTCTACATAGTTCCAATAATACTGTAATTCCATGAGGTCTGCTTATCCTCTAGAGGCAAAACCCAGGTTTGGAGAATAGACAGTTTCCTCTGAAGGTAGCAGAGCCACGATTGGAACCATGGCTTCCATTTACAAACCTGTGATCCCATTGCCTCACTGCCGCACTAGTAGAACTGGCAAAGTTGTACTAGCTGTTGCTTGAGGTGCATGAAGGGCCAGCTTAGTGCTCCGCATTATGCCAGGCACTTTACAAGCAGTTTCTTTTTTAATCCTTGCAACAGCCAGCTGCTGTAAGTGCTGTTATTTTTCTCCATCTTACAAACAAGGAAACAGAGCATTTAAATACTTCACCAAGCATATACAATCACAAAGCACAGGCCTTGAGATCCTCCCACAATCCTGCTGATTCCTAAGGTTGTCCTTTAACATGTCCTCTATTCTGTTCATACTTCTTTTAGTTTTAATCCCTTAGTTAGAAAAGGAATACATGCTTATTTCAGAAAGTTTAGAAGACAGAAAGTATTGAGAATATTAAAGTTTTCTATAATTTTACTTTTGCATTTCAGATGTCTCCCATATATTTTTCTATGGATTAATCTTATATATTTTTATAAATAAAATCAAAATACTATGTATAGTTTTGTATCTTGCCTTTTCACTTATTATAAAATTGAAGAATTTTCCCGTGTCACTAAATATTCTTTGGAGCAAGTTTTAGTGGCTGGATAGTAGTTGATGGAACTTACATGATTCAATTATCATCCTGTTGCCAGACAGCCAGATTATAACAGTGTTCTACTGCAACAGACTCTGAGATGCATATCTTTGTCCACAGATTTTTGAGTCCTTCTGATTTCATGGGATAGCTGGGCAGAAGGGTGTGATTTTTTTTCAAGGCTCTTACAACACAAGGCAAAATGGCTATCCATGAGGATTGGATGGGTTTTATCCTGAGATGGTCAGCTTTAAGAGAAATTACCCAGTGCCCCGGAGATGTGCTGCATGTATCAGTCATCAGTAAATAAATGTTAAACAAACTTGTAAATTGATGAAGTCCTATGGCATTTAGGACTCAGATTGAGTGATTACTTTTTTTTAGATAGGGTGACCATAGTGATACAAATTATTGATCAATACTCCCAACTTCCTCCTGGTGCCCTTTATCCTTGTTTTCACAGTTGACAATCTGACAGCTCATACGTCCTATGAGATTTCTGTCTGGGCCAAGACTGACTTGGGGGACAGTCCTCTGGCATTTGAGCATGTCATGACCAGAGGAGTTTGCCCACCAGCTCCTAGCCTCAAAGCCAAGGCTATCAACCAGACTGCAGTGGAATGTACCTGGACTGGCCCCAGGAATGTGGTGAGTAGGTCAGAATGACCGTTCCAGAGTGAATATGGACCCAACCCCTCACACCTCAAAACTGAGCCACTGGACACCTACAGGGCTTTGTTTTCTGCTGCTGTGTCTTCCTTTCTCACCCCAAACACAAGCCACCCTCTCTTGTCAGTTCTGAATGACTTTCTAGAAGCACCTGACGTGTCAGGCCTGGCATTCTTGCCACTTCCTGAAACAGTTCTTAAAGTCCTCTTTTCATGAATGCCTTTAGTTGCACTGTAGTGACTGCCTTGATGTCCTGAATCCATTGAAAACATTTATTTTTCAAGGTCATTTTGACTTTGAGGAAGAGCCAGAAATTGCATGGTGGTAGATCTGGTGAATAAAGTGGATGAAGACACACTGTAATGTTTTTAAGAAACTAAGGTTCCATTGGATGGCATCTGGCAGCAGCATTCACTTAAATTAGGGATTTCAAGCAAATGAGGTCACTGGACTATGAAATGATATCCTTTTCCATTCTTTTCTTTTACCAGGTTTATGGTATTTTCTATGCCACATCCTTTCTTGATCTCTATCGAAGCCCAAAGAGTGTGACCACTTCACTCCACAATAAGACAGTCATTGTTGGTAAAGATGAGCAGTATTTGTTTCTGGTAAGTTTCTGTAGCAGCAAGGCAGGATGAGTTTCTGTTTTTTAAGGGCTGTCTTAAGTCTTGGGCTCCTGAGCTCAATCAGGACACCTGAATTCCAGGATCAGTGTGTGTAATGGGAAGAAATTTCTTTTTTGTCATAAGCATCACAACCACTTAGTTAACTACAGTCCACCATGGAGGATTGGTGGTAGATACAGATAAATCAAAGGTGTAAATTTCCAATGATGAATGTAATTATATTGTATACCTAAAATGTACCAATAAAATAAAAATTTTTAAAAAGTGTTTGTCATATTCCACTATTTATTTTTACATGTGTGCCAAGATACATGGAAAAAGATGTGTGATCCATTATTACTTATAATTGCAAAAGATTTGAAATAACTTAAATGCCTCTCAAGAAAGAAGTGATTACAATATTATGGCGTAAAAAAAAATATTATGATGTGTTCATGAAATGGAATACAGGGCAGCCATCCAAAAGAAATACTACTTTGCATGTACTGAAGTGCAAAAATCTTTAAACTGTATTACTAAGTATAAGAAGTGAAGAGCATAATATGTGTAGTGTTTTCTTGATTGTGTAAAATTGAAAGATAGGTTACACATATGTGTATATGCTCTGGCATGCATTAGTGTGAATTTATATCCATAGACATATCTGTGCTCATATGTGCCTTGGACATTTTGGGGCTTCTTTTGACAGCACTGGGGATTGAACCCAGAGCATTGCACATGTAAGGTAATATGAGTTATAATAATAAGCTATATCCTCAGCCTCTGCATAGGACATTTCTAGAAGGAAGTGCAAAGAACTATTAGCAGTGATCTGAGATGGAGGGAAGTATTTTATATCTTTGGTACTAATTGAACTTTAATTGCATATGTGAGTCACATATACAATTTTCAACAATTATTTTGTTGAAAAAGTATTTGGTGAAGATTGTGTGAAACTCTGTGGTTTTTTTCCCCCTGTGCATGTTCTTGGACCCTAGGTGCGGGTGTTGGTTCCTTACCAAGGGCCGTCCTCTGACTACGTTGTTGTGAAGATGATCCCAGACAGCAGGCTTCCACCCCGTCACCTGCATGCAGTTCATACAGGCAAAACCTCAGCCATCATCAAGTGGGAATCCCCATACGACTCTCCTGACCAGGACCTGGTGAGCAGGCTAGACATCCAGGCGGCTTTACTTATTCTTAGCATGTGTTGGGTGGTACAGTGTGGAAGGTGTTCAGTAAGGGAGTAGGAAACACAGGCCTAATGGTTCCGTTCAGCAGGTCTCTCCCATTTCTTTCTCGGCAAATATATGATCTTTATAGGTACCTTGTTTTAGGTGATACTCTTTTGTTACTTCCAGCTGTCACATTTGATTGTCCTTCCTGATTTGATGCTCACATCCCACACCTTAACCCTCTGAAACAGAGGTCATCAAAAAAGGCCTGTAGGCCAAATCTGGCCCATCTTTTTTTTAAATAAAATTTTATTGGAACCAAGTCATGCCCATTTTTTTACATATGACCTGTGTCTGCTTCCATGCTACAAACAACAGAGTTAAATAGTTGTGGTGGGGACCATATGGCCATTGAAGCCTAAAATACTTACTAGCTGAACCTTTTTTCAGAATGTTTGCTGGTCCCTGGTAAAAGAAGAGACATTGATCTTGGAAAAATAGCTTTCAGTTTTCTTTACTCTGGACTACTTTTACCTCTGCTCCCTCTCTTCTCCCCGTCATCCTATGGATGCTTGCTTTAAAATGCTTGGTTATAAAGTCTCCTCTTAACTCTAAACTTCTTCCTGACAATCAGGTTTCCTGTGCTTATTACATGTGCCTGTATATTACCCACACACATACTATGTAAGAAGCACCCTAGAGACATTCAGTAGAGCATTTGTCCTTTAGAGCTAGAATTGAATACTTTTGTTCATTGTCTCTCCACTGACAATATCTGTAAACTGTTGCAGGGGTGGTGATACAGAAGTTGAGTACTAGATTTGTATATTATTCCGTGTTCCAACCTAGCTACTGATACCACACTAAAGGTGGCTTACCCTAGAGTTTTTTGTTCTTTTTGCATCTAGTTGATAATTCTATGCACAATTCTCTCAGTGCATACTTATTATAAGGCTGGTCCTGTCCAATCCAAAGAACAGAATCAGATTTTGGAATATTGTTGAATATTGTGGTTCAGTGTTTCATATAGTTGGCCCTTTGTATCTGCAGATTCAATCAATTGCAGATTGAAAATATTTGAAAGAAGAAATTGTGTCTATACTGACATGTACAGATATTTTTCTTGTCATTATTCCCTAAGCAATATAATATTACAACTAGTACATAGCATTTACATTGTATTAGCTATTATCTTTAATCTAATGATGATTAAAGTATGCAACATGATATGTGCAGATTATCTGCTACTACTACACCATTTTATATAAGGGTATCCACAGGGCTTCTGGAATCAGTCTCTTGTAGATAAAGAGGCATGACTATATTTGTGTTACATTGTCTGCCTTTGAACTATGAAGGGTAAAGAATAGCAAGTTTCTGATAACCACTCAGATATTCTTTTTTATTTTTTGGTCTTAGTTCTATGCAATTGCAGTTAAAGATCTGATTAGAAAGACCGACAGGAGCTACAAAGTAAAATCCCAAAACAGTACTGTGGAGTATACCATCGGCAAGTTGGAGCCTGGAGGGAAATACCATATAATTGTCCAACTGGGGAACATGAGCAAAGATTCCAGCATAAAAATTACTACAGGTGAGCAAGGGAGAGCACAGAGCCCGTCTTATACAGCTAAGCATCCACAGTGCTGTTAGATCTCTTGACAGCGATTTTGCATCAGGAGTTGCCCATATATGCCAACGCTGCCCTTGAGTTTACATGCCACAACAGAGCAGTGCAGGGAGTGGGGCTCCCATATTCAGGCTGCAGTAAGGTGGCCAAGGCACAGTGGGCTGGGCAGTGGCTCTCTTTATTACTTTTTCTCCGATGTTTTGACATCGCTAGGAGGAGAAGAGGAGGACTTCCCAAGAGTTAGAAAATATAAGAGATATTTACCACCAAGATGAAGCATTGCATCAGAAGGCCTGGACCAAGGCACACAGGTTCACTGTTGCAATCTGACATGTAGAAATGGAGGGAGACTAATAATTGGGCCATAGATTAAAGGGTAGTCAATGTCAAGTTCACAAAGTGAGTAAGAAGCTCAGTTACTTGGACAGCATCAGACAGTGTGAGGAGTTTCAGCCCTCTTTAGGCTGGTAGTGTGAGCAGTAGACCTGGGTCATACTTTGGTATTATTCCAGTGTCCTTGGTTCAAGCAGACTTCTCATTCTATCCAATTCCTTTCTTGTCACCTCTTTTGCTTCATCTATTTTTGTCCATTCTTGGGCATAAGGGCTATTATTGAGTTAGATACTGTCCAAATATCTTGGCCAAAGTTGTTATAAAACCACAAATGGATGCCAATCAAAGAATATCTGCTATGTGCTAGATTTCATCCTAAGCAGTCTGTTTTATTTCTTCAGATGTATATCCACTAACTGCATCCTGTCTTATCTTTGATTTCCAGTTTCATTATCAGCACCTGATGCCTTAAAAATCATAACAGAAAATGACCATGTTCTTCTTTTTTGGAAAAGTCTTGCTTTAAAGGAAAAACATTTCAATGAAAGCAGAGTAAGTTCCTCCATTGTCAGTGACTCTGGAAATCTAATCAAAATGCTTTTTCAGAGATGAGCTCATTAATAGCATTCTGGCATAGATGGTGTAGAAAAAAATAAAAGAAAGAGTAAGGCATGGAAGTGAACTTGAGAATTAAAGAACTGTTTTCTGTGAGATTGCTAATTAGTGAAATATTTATACTGCCCATTAAAGATGAGAATCTCTGCATTAAGCACTTTTAAGTCCTGCACTTTCTTCCCTAGCAGAAAAGGGACATGGGCCGGGATACTCCTGTGCTTCTTGGAGCTGGATAGGTGCTGAGCATCCAAACCAAGAGCCCACCTTCCCCAGACCCTCTAACAGCCCACACTGCCAGGAACTGAGCTGTACTCTCATCCTGGCACCTCATCCCTTCCTTCCCAGAGGAACTCCTAGAGAGAGGAGGAGAACTTGAAGATTGCCTGCTGCCTAATGATCACCTTTGTTTTGTGTCATTTTGGTATTGTAGGCCAATACTATATTCACAAGGGAGCTGGGGAAGGGAGAGCAAGATCTGGAAGATTTGCTACCCAGTGGCGGATCCATTCTTGAATGGAACTGGGTTTGTCCCATTGACAACAGAGCATGAGCTCAGTTAGGACACGATGACTCTATTGTGGCTCCATGGCAAAGAGCCCCCAGGGTCCTCCACAGACACAGGGTAATGCAGGAAGCAAAGCTCATTTCAAATTTGAAAAACCATACCACTCAAGAGAATTCACACAACTTTCACAACTGTGACATCTAAGTTGTTAATATCCTTAAATATGAAGAATGCTATCAAGTCAATTCAAAGCATAAGTATTCTAATTTTGAAAAACATATAAGTAGCAAAGTAAAAAAGAAAAATCCAGCAGTAGTAAGCTGAAGGGGAAAGGTTCAACCTCTTTAGGAACCCAAACAGCAAAGATGTGGCACTTGTGCATTTCCTTGGCAAAGATCTGTGGGAGGACTATTACCAGTGTGAGCAATAACTGAGGACCTTCGCTCTCTTAGAATATAAATTGGCTCAACCTTTGGGGAGGCTCTGTGGTAATATATATCAGAAGCCTTAAACATGTTTATACTTCTTGATTCAGCAATTCTAGGATTTTACTCTAAAGAAACAATGCACATACAAGATTCTTATACACTAATTATGACAATAAAAAAGAAACACTCTAGATGCACAACAGGGGAGAAATATTGAAATATAGGTGGTTGATGTTTGGGTATATAATTTAATTTAGCATCTTTATATTTTTATGTATTTTGAAAATGTTCTATGCTGAATATCTATTAGATAGTAAATAATAATTGCTAGTTTGCAAACAGCAAAATACAGGAGTGGGATGCCAGGCAGGCATTGAGAAGCCCAGTCTAGCAGCTAGTTGCCATTAGGGGATCCTTCTAAGGTGCTGGAAGCCCAGCTTTTAGGTAGGGGTTATGGGTCAGCATTCCATTCTAGTGGAGGGTTCTAGCATAGACACAGCATGCTCTTCTTCCCACCTGGCTTGGGGTTCAAAAAATAGAGAGGCCAGTGGCATGGGCATCAAGAGACCATGCTTATGCAGTGAGCCCAGTATGGATAGAGACAAGTGCAGTCTTTATGCGGGGCCTGTGATCTGAACTGAGTGTTGGTAGCTTTGACACTAGAATGCTTGGAGGTCAGCAAGGAAGTCCACTGGTCAGCCTAATCCCAGCCAGCAGCCTGGGTCAGGGCTCTCACAAAGTGACTTTTTTCCAACACAGGAGTCCAGGACTCTCTCTGAGCCTGGGAATATTATTTCATCCTGTCCTGTGGTGAATAGGTCCCCGAACCTCTTAAAGTGCTTCTTGCGTCAAGGCCAGGATGTTCAGGGTTGGGATCAGCTTCGGAAAAGCTAGAAAGCAAGGAGACAGGAAGCAAGGTGACAGTAGCCATCTTACATACTCTTCTAAGGAGAAACTTGCTATCTTTTCTGATTGCAAGTTCCATCATCTTAACCCACTGCTGGAGGCCACCATGGCCAGGATTTATTATTAGTCAAATTCTACACTGCAAGCGGTTGCTGAGGTGGTCAGGTTCTTTGCAGCATTTAATAATGCTTGAGAGGAGGGATAGTGGAACGAGACTTTCAACTGTATTTGTTGAAGTGGCTTTCCCTGAGACTACACTTTTACTTCCACACTACAGCTCTTAAGTAGGTGAGATAGTTTTGAGACACTGGGTTGAGAAAAATTCCTCTTTTCTAAATCTGAATCCAGTACTTTAGTGCTCATGTTAAAAAGAATTAGTGAGAAACCCAAAGTGCTTTAGCCTCTATAGAAGCCTGCAGTAAGAGGTTCACATATGGTTGGAACCAGTAGGAGACTTACTGAGTAATCTCCTATGTATTTGTTTCAGGGCTACGAGATACACATGTTTGATAGTGCCATGAATATCACAGCATACCTTGGGAATACTACTGACAATTTCTTTAAAATTTCCAACCTGAAGATGGGCCATAACTACACTTTCACCGTCCAGGCACGATGCCTTTTTGGCAGCCAGATCTGTGGGGAACCTGCTGTCCTGCTGTATGATGAGCTGGGGTCTAGTAAGTCACTGTGGCTGCCAGCTTCAGTCTTCCATCTGGGGAAATATCAGGGATGTAGTATGGTCTGATGAACATGTGTCTTTCTAAAACACATTTAAAATCTGCTCTCAGCTCAGAAGAAAAGCACTTATGTATCAGTTTCATCAGGTACTAATTTTGTCAACAAATAAATACTTCCAGAATCAGGCATGATGTAAGCTTACAAGGTGACCATATTCTGAATATAAAGTGCAAGAAAGGAAAGGTTCTGTTTAAAAAGGTTCTATATGAGAAATGCTAGGTTAACAAGAGTTTTGTTGTTTGCTTTTATAGGACTTTTCAGAACCCCTGTGATTCTCCAAGTCAGTAGCATGTCTCCTCACCATGGAGTAGCTGACTGTATAACCCTTCCCATCAACTTAGCTGTCAGCCTCAGATCAGGACCTGAATTTGGCCTGAGATCCTTGTCTTAGGACAGTCCTAGGTATCAGTGTTGGGCCACACTAGTGGTTTACGTAGAAAGTCTGCTTATGTTGTTGTAGTACCTTGGCCAGAGTGTCCACAAATGTTTTACCACTAGTTTTGTTAATTACATTTAGTCCCAGTCAGAAAGGCTCAAGCCAAAATCTTATATTAGAGTTGTTAAATGTTCTGTCACATAATGCTTCCTGGGGTGTGATCTTGCAGAATATTCATCCTCCCAAAAGAGGGAAACATTGTCTTCCGCTTCCCTTTGGAGAATCATACTGAGCCTCCAAAAAGGTCCAAAAAACCAAAAAGCACAACTCTTATTAACCTGTAAGTGGTTCCTTCATAGCACTGTGTTTTAAGCAAAACCAGTCAGCAACCTGTGAAATATACTTAAGGGCAAACCTGTTGTGAGGATCCCTATCAGCTACCTTTAGGAAACCAAGTTTGTTGGGAACTCACTTACTCCCATTGCCTCCACCATGCTCTAGCCAAATGCACACTTTGCTTTCATTTATTGCTGTGCACTTGGGATAGGGTGGGCCCATTAAATAAAATTTTGCCAGAATTTTTCTGGCCAGGAAATGATGAAATAAATGTAAAAACAGATATGAGTATTGAATTGCTAGATTAAGGTTACAAGAACTGGCCCATGTTTGTGAGTACCCCATTAGGATGAATCCCTGGGTAGCTGTCGTGCTTTCTGCACAAGGGAAAAACTTTGCTTGTGCTACCCGGCCCCTGCGACCTCCTCCTCCACCAGGGAAGAGGCCCAAGCCTGTGGAGACCTAGACAGAGGAAAGCCCACACTGCTGCTTTTGCTAAAACCTGACTCCTATGTTCCATTTTTCTTCCTGAAGTCCAGATTTGCCTCAGGATTTTGAATATGAAAAGTCTAGCCCCTGTCCCAACATGGTACAAGGTGGGGGATGGCTTTGACTTGAGTGTCAAGGGTAGAAATTAGTAAAGCATCACAAGGCCTGAATTTGTTTAAGACCACGGGAAGGCAGGGTCTTTGTTAGGTTTTAAACACCTAAATTGCTTTTCAGAGAACTTTAAAAAATGTTAAATGTATATGGAAAGGTTGCTTCTCTTTTTTTTACTCAAGTAAAAAACCTCATAAAACTTCATGAGCTGTTAAGTCAGTATTGTAGTAAAGGAATCTCATTTGTATCACTTAATGGAGCTTCAGGTAATTGCAGTTCAGAGTGACTTTGGTGCCAAGTAGGGGGAAATAATTGCAATCTCGTTAATTAGTGGTCTGATTTCACATCCTCTTATGTAATGCAAGCAAGTGGTCTTAAGTAATAATGCTAATGAAATCAATGTTGATACCCCAACAAAGGTCTTCCTTCCAAGAGATTATCTAAATAACCAACAAGGCAGTGATTAGGAGTCTAATGTAATTACCGTATTTGCATGCACAAGGCCTATGGTCTGTTAGCTCATAGTAAGTAGTCAGGAAACATTCAGGCATCATGCAGTTTGGGGAGCTGTTTTGAACCCCTAGCTTTTTTGATGGGTGGGGCCTTGCGGATTGCCTGGTCCACTCTCCTGCCCTCAGGTAGGAGGCTTACTGGTGGGGATCTTGCCTCAACAGGTGGAGACATGGCAGCAGTACAGGCTTCCAGGTCCACTGATGTCGCTGCAGTGGTAGTTCCTATCTTGTTCCTGATACTGCTGAGCCTGGGAGTCGGGTTTGCCATCCTGTACACCAAGCACCGGAGACTGCAGAGCAGCTTCACTGCTTTTGCCAACAGCCACTACAACTCCAGGCTGGGCTCAGCCATCTTCTCCTCAGGGGATGACCTGGGTAAGTGGGCAGGGGAAGCTGGCTCTTCCTTTCAGGGCGGACCCCCCCCCCGCCCCCCGCCGCCCCAAATCAATGAGCTGGTTAGGAAAGACTTGGCTTTTGCTTAGCTTTTGACACGAGAGAAGATATTCATTAACTAGTGAATCCCCCACATATGAAGAAACCAGCTGGAACTCTTGGCTTTTAATTTGCTCCTAAATTAAAATATGACATTTACTTCAGTAGTGTGGTTTTGGTCAGGGAAGACCTTCTAGGAGCTTGTCTCATACGGGCAAGATAGATAGGCCCTGAGTTTTTGGAGACTTCCAGAGTAACAGAAAATCCTCAGCAACGTTCACCTGACCACTGTCTCATCTTTCAGAGACCTGGAGGTCTGACATCCCCAGAGATCCTAGTCAAGATAAAAAATAATGCCACCTTCATCGGCTTCTATGAAAAGAAGCCCTTCCATCTGGCTGTTTCTCTTTCCTATTGTTAGCGCAGTCTCACCAGCCAACCTTATTTTATGTGTTGATAACACATAGTGTGGGAAAAATAAATTTTATGCCTTTTAAAATCTTTGCACATTGAAATTTCTAAACACTAAGAGAGCTAGTAGACTACATAATATAATGAAGTGGGTGTGTTAAAGGCTTCCCTGAACTCAAAACTGCTGAATGTGAGTTTGGTTGTTTACTTTTCCTTTGAACTAGTTATAATTATTTTCCCTTGTTTATGAAGACATTTATGTATACCCCCTCACTGACCATGTGATATTAGCCCCACTCCTTTTTCTTCTTAGTTTCTTTTCTTATTTAATCACCAAGTACCTGGATTGCCTTTCATGAATGGGATGTCATGGTGTTGGGGACAAAAGAGTTGACCTGTTGCAGCACTGTGCAGTGATCACTGAATGCAGATCAGCAGTTCTACAGGATTATACAAGGGTCTCAAAGGGACAGCTATTAGTCTTGAAAGATGTCCCCCAAATTCTTAAGCCCCTTCAAGATCTTTTTCCTCAAAGCAGTTTAAGTTCAAATTCAAAAGAGAAGGAAAACAGTGAAGTTTGCTGCACTAATGTAGGATGCAGATAACTCAAATTGGGGGACCCTAACCATCCATTTGATTTTCGGGTAGGTAATAAGATTCTTCTTCTTGCAAGTTTTTTTTTTTTTTTTTGTTACCGGGGATCAAACTCGGGACCTTGCACTTGCGAGGCAGGTGGCGTCACCACTGAGCTAAATCCCTGGCCCCTTCTTGCAAGTTTTATTTGCTTGATTTAGCTAAGTTTAAGCTACCTTTAAAATAAGTTTGGTCATCTGCTGATGACAAGAGGTGACCCAAAAATGGTAGAGGAAACTGAACTGACTTCAGGACCGATTACTGTGCCCGGCTGATTGTGGTAAAGATTAGGTGAGAGTTGTGATGGGGATGGGAGATGGGTAGAGCTTGGGACTGGGATGAGGAGGAGAGGTGCTGGAACTCAGGAAGGCATGTCTTTTTGTTTGTAGGGGAAGATGATGAAGATGCTCCTATGATAACTGGATTTTCAGATGATGTCCCCATGGTGATAGCCTGAAAGAGCTTTCCTCACTAGAAACCAAATGGTGTAAATATTTTATTTGCTAAAGATAGTTGATGGTTTATTTTAAAAGATGCACTTTGAGTTGCAATATGTTATTTTTATATGGGCCAAAGACAAAAAACAAAACAAAAAGAAACAAAAAAAGAAAGAAAAGAATGAATAAACTTTGTAGTAATCAACTGTGAACTTCAAACCGGGTTGATTTTAGTAACCAAATTGCTTTGATTTGATGTTAATGTAGTCTTACAGGGCTGTGCTTGCTGGGCATGCTTTTAAGTCTGTGAGATAATTTTGGTTCAATAAATTGGCCATTCTTTTTATTTTTCTAAGACATAGAAATGTATTTAATAAAGACTTCAAGAGAGAGTGATGGGTGGAATCCCTTCTCCTTGAAAGTGTGTTCAAATTTGAAATTTTGCTTGGATTTAGTTTACATGAAAATGTTTGGGGAAAGGTTCTTTCATGGTCTTTTGTTAATTTATTGGGACTTTGTATAGGCCAGCCGTTTGTGGTCATCTGACATCATGTATTTTGTGATCCCCAGACCTATAGGGTTGGGGAATGAGGAACAGAAATATTTTGTTGCCATTCCAAAAGCAGTCCATTTTATTTACTTTGTGTCAAGTAGCAGTCTTTGGCAGAAGAAAGCTCTGAGTCATGGCTAGATTTCAGTCAAACAGAGCTACAATTTGGGAAGTCCTGCAAGCCACAACTTCCTCTTAATATTGATTGATTGATTGATTGGATCTTACTGTAAATGCCTCTTTGGTAGCTTTTAAAGCTACCAAATGCTAACAATGCTTTCTTATACACTGGAATCATTGTCATTGTGAAAGGTTATTCTGGTTGTATGTAGGAGAGTTCTAGATCTGTGCCATGATAGGATACACTGGCAAATATAGTATGTAATTACTCCATTTGAAATTTTTGTTTGTTTTTACTACCACCAAAGAACCTCAAATGTAAAATTTTATATTTGGGTCAAGGTGGCCACTGAATTTTCCTTAAAAATTCACACTGATATATGCAGTCATTTTGAATTGGGTCAGTGCCTTTTCTCTCTCTTTTGCTTTTCTTCCACCTCCCTCAGCCATGCCCCCACCCAATCTACAGAGAGAATGCTATACACACTTACAGAGATAGAGGGCATCTAAGCATTTGGCCATTCCTTTCAGTCCACACTAGCAGCAGCGGCACTGGAGTTTATTTATTCTCTATAAAACAACCTGTGCTTTTTTTCCTTCTGCCATTACAATGCCGCCCCTGTGTTCAAATCGTGGTCACTTGAAAGTTGTGTGGAATCTATTGTGGACTGATGCCTGTCCTTTAGACTTAGTATTGTAGGCACCGATGTCTAGCATTATTGTCATTTGTACTGTATGAACATCCTCAGTGGAGAGTTTCCTCCCAGCTGAGATGCAGTGAGCTCTGGGAATATTCCAAAGTCATGCCTTCAATATGTTTCCTTTATATATGCAAGCCTTGTAAAGCTCCGTCTCCCCTCCACATAGCGTGTCACCTTCTCACAAATGTTTGTTTTTTTCTTCACCAAAAATATCATTCTTGGGTGGTAATATAGTTTTCTTCTACCTAGGGATTGTTTAGAAAATAAGGAACCAATCAAATTTTTTATTTTTGAAATTTTTATTTATACATACATATTTTAGATGAGCAGTAATTTGACCTGTAGACATTTAGTACATCACATGAGTAGGGCTGGAGTTCATGTTACCAAATGGTGAGAATGATGATCTTTGTTCTGGCTTTCTCTTCTTTCCTCTTTCTTTTTCTTTTCTTTCTTCAGATTGGAATTTATTTTGCTTTTATCTTGCCTTGGAGTTTTGTTCAAAACTCCATGCCCTACCACCTCCGCTTTAATAAACTCTTTAAGGAGCTATAAGATTAACAATCTGGTGGGAGGCAAGTCGTTTAATTGAACAGTGAGAAAGTATATTTTCTTCTTCTGCCAACTTTTTGGTGGCATCTGTAAAAGCTGATATAAAGGCTCTGAGACGTTATTTCCAATTAAGCCACAGGCAAGCCTTTTTACAGAACATGTACCTCCAGTTGGCAGTGTGAGATGCTTTCGAGCCTCCAGTTCTAGCTTCCAGTGCCTCCTGGTGCTCAGTGCACAGTACTGTACAGACTGGCCATCACCCCTCCTCTGAAGATGCCACTGTGCTGTTTGAAAACAAGCAACCTTTTAGGGCTAGAGTATTTTATATAAACAGAAAAGCTGTGGTCCTGAAGACTAAGCTAGATAGATGCAGTTATGTGTAAATTGTATATTTTTATGAACTTCTGAAGCACGTACCCCTGTTTCCCTCTAAACAGTTTTGTGGTAGTTTTAATGTTCCTATGCCATCTTCAAGAGTCCAGAGGCTGGAGTGACAATAGGAAGTAAAAACAAATACTGTGTGATGTCTTTGAAGGTGACTGGATAACTCTTCATTGTGATCACTTGGATCCCCTGAGTGCTTGTAGAGAAGGGGCTTTTGCACCGTGTAGGTGCCACCTTGAAAGTTCCCACTGTACAGGCAGAGGTTTATTCTGTCCCAGAGTATGTCTGACAAGATGCCTACATCTCTGTAGACCACCATGGGGCCACTAAAATTTGGTGGGCAGGGGGACTGTATAGGGGTTCTTTCCCAAAGCTGATTTCGCTCCTTTCCATGTCGAACACCCTTGAACTTTGTGAGACATGGGTCCATGTGGATGAAATGACAGAGTAGAGTCCCTCTCAAAAGGAACCACATCTGAGCAGACCTGTTTCCAGACAGATAAGCAGTTCCAGTAACCACTGGTACCCCTGGCAACCTGGGTAAGTAGTTGTACCACTGGGTACCTGGTTGGAACTTCTGACTTTCAAAAGAGGGATTCCTGGTGTTCCATCTGTGGAGATTTCACTAAGGGTATTTGTGGGACAGATGGGGAACACAGCTGCAGGCTCCCTGTTGCCCATCATGCAGCCCACTAAATGAAGCTATGCTCACTGTACATTATGCAATAGGTTTTCAGCAGGGAGTTGGGGAGATCAGTAGCATGGTGAGCCCCTCATAGATAAGAACTGACTCCTCCTTGGAGAGTCTTGCCATCAGACACTCACCTGGTGGTCACTATATCCTATAAGATTGTATCTCCAGTCCTCCCTTAAGGACCCAAACCCCACCCCAGCAGGTTCGGTTGCCTCCCCCCAAGGGAGTCATAGTGAATTTCTGAGAATTCTGTTGTTTTAGCAGAGTTGGGAGGCCCCTTAGAGAAGAGACCCAGAACAAAACTGAATACCATCCTCATAGGGATTGTAGGAATTGACTGGAAGACTCTGTGCAGAATTTTCACTTGTATTGGGATTGTATTTTGACATTCCTATTAGGTTATTTTTCTTAAACGGGTGTGTGCTGCCTTTCAGGTACAATTTTGTGTAATAAAAGCTAGTGCATTAAGTTTATATAGACTACTTTCTATGCAAGACTGAGATATGGAATAAACAGCAAGAGATGGATACTGTTGGGTACATGGACAAGAAGTGTGTTTTCAGAAGGAGTACCACTGCTGGACATGGGTTAAGGGAGGACAGGTTGTATATATGTTTCTGCCCACTAATTTTGAGCAGCCATATTATGAATTAAATCATCAGAGCCAAGTAATAACCCAAGAATGGTATTAGTTTCATGAGTAATACCACAAATGGAATAATCATGAATGCTGAACTGGAACATTATCCTCAGATATTCCATGTCACTTCTCATTTAAAGATTCTTGTTCAGAATTATTAGAAACTTTTAGGCAAAGTCAAAAGTATTTGCAGCAAAATAAAGGCCTATTCTGCTCTTATTTAAAGTGAAACAGTGTAAATTTGTTTCTCTCCAGAGTGAAATTAGGTATTTATAATTTCAATTGCCTTGGTAAGTTTCCAAGTCACTGATTTCTGCTGAAGATTTTACTATATTGTTGCACAATTTTAAGATAATTTTTGTCTCATTGTCAACTTTTTTCACTGAATAAAAATTTAACTGGGTCAACAAAAAAACCCATCTATTTGAATATCCACTTTGTGTCTTGAGTTGTTCTTTGGAGTGCAGTAAATATGGCTAGCCCAGTCTCTGAACACTATCTGATTTGTCTCTTAAAGGATGTTTATGTCACAGATGAGAGAACATTAAAACCTGGAATAGTTTTGTTATTAACAAGCTGGTCTCTGACGGATTCTTGAAGAACATGATGTCTTTGTGCTGGCTGAGGAGTGGGGAGCTGTCATAGCAGCTGGCTTAAAGTAAATAGAACTATTCCAGAGGGGCAGTGACAAAAGTGGCTCTTTTAGAGCTGTAACTCCATTTGCTAAGAAGACAATTTTCAGATGTGAGGCAGCACAACAGTGCCCAAGGGCTGCTTGTTGAAAAGCACTTGCAGGTTTCCATAGATGGAGAAGCCTGGCAAAGAATGTGAAGCCAGGATTGGAGGGTGTGGAACTGGGTTGGATTTTGTTTTTTTTTAATATATTTATTGGTACATTTTAGGTATACATTACATTTACATTTATCATTGGGTGCTTGTACCTGAACATGATGTGTCTTGGTTCTTATTCTTCCCCCATTACCTGTGTGCCCTTCACCCCCTTCACCCTTCCCTATTTACATAGACTTTGTTTCCTTTTTTTTCCTTTCTCATAATTTTTCCTTTCCCTTCTTCCCTTTCCCCTTCCCCTCCCGCCACCCCTACACCTTTGGACCTTTTCGTATTTCAAATTATCAGTTATTTATTTTAATCATTTTCATCCTTATTTACACTTTCAGTTTCTCACACTAGAGAAACTATTCGGTATTTACACGTGTGTCCTGTTGGGTTGCGGTTTTTAACAGTTCTTTGGGTATGTTGCTTGTATTTAGATACTTAGCCAAAACAAAACTTGTACTTTATTATTATCTAGTTTTATAGATGAAATTTTAAAAAGAGGCTTAGAAGAGGTTCTGTAATTTGCTTAGGGGAAACCAGAATAAATGGTAAAATCAGCTTTCAGTCTCGGGTCCTTCTGACCCTAGATCTGTTCTGTATCACTGTGCCACACAGCCCCTTAGTGTCATCCCAACACAGAAGTTTGAAGGTGAGACTTGAGCTGGGTGAATTTACCTGGTCATGGCCTAGCCTTAACTTTTCAGGCTTAGATAACTTGTCATCTAAACACGATAGTGCATTCATCTCTCATAGCCAAACTCTCCTTAACCACGCTCATGAGACTGACATGTAACATCATAATGTCCACTTAGTAATTCACCACAGGAAATAGTCCTGTCATTTAGAATATCTCATGACTGGTGCATTCTTTCCCTCTAGGGAGATCTGTGAAGCCAACAACCAGAAGGGAACTTAGCGAAGATGGATGAAGAATGAGGGAAGGAGGAGGGACCTAGGCTACAAGAGTAGTTCCCCAATAAATACTGACTGAACATGTGGATGATTGTCACAGCATAAGAATCATCTACCCTGTGCACATCTTCAGGTTCCCTCTATCTATTTCTACTAAGGCCTTGCTACAGGGATCTGATACTTGAGTCCATTTGTTATGGTTTCCCTGGACAGGTTTTAGGAACTCCCCACCTTGGCCCTCTGACTCATGGCTTTGTGTGTTTTGTTGTTGAACAAACTTCCTCTCACTAAAACACTGAAGCTAATATTAATGCAGTCAGACCAGGTTACGATAGAAACTATCTGGCTTGAGAGTCATTGTATCTGGCAGATGATTCTGCCTATTACATGTTGATTTTGAAGTTTAATTCTGGGAAGACACTTTCTAAATCCTAGGAGACACGTCAGTGTAGCTCCCAAGTTCTGAGTACATCTATCAGCTATGGTTATGTGATCCCCAGCACGCAGCAAATTAAAACTAGGAAGAGGTTGCTGAAGGCAAATAACTCCGACAACAGTAGAATAGAAGCTAACAGCCTTAAAGTTACACTAGTAGAAAACTGTAAGAGATAATGGAACTCCAACAAACAGCCCATGGGGGCCAGTTAGCATAGAGAGGGAGTCCCATACTTTAGCCCACCCGATTTAGAAGAATTACAGTTATTCCTTTCTATTGAGCCCCTACTCTTTGTTAGTTACTATGCTAAACTCTTTTTAGAAATATTTTTTTAAAATTCTAAAAATGATCTTTTGATTTAGGTATCAATCTTTGCTTTGAAAGAAGTATGTTAGTCTTAAAAGGAGTAAGGTATCCAAGCTCTCACACAAAGTAAAGTAGAAGAGTCAATGGTAGCCAGTAGGAGATGGATTTTTCTCAGATAGGAAGATGATCAAGATATGGAGGGAAGGAGGAGAGGGAAAGGGGATGGAAAAAGGATTTGAGATGTGTTATGTACATGTACCAATTTCACACAAGGAAGGTAAATATTATGTACTGTAAACACGTATTAATAAAAAAAGTGGAAGAGTCAGTGAGATAAATTAGATGTATTCCATTCTTAAGCGTGTGCTGTTAATTGCCATGCTATTGCCCTGTCAGTACAATACTAGAGGTGTGATTTGGTGACTGTCTAGGAACTCCAAGAGCACAGACATTTAAAAACCATTCCCACTTGAAAGATTAAAAATGACAGAGACGTAAAGAAATATACTTAGATTTCATTGTGAAGTCACAAGTGGAACACTTGCTGATGGTAGGGCAATGAAGCCTTTTCTTTTTTTCAATTGGGAAATGTTTTTGTAAAGAATTGCTTAATTAGGAGCACAGAGGTTTCTTTTGCTTTGCAACAAGTAAAATTTTATCAAAATCCTTTCCATCTTGAGAAAAGATTTTCAGTGCATGTTTATTTACCTTTTGCACAGTGAGCCATGCCATGGCAACATGTTCTATTAGGGCAATATAGGACTAGTACAAGACCATTGGGGTCCCAGTAAAAGGAGGTAGCTGCCATTCTTTTTAGCAGCCCCACTGGCTTGATGCTAGTGCCCCATTCATTTTTTAAAAGAAGATTGTGGGTAGGATAATGTGATCTTGCAATGATTTACAGAACAATGATGTTATGCTTTTAAAAATACTAATAATTATAATGTTGCAATCCTATTTAATGCCAAAATGACAACTGGTAGTGTTTGGGAATATTTGTATGAAAACAATGACATTTCATAGTTAAAACTTGGCATCAGCAAACTTTGAGGAACAAAAAGACTTGGATTTAAATGTAAATCAGCCTTTTATGAAGTTTACCCTTTGGTTGTACACCAATCCGTAAAGCTTTCAGTATTGATCTAAGAGTTGTCATCATGAAGATTTATTTTTCAATCTCTTTCTAACAGAGGCAGAACCTATTCCCAGGGCCTGACCCAGACCTAGCTGGTGCTGAACTGTCTGGGTGTGTGTGTGCACACATGTTGTATGGAATTCTTCACAGGCACTAAATAACACAGAATACCAAGCCCTTGACTTCATAAGTACACTTTATTTTAGACCCCAAACTAGTTGACTGCTCCCAAGAATTAGTACACCTTCAAGGGAAGATATTTTAGTCTCATTGAGGAGATTCAAGAGAATGTGTTTAAGATCCTGAATAGAATGCTCCCCAAAAGTGGTCTAAAATACTTTGAGCAATGGCAACCCTGCTGCAATAAGTAATAACAGCAAATACATAATTACTACACACCAGGCACTCTCCTTAGGGCTTCTTGTGTATTAATTCACTAAATCTTCACAGTAATCCTTTAAAGAAGGTATTATTATGGTCGTATTATGGCTAAGGAACTGAAACAAGGGTATATATACTAGGAATTTATTTTAACTTGGTTGTTTACCTTTCTAAATAATGTTCTTTGGAGAGTTATGAAAGGAATTTGTACCCATTATGAAACTTGGAAAATATAAAACCGTCAAGAAGAAAGTGAGATTTTCTGTGCACATCTAATGTGTGTCTTTTTATCCCTTTGTTCTGTGGGAACAATTGCATCTTTTTAGGGTTCTGTTGTGAATAAGACTAAGTCCACGTGCAGGATTGAGGGGGGCAAGCCTCTGCCACTTCTCTTAGGTCCTGGTTCCAGCTAAAAAGATAAATCTGAATTCGTATGTCAGAAGCAAAGTGATATTTTTCCCTCCATCCCTATAAGTACGGTTGGTACAGACTTTGAAGAGCAGTGGAGTCCACAGATTGTCACCATACTGCCAGCTGCATCTTCTCCGATTGCTGCAGTCCAGTCCTTTGAGCCACTGTCTGCACTAACAGAGTTCTTAGGGGGATTCATTTGGATCTTCTTATCTTTGGTTCACTAAATTTGCATTTTGCTTCTCAGATGATGGGGAGAACCTCTATCAATACATCCCAGGAAGTAGAGAACAGAAGTAGACATAAGAGAGCACATATGTAGAAGGTGGGTCACAAATATGGTTGTCACATTACTCATGTTTAGTGTGAAAAGGAGCCTGACTGTCGAACAGGATGTGTCTGAACTCTAGGGAATAAAAAAGAGCAGTGTGAAGGTTGCAAAGGTAGGTGATGGAAGCAGTCTCCATGGGTCTGTGTGATGTTGTGGAAAGAAGAGTTGAAAGGAGCTTGGGAGAGTCTTAATGTTGGATAGTAAGTATTGTCTCCATTTCATCTGGGCAGGAAATGTATTAAATGGCAAACTGGTTTTCCTAAGTATTAAATTGCAGCACAAGGGTATTGCATGCCACATCCAAAGGGTATAAAGTGTGGCTTCTATGTGAATAGATACTGAGTCACCTATTGGAATGTCATAAATGTCTAAATTCTCAAGCTGGGCTAAGAGAGGATACTGAGGACTGGGGCAGTTCCTGGAAAAATTGAAAATGAACGTCCAGTCTTCATCCCCACAACTTCAATGAAGAGAGGTTTATTTTGGCTCATGGTTCATAGAGTTCTGTCTCAGTCAGCTGGCTCCAAGGCAGAAAGGCATGGTGGAGGGGCCTGGAGGTAGAAATCTGCTCACATCACGGTGGCCAAAAAGCAGAGAGACAAGGGAGGGGTAGGGAGGGAGATACCCCCTTCCAGGTCATAACCCTAGTGACCGCTTCTAATCAAGCCCCGCTCCCTAAGAGCAGACCAGCTGCCTGGCACTCAGAGTCCAATCATCTTCCAAACACATAAGGCTATGGGAACCATTTTACTTTTTAAAATCTGAAGTAAAAAATATTTATTAGTACATAATGATTACATTCGTCATGGGGAATTGATATTGTATATGACACATCTTAATTCTTTTTACTTCCACTTTTCCTTCCCTTTCGCTGGTCCCTTCCCTCCTCCCTCCATTTCTTGGTCTGTGGCCATAAACCATAGCTCAGTCTTATATTAGCTACTGGAAATACAATGTGGAATAAAGCCAGGAATAACACCTGCTTTCTGGAACAACATATAATAAAACCTCAGGGTTGAGAGGAAATTTTGACTCACACGGTATAAATGATTTTATAAAAGAGGAAATGGAAGTTCAGAATGTTAAATGGCTGAGAGCTCAGCTAATCAGTGAGTTAGTAGACTTTGTCCTGAAATTGGGACTGTTCTTGTGGATCCTACAATTCTGCTGGGGTAAGGCAGCAGGATCCAGCGTGAATTCTTGCTTGAGCCATAGGGCTCCAACCGAGCTTCTCAGAGAAGCTGTGTGTTGGAGTATGAAAATGTGGTGTTAGCTGCTTACCCAAAATTCATGAATGATAATGCGATACCTTTTTGCCTTTGGCCAGTTTTTTATATGTAGAAGAGGGTGAAATGAACAGTCCAGTACCCAATAACATCACAGTATTCTGCTATATTATTTTCAGGTAATGGAAGTGGATTTAAAAACCTCAGCAAAATGTACAAAGGTAGGAAATCTTTTTGGTTTACAAAACACACATAGAGTATTCATTATTTAAAACCCACCTATGAAAGTTTTTTAAAAGGATTTCTCACTGGCCTTTCTAAATGGAGCAAGTTTGGGGCCAACCTGAAGAACTTAGTGAGAGCCCAAATAAATAAATAAATAAATAAATAAATAAATAAGATGTAGCTCAGCATTTCTTGGGTTCAGTCTCCAGTATTGCAAACAAGGCAAAACAAAAGCTCCAGGTTTCTCCTCACCTTTCTGCTCTTTCATCCTTTTGAGGTGCAATCAAAATTAAAATTTTGGTTAGTGTTTAAATTTTAAAATTTTATTATAAGTAAAAGACACATTGCCACTAATCCCCCTCAAAATACCCCCACTTGGTTGAACAAACACATTTATCCCCTCTTCCTTGCCACTTTCTGAAACAATTTTTGAAGTCGTCTTTCATGAGTTCCTGACAAGGTGTGATAAAAAGTACAGCAAATGCTGCTGCTGCTGAGCACCATCCAACAGAAAGGCAAGCCTGAGAGAACATGGTATGTCCTCATTCACCTATTCACTGGATCTGGCACCATGTAACTCTGGCTCTTCCCCAAAGTCCAAATGACCATGAAAAGTAAATGTTTCAATTCAGGACATTGAGGCAGCCATGACAATGCAATTAAAGACACTAAAGACACTCAAGAAAGATGTTTCAGATCTGTTTCAGAAAGTGGCAAGAATGGGATGCGTGTGTTTGAAGAGAGTGGAAGTATTTTAGGGGGATTAATGGTCATGTGTCTTTTATGGTAGTAGATTTTCTTTTTTTAAAGTAAACAATCACCTTATTTTTTTATCATACCTAATAGCATGGGATCTGCCTTTGGGTCTACTCACAGTCTGCAGTCTGCATGGAACTTACAATTCCAGCCACTGTGTCCAAGGTCCAGGCATCAAGAAGGAGGGGGCAAAGGGAAAGGAGAACCTTTACAGGTGTGTTGGCTCCTTTTGAAGAGTTTTCCCATAATCGCCATCTGACAACTTCTGATTATGTTTCATTGACCACCTGCTTCTGCGAGGAGTCTGGGAAGTGTAGTTCATTTAGTCTGACTTAATGCCACTTCCATCCCTGGAAGGAAGAAGGACAGAATACATATCATCCAGGCAACTGGTGATCTCTGCATGCAGAATCTCGTAGCTAAAAGCAAGTCAAATGAGAAGTTAGGAAGCAAGACAGCTTATATGGAGGGCCAGTTGGCTAGGTCCATACCTAAAGGAGGTATAAGGGAGGCAGTATAGGCTGAGTTGTCAGCCTGGCTCTGTGCTTTTTGGCTGTGTGACAATCTCCTGAATAGCTCAATGCCTTAGTCCTCTTTGTCCCTAAAATGGAATTATGTTGAAGCTGACCCCACAGGGGAGTTTGAAGGTCTACAGGAAATAGGATGTGCAGTGCCTTAAAACTAGAAGGTGCTTTATGAATGTATCTTCCATAGGTGCTCAGCAATAGGAGGTGTCCAGGCAATGATCGCTTCAGAACTCTCTCATAAGGACTTCACTGATCAACACTCACCATTATTTCTGCCACTCATTTATTATTCAGTCTTACATTGGTCCTCAACACTTTTGTCTAGGAAAACTCCCCATTGAGGTTGCAAGGAAACACCTTGAGCAAAGACGAAAGATGGATTTTTGCAAAACCGCAAGGGGCATGCCATCTTCCAATAACTTGGCACAGCTAGCATTGCCCTTCAGAGAGACAAGGGACAGGAACAGAGCTAGGTGAGGGACAATTCTGACATCCCCAGCATACAAGGCCAAGGCTGTTGGGGGAAAGCTGTCAGCCAGGACAAGAAGGGCAGAGAGAGGACAGGGGCCAGAAGGGTGATGAGTTCTATTCTAGACATGAGAACAGAACATGCGATCTTGAGACACTAGCAGAGGCAACCAGTGACAGCTGACTCCTTTCATATAGTAAACTTTGACCAAATGATTGTGTACTAGGCACACTCCAGGTGCTCGAGATTGAACACAGGAAACACAGCCCCTTGTCTTCAGGGAGCTTAGTAGTGAGCCCAGGGTGACACTGTAAGGAAGAGAGGGGCTAAGTGACATATGTGGAGTTCAGAGACAGCGAGGTTGGACGTGTGAAGAATTCTATAGAGAATAGTGACAGGAGGATGGGTGGAGAGAAAAGTCTGGAGAGAGATGTCAGGAGATAAGAGATCTCAAAGAAGCACCTGTATTTCAGGACCCTTCCAAAGTTGAGCCTGAGGCAGGCTGTGTGGAAGAGGCCAGAGAGATACGTGTCCAGCAGTGTTCAGGGGCTGTGTCATTTATGTGAAGTACCACCGGCAGCTCAAGGCTGAGGACTGGGAGGCTTCCTCCTGAACTAGATGGATGTGGCCCAGCCTTGCATAATTACTGGCAGATACAGTACTTGCTGCTCTAAAATGTTTGCATGGCTGCTGGTCCAAGTGTGGAAAAGAAAAGCCAGATTGTCTCTGTCAGTTGTGGCTGCTATGACAAAACATTGCAGACTGGGAGAGATGGAGCGGTTTCTCTCTGAACAACAGAAACTTACTACTCACAGTTCTGGAAACCCAAGATCAAGGCAGATTTGGTGTCTGGCAAGGGCCTCATCTTGGTTCAGAGACATCTCGCTGGGTCCTCACAAGGAAAAAAGGGTGAGGCAGTTCTCTGGGGCTCCTTTTACAAGGACAAAAATCCCATTCATGAGGCTCTGCCCTCATTGTCTAATTGCCTTCCAAAGGCCCCACTTTCCAATACTATCACCTTGGGGTTAGATTCCAACGTATAAATTGGGGGAGTGGGTTCAGTCTTGAGCAGAAAGGGGAATCTAACTGATAGTAGGTTCCTGATTGAGAGAGGAGAATGAGAAGACAGGTCACGCCCTCCACCACCACTCCACCATGCAGAGGGGATGAGAGGCAGGTTGTGGTCCTTGGTCAGGGCAGGTTAGGGGGGGCAGCTGGCTCCCACCACTGTCTCTTTCCTGAGGCAGTGGTCACCCTCTTTCACTCAACTTTCACTCAGCCATCATGTCCCTAGCTCCATACTAATCTCTGGGGATGGAGGTATAGGAGTACACCACACCCCAAACCCAGGCTGGAGGGAACCAGCCTGATCATTCCTCATGGCCCAGGTCAGATACCAGTCCACCCTGAAGCCTTACTTGACTCCCCCAAAGTTCACAAGTTTTCCACCCCACTTTATGCTTCCAAAGCATAGATAAGGTGGAGACAGCAGTAGTGCTTTGGGAACACAAAGCGGGGTGAAAAACTTCTGAACTTGGGGAAATTGGTAAGGAGGCTTCAGGGCAGACAGGCATTTGACCTGGCCCATGAGGAATGAGTAGGAGTTTGCCTAAAGAATGGGGTAAAGGCAGGTGTGTGATGACATGTGTGGTGTGTGTGTGTGTGTGTTTTCCTTCTCCTTCCCCAGTGTTTTTGGGATGCAAAGATCATCACGATGGCTGAGAATCCAAGGTCCTAGGGCTTTGTATCTGGCTTGTGTTATCCACTCCTTCATTTTACACCAGAAGAAACAGAGACAGGTCTGGGTGACATGGCATGCTGACATGTGGTAGAGTGAAGAGTATTGTAGCCACTAGTTGCTTTCTCAGAGTCCTCTAGAAAGGCAGATCTGGGCTCTGAGGACCTTTGTCTTCTCATTTCAACTCCATTGGTTCTGACCTCTGCATTCTGCTGTGTCTCACGGTCAGGGTGTTGATGAGGTTTTTAGGAAATGTAGATGGGGTCTGAGAGGAGTAAATACAAATGTACCATGTTATATGCCACAGATGCATTCTGGAAATTTGCATGTCAGCCTGCCTTTTTTTTTTTTTTTTTTTCAAATTCAATAGAATCCTAAAGAAATTAGGAGGAGTTGTCCTTTAATGGAGTTCAAACTTGCCTCCTTTTAACAAGAGAAGGGTCCTTTTGTAATGCAAATGATGTCACTATTCTGTGAGCTGAGATTCTGTCTTGGCTTTCTTTAAATGAGACACACCTCTAGAGAGCAAAATATGGGCCTTGCTTGCAGTATTTTAAATGCAGGCTAGCGTCCACCCTCTGCCTTTGTTGTAATGCTTACTTTGGTGGTCTTTGTTTATATCAGGTATTATTTTGGCCACTGGAGGGCCCTCCAGATAAAGAATGGTTGGAGAATCCCAAATGTGTTCCCTGAGCCCAGACTTCGGCTCACACCCTGATTTTTGAGCATGCAGCATTTCTTGCAAATCGGATTTAACTGGGTAGACTAGCAGTAGCATTGATGTTTCTTTTATTTAGGAATTTAAGCATAAAAGGAACCCCTATTTAAAAGAGCAGCTTTTGGATTATAGTCTATTTGGAGCTGGAAAGGAGGCACTAATCTTGTATGTGGAGAGTGATCTTGCAGAATTCAGTACAGCTTAGAGAAGCGGGGCTTTGAACAAAGGTTATTTCTCTGTGTGAAGAGAATCACACCAAGATGTATGGAATGAAACAGACCAATTGAAGTTATTTCTCTAATGAAGCAAAGAGTCTTGGCAGGAACTGGAAAAACAGTTTAGGAGGTTGGTATCCACACCTAGGAAAACACAAAATCACCACCGTTCATTTTTGTGTCACCTTTTTTTCTGCCCCATTGTTAGAGACTAGTGCAGGGATTTTATTTTGCTGAATGTAAATAAAATTCTGAGCTCATAGATGTCAATGCAGCATGAAAAGTTTCATAGCTAGTTCTCAATGGATTCAAACAGACTTGTCGCAAAACCAGATAGAAATAAAGAGTCAAGAAGAGTCCAGAAAAGAAATATGGGTCAGTGACTACGTTTCCTTAGTTTATAAGACAAAGGAAATCCACCAGAATTGCTCCACAAGAGACCAATACCAAGCCATACCTAAAATGAAGTCTCATGTTCTAATCTTTTAAGACCTGAAATAAAAAGTAAGGTTGGTCATAATGGTTTGCATCAGTCCCTTTGAACTAGTGATTTTTTTTTCAATAAGAGAGCAAAGGGCTGCCAGTGACAGATGGGCCAGCAAGCAACTTTGAGGATTAGTTTGGGCCCTAACAATTTAAAAACACAGGTCCTGCAGACACAGATGTGGTCATCAGGGATACAGTTAATGGCCAGACCTGTGAAGATCTGTGAAGATCTGTGGTTCTCACAGTGTTTGCCCAGCTGTCCAATGAAAGGGCATCATTTCCTGACTCATCCCTGAGATGGTAGACAGGCTCCCAGACCCATGCAAAAGGTGGTTCTTTTTGTATTTATTTGGGGGTGAAATGAAGAATGGTAAGGATTGGGTGCCAATACAGAGCCTCAGTTTCCTTTTTGAACTTGAAAGTTCATAGACAAGGGGCTCCAACTGAGGAGACAGATGGACTTCTGTCTCAATTAGCAGTATTTGCTCTTCTGGAAAGCTCACAAGTGGGCAGCAGAGAACTGCGGGTGCATTTAGCAGCTGAGAGTAAATTGAGGCAATGGTTCTTATTGAGGTCGGCAAGCCAGGGTCTTTACATCTGTTTGAAGATCTTTCTCCTTTTGATTAACCCCTCACCATTGGTGGAAAGTACTGTTTATGTGGTTCTACCTCAAATTTTACACCTGCTTTGGTCCCCACCCAACTCTGTGAGTGACAGGATGTAGATGATGTCCCCCTGCCAGAGAGTCTCCAGAAACTGCAGGGAAGGGCTCATCTTGAAGGCTGGGGGACTGGAGGTCAGGGCTGAAGCAGGCTGAGAGGTACCCAGGGAAGGGATGTGCTATCCGCTGATGACTTGGAGCAGCAAGCTTTGTCTCACATTGCCCCCAAACACCGAGAAAAGGTGGATCCAGGATCTGTAATCCTCTCCTTGCTTCTGAACTCAGAGCTGTCATTGTCTCCAACACCGCCTTGACACTAAACATACATTTTCTTCTGACATTATTTGTATTGTTTTTTAAATTGTATGACAAATAGTTGTGTTGAGTGAGTGCCGGGCACCTTGCAGGCAGGCAGTAAATATTTGCTGAACGTTGAAAGAAGGCTGCGGCTGGGCTGTCGGTATGGCTCCTATTCAGACCCTGCGGCAGCTCTGGGTTCTGGAGGCTCGGGGATTCCGCGTTAAAGGGCTGGTAGAGGGCTGTCTGACCAGAACGGGCTCTGCGAATACTAGAACATTCACAGACCTGCAGAGTAAAGGCCACCATAGCAAGAAAGGTGGCCGGTTGGGGGACGTCCAGGGGGGCTTTCCTAAAAACGCGGTTTCTTTGTTCTGGTAGATTTCAGCCCGAAGGAAAAGCAAAATTTTACTGTCTGCAAACCACCAGCGAGCTCCTCCTGTACCCCTTTACCTCTTTCCTTTCCACCCTGGGAATTTGCTGCTTCTCTCTCCTCCTCCTCTGCCCCAGTGCAGTCCTCAGAGACAAAGGTCTTTGTTGTGAACACTCCAAGACAATATAGAATTGCACAATACCCAGGGCACAATCAGAGCTGTCCTCCAAGGAGAGCTATTGTCGGACAGAGACCCCCCCCCCCCCCCCCCC
>NW_004624880.1:3547728-3567405 GCF_000247695.1 Heterocephalus glaber | reverse complement strand
TTGTTGCTCAGGATGCACGCGTTTCTGCACCAGGCTCGGCAGATGGCGCTCGTGAGCAGAGCCATTCCCATCCCTCCCCCGCCTCTCCCCTCAGCCAGCCAGCGCCTTGCTGCTCTAAAGCAAAAACAGATGTTTTCATCATCTCTGGATCTGGCATGTGACTTGCAGTTCAGCAATATGCCGACATAACCCAGAGTTGTGCGTTCCCTTCATCCCCAGCAAAATAAAAATTCCCAGTTAAATCAGCCTTCCTCCTAAGCGAGCCAGTGACACATGATCTGTTTAGTCCAAGGGATGCATGTTTAATCGAGCTCCAACTGCAACTGCCCTGGTAGCCAGCCCAGGCTCTATAATTGGGACGTTGTCTTTTTTTCAGGAAAGACGAAGAGCAGCCAGACTAGCTATCTTTACACCAAGAGCTGGAAGAGGCGCTAGCCTTTTAAAATAGCCCTGGTCTGGCTGGCGGGCGAACCTGTCTGCTGGGAGCTGCGGGGTCGCGCACGGAACACGAAGGCCGGGGCGGCGCGCCCTGTTCCCCGCGCTCCCGGCAGGTGGCAGCATCGGCCCGAGCCGGTCTCTGCCTCTGGCCAGCCCAAAGCAGGGCCCTTTTACTTTCGGAGGCCTCAAAATTATTAGTTCCAGATGAGTTCTTGCAATTGTAATATTTGATTTAACCCAATCTGCCCGATTGCGTCAGCGCACGCTCAAATACAGCCGTCTGAAGTCTAACCAGAAATGAGAGGCATGTTCCGGGGGGTGTCAACATTCTTTACCCTTTGAAAGAATTAAAACAAAACCAAAACGGAGGTTGATTTATCCCCAAACGAAAGAAGGGCGAGCAGGCATGGGACTAGGGTGCCCTGAGAGCAGGGGAACACTGGAAGTTCAGGGAGGGTGTAACAATAGAACTTTGTAGGCTGAAGCCTGCAAGAGTGGAGCTGGATTTATTTGTTGAACTAGGACGGGACCTCTGGGCTGTTTGAAGGTTTGAGCAAATAAGCAAAACTGGTGGGCATTTGGTTTACTAAGAGAAGAGCCTTCAAGTCACGTAGAGCATGCTGTGTCTGGGCCAGGCCTCTGCTTAACACTTGGCCTGGCTGCTCCAGAAGGAGTAGGGAAGAAGGGACACTCTTCTCTTGTAGCACGGAGCATTTTGGGGCCCCCTATCTCCATGTTAAGAATGCAGACTGGGTTTCTGGAGAACACAAGCTCAGGCCCCAGAAGACCTCTTGAGAAGAGGAGGCCTCCTGCAAGGGCTCTGGCAAGTGGACCCGCTGGGATCATCAAGCGTTTTGTAAACAGCCACGCTGCGGTGTCACCTCCACACCCGGTTCTTGACATAGGGTTGTGGGGAGCAGTGGGCCCTTGGTGGGGATCCCTTCCTGTGGACTCGATGTTACAGATGTGTTAGCTTAGGCTAAAAGACTCTCAGAGCCCTGGAGCAGAGCAACCCAATCTGCAAAGGCAGCCCAGAAATCTTGCTCCAGCCTCCAGACAAGCAAGATAGGGTGCCTGACTTCCCTTTGCTGAGCAGTAACAGGGCCTTGTCATGCCTTTATCCCTCCCCTGTCTGCACCCCACTTTTCAGTCTGTGCTCAAATTCTTCAAGTACCTCTCTCCAGGGCTGCAAGAAAGACTGCTGCTAGCCAACCCCAGGGAGCCTGGCCGTTTCCCTGCAGGTCTCTGGCTCGACATGGTACTGATCAAAAGCTGACACTCGTCGGGCAGATGCTTCAAGTCCTGGGAGCAGGAGTCTGCCAGGCAGGCAGGCTGAGTGCTATCTTGTTCTGTCTTCCCTGTTCCAGTGGCTGCCCCATGGTGTATGTTAGGCATGGGAAAGGTGGTGGGGGCCCCCACTAGAATGTTTGGGAATCCAGGCTTCCTGAATCTTCCTTTCAGGCTGAAAAATGCACGTGCCCTCACAGATTGCTAGGAAAGTGCTGATTACCTTGGTAGGAGCTGCCCCTTGATTCTAGAGGATGCTGGACTTAGGGCGGGGATGAGGGGAATAACCAAGTTCAGTTGATATGGGAGCACAATACTGGCTGCCTGTGCCTTCAGGGAATAGTTGAGAAACCCCAGTATTTCCTTTCCATTTGTACTCTTCCTTTATTCCCTCCTGAGAATCAGCTTTTGGACATCTTACTGTCCAGTGATTCTCAGTCCTGGCTACCTGAGGATCATCTGGATCCCAACCCACAGCTACTTACACCACCGTAGAAAGGGAGTAGTGGATTAAAATCATAAGTTTTAACACCCCTCCTCCCAGGATGATTGTAATGTATAGCCAGAATTAAAGAAAAAAAGTCACTGCAGTGCACTTCCTTCTAATTTGAATTCCCTTATTTTACGGAAGAGGTTTGTAAGAGTTAAACATCTCAGCCAAGGTCACACAAGTTCAAGTCCAAGCCCGGAATTTCTGTATAAGACCTCTGGCTCCTCGGTGATGATTGAAGCTTTTCCTCAGTTTTCAAACTGTTAATGACTGACACGGTCACTTATTTTCCCTGTTTGATGAAGTCATCTAACAACCACTAACCTGTGTTCCTACAGTCCTGTGAGAAATTTGGAAAGAAAAAATGCTTTATAGTTACCAAGGAATTTTGTTTTGCTGCTATAAATAAATGTTTATACTCTGACAAGTTAGGAATGAGAATCACCCCTCACCCTGATTTCTATCATTTACCACTTATGTTTCCAAAAGGGATTCACACCTGTAAATGGCCATCGTGGCACTAACTAATATGCAAGGATCTGCTTTTATGGGTGAGGTTTGTGAGGCCTAGAAAAATTCAGTGATACATTGAGGCTAAAGTCCATGGCAGAGCCAAAATAAACAAGGAGGCATCCTAGCACCTGGCTGGCTTTATTTGTACTACCTTCTCCTGGAGTGGCACAAGGTGCCCTTTGCTTCTTAGTCTTTCACTCTCTGCATGAAACAAGCACTGCAGAAATAACTCTGTCCTGCCAGGAGGAATCCCTGGCTCATCCCTCTGTATCTGATAATGGATTTGCCTTCGATACTTCAAGATCTTTGATGCTTGAAGGCTGATGAAATTACCATCACTCATTGGGAAGAAGAAAGACAAAGAATCTGGGCATTGTTGCAATGACCAGGGAAAGTGGAAAGAAAGCTGGACAGGTAGTTGGGGCAAAGGTGTCCTGTGTGACCTTGGAAAAGCCATCTTACGTCTCTAGACCTGGTTTTTTCCTCTGGAAAGCCAGGGAATTGGACATGATTTCTGAGGACTCTTTCGGATCTAACATTTCAAGAACCAGTGAGCCTCTGGTTTCTAGAGACTTCCATCTTCAGTCAGATGTGAGGGTCCAAATTTTCTCTTCAAGTCCATTACTCTTGAGGCATTTTCCTGTGGCCTACGCACTAACTTATGAATTTTCAAGAAGGAAATCTGGAGATGAACAACCACAGAAAGACAAGGACTGGGTCTCCTACCCAGGGACTAGTGATTTCACAAAGGGTACTTGATGTTGATTCCTCCTCTAGAATTGTGTTTCTTCTTGGGAAAACTGCTCATGGATCTTTGACCACCAGGGTTTTTTTCTCAATCTATTCATTTCTTCCATTCTCTACACACTTATAAAGTATCTACTAGGTTAAAAAAGTAAAAATGAGTAAGAAATGTTCATTACCAGGAATGACTCCTCTAAATTAAAAGAGACTAATGAAGCATTATAACAGTACTACATATGAACCTTGACTGGGTCCTATGTCCAAGGGGGGGGGTGGAATTTAGCAAAGATATTTTTGAGGCAATTGTGGAAATCTGTAGCTCTCAGAATGGTATTATTGATCATATTTGAAAGCTCATGATAGCAATGTGGCTTACTAGGTGGGAGTCGTTTTCACTGGAGAGGAAAGCTGAATGAAGTATTTAGGAATGAATGCCATGAGGTTTGCATCTCACCTTCATGTGACTCAGAAAAAAGTGAGTGTGGCAGAATGTGTTAGCAGCTGCTGAATTAAAGATATAGTATGTGGTTCATTAGCTACTCAATTTTTCTGTAGATGAAAATTTTTCAAAATTAAAAAAGGACAAAAATAGTGTGTCCCTGCCCACCAGAATTTAACATTTTCTATTTATTTACCGTTTTCTGCTCATCATTGTGTGAATCACTATTTGATCCAAGGCAGAAGAAAGCATGTCTAGTAGAGGAGCAAGTGATAGATTTTGGAGGTTCAGAATCGAGAAGGATTAATTTTAACCTAGGGAATTGGTGGTAGTGAGAGAAGGTTTCCAAGATGGGGCAGTATTTGAGTTGGGTATAAAATAATATCTACCATTTTAATCCGAAGAGAGCAAGGCAGGATATTTCTGGCTGAGCAGATGATAGAAGCAAAGTTACAAGAGCCTGAGTCTGTTTGGGGAACATAGATTGGTCTGTGTAATAGGAACTCAGTAGGTAAGGGGTGGGGTGCATTGGTATATAAATATTGGTTGGGCTCTGATGACAGGTGGCTTTGAATGCATACAAACACAATTTGGAAGAATTGTCACAGAAGCTGCTGTGAACCATTATGTCCAGTTACCTAATTAATGAACTTTTAGCAGTGAACTCCTATTTGTTCTTCAAAATAAGAACACGTCATGCCTCTCCAGAGTTTCTTCCCAACTTCTACAGATGGATTCAATCACCCAGGCCTTTCTGCTTGTTGTTTGTGCAGGTCACTCACATTCATCAATGATGTCTCAGGGAGCAGGTAAGGCCAAGCTCAACAACAGCCATCTTTGACTATTTTTCTCTAAACTCAACCAACTGCTGGTCTTCTTATGCTTTTGGTTTCCTAGTTCTTTGGCTCCACAGCTAAGCTCCCCACAGGAAGCGTGCAGGATGACCACCATGTGGTTTCTACATGTTTGTGGGGTTTGCCAGCTTCCTGGTTGCAGGACTGCAAGAAAGAGGCCTGGCCGCTGCCCAACTTATGCCAGGGACCACCTTCAGTTAGATTTTCCTCGGTGGGATTTCCTCAGTGTGGAAATAAGAGCATTTTCTCCAACATGTTCCCAGAGGAGTTTTGTGTATGTTATTGCTTATAGTACCTATCATTTTGTGCTGTGATTATCTTGTGTCCTTTGTCCGTTTTCCCTACTGGACTGTGAGTTACTCAAGGAAAGTCACCTTTGAATCTCCAGGACTTAGCACATTGCCTAGTTTTTAGTAGGTGCTCAATAAAGGTTTATTGAAAGAATGTGTGGACAAATGAATGAACAGAAAGGGAAGTTGGCATCCCTATAGATCTCTGCACTATTAGTTCCTTACTTGAGTGCATAATGGAGAATTGACTATGTGTGTAGAACCTAACAGTTATAAATAGTTTGCAGAGAGTCTCCTTTACTGAAGCTCCACCTCTGCATTTATGTGTGTTAGTGTGAGTATTAAGTATGGCTCCCTAAGACAACTTGAGCCTAAAATGGTTCCTTTGGAAAGCTGTTTTCTGGATCCATGTAAAAATGATCACATGGGATCTCACATGTGAAGCCACAGTAGGATTTCAGAATGTGTCAACACAGAACTTGAGAAATGAGTTGAGTCCTAAACCATAATAATGAGACTTTGCTTTGAGATAAGGCCATTTTCACTAGCAGATCCATCAAATATGTAGCAAACATTAATTAAATCCATTGGCTGCTAGCATCACATTCCTGTTCAGTCTGTATAGAAAATGCATTGTCATCACCTTCACAGGGGCACGGCCATTTCCCCTCTGTTTGACACACTAGTAAATTGTACACTGAGAGACAAAGGGACCAACTTCAGAGCAGTTGCCATGAAGAGGCCAGGCCAGGAACCATGGGGTTTGGTCTGATCACTAAGTAACCACCTCTTGTCTATACAACAGATGGTAGGTAATTGAGTTGGCTGTGTGTTTTGTCCTGGCGGTGTTTCTTTCATGACTGTTTTCAAAATATTCTCTCTGTCCCTGTTCCTCCATTCCTAAGCCCCTATTTCCAAAAGATAAGAAAAAAATGTCCAATTGTTTTTGTGATTTAGAACCAAGCTAACTATGTTTGTGGGATTCTTATAGAAAGCAAAAATTTTATGTAAGATCAAATAACAGCTTAAATCCCACACAGGATAACTTGAGGTAGTTTTGGTGACTGATTTTACTACCTCAGAATGAATGTCTAGCAAAGTGGTTGGATGAAGGGACTCCATCCACTGAGGGAGAGGGCTTGATGTCTTTATTCTACCTCCTCAAACCAGGAGCACCAGGCTCTTCTTTTAAAAAATGATGATCAAAGAACCGAACCACATATTACACTCTTTTCTTAACACTAGCCATAGAACCATTTTGGTTTAGCCCAATTCATGAAATTCTGGGATCTTTTTGTTGAGTAGCGCTCATGAATAAGCCCACGCTCAAGGCTGTCTCAGTCTACACCTATCTGTACCTTAATTTCTTTAGGACTACAGAGCTGCTTTCATTCTCAGATCTATTTGATCAATGTAAAATAAGGAGAAGGGGAAGCAGAGACATAGGTACAGTGGGAGAGATTGTACTCAGCTGAAAGTTGCTATGCAAAAGAGTTCCATTCTGAACTCAATTTTCCAAAACCCATCCCTTTGGGAGTATTATCTCTAAATTCTCTAACTGCAAAAATAGTTTCTTCTTCTGCCTGCTCTTCAGAGAAGTGGTGATAAGAAAGCTGTAAATGGCCTACTACATTATTTTGGGACATTCTTTATCCCTTGACTTTGGTGCCAAGGGTCCACCAGAACACAGAACTGGAACCATGGACACTGTGTAAAAGACTCATTAAAAGAGAGATAGAAGATGACAAGCAAGATCTTCAGAGTGGCTGAAGGCAAATGCTAGCAACATTTATATGGGAAGTTTAGGCACCACTAGATAAAGGGGAGTGATAGGTTTGAAATTAATTTTGCTTGAGATTTCCAGAGTTCTTTCTTGCAGAGGCCTCTTCTTGGGTCATTTTGACTTTGGATGGCTCTGTGTTCTATCTAGTGGTGAAAGGATCCTTACACACCAGTTCTGTGCATCATGATCCTACTCTGTCCACTGATCCACAGATTTAAGTTAAGTAAGTACTTTTAATTCATCAGACATCTGCTGGGTGTCTAGTATTGTGCTCATTGTTCCTGTTTAAGTGGGCCAGCCCCATCCTCAAAGCTGATATCACTTTTGAGGAGCAAGTTATGTATATCTTCTGAATCTCAGTTTCTATACTTGTAACTCAGAAATACTCACATTATTCTGTCTTTTTTAGTGAAGATTAAATGAAATATATTTGACATTTGCACTTAGTTGATACTCAGTGAGTTCCCTGTCCCTTTTTTCTCTAAATCTGGATTTTCTCATTGTAAAATATAGCTGGTTAATAACAGCTCCTTCACCAGGTGGTTTTAAGAATTAAGTAAGATGATGCATGTTAAAATGTTTTACTACAGGGGTGGAAGTATAGCTCAGTGATAGAGTGCTTGCTTAACATGCTCAAAGCCCCAGAATTGATCCCCAGCACTGCAGAAACAAAGCAAAACAAAGCAAATTTTATCATACTAATGATAGCCATAATTATTACAGTCACTCTCCAAGAGCTAACAGTCATGCTGAAAATCCATGACATAGAACACTTGCAAACAGTACATGATGAAGCACCCCATGGCTTCTTGCCCTCTGTAAGTACTCTGTTACCCCAGTGCCCTCAAAGAGTTTGATCTAACCCATTTTCCATCTTCTGGCCAGAAAACAGACAAACAGAGGAGGATGCCCAGAACCTTTCAGTGATTTAATGGGTTTTGAGTGGTGTCAGATAATCTTTCCTGCCAACTTCAAAGCTATTGTTTGAGTGTTGTTTCCACTATGCCACCTTCCAACCTTGACCCCACGGAGCCCTTCTACAACCCCTCTGTTTTGGCCAGGCTGGGTTGCCCTACTTTTAAACAAGCCTATCTTGTTCTCTTCTACCTCTTCAACCACTTCTTGTCCATGACCCACATTATATTAATGTTCTCTTTGTAATTTTCTAAGTCTTTGTATTCCTCATGACCACCAGGACAGGTTTCTGTACATGCATATGTTCAATAAATATTTATTGAATGAATGGTTACTTTTCTCCTCCATATGATATTCAAAAGACTTAATTAACAGATTAACTGTATGAGAAATGGTTTCAGGAGTCCTACAGAGATAATTACACAAAAGATCCCAGTCCCTAGTAGCTTAACATCTAAAACTATTAAACTGATATAAACACTCATTTGTAATAGCCAATGACTTAGGTTCTTAACCTAGAATCTATTGACAACCCCCTCTTCTAAATGGTATGTTAATGGGCGTATGAAATCTCTGAAATTATATGGAAAATGTTGCATATGTCAACATTCTGGGGATAGAATCCACATTCCACTGTGAGAGCTGGGGCAGAAGTGGTAAGAAGCAGTAGATGCTGGATTTTATTTGGGATTTATTGCATGAGTGAATGAATGCCATGAGAGTAGGGGCAGAAGCAGAGTTAATTCTTGGGTTTTTTATTTGAGCAATTGTCTGGAGATCTTGCCACAGACTGAGAGGGTGATGGGTTGGTGGGAAGCGGGGAGCTGACCCAGGTGGAAGAAAATCCACCCAGGGGGAGGTCAATGGTAGGTAAGCTTAATATGCCTATTGGGCATCTCAACATAGATGTCAGAGAGCAGCTGGATGCATGTGATAGACCTAAGCGGAGAAGTAGTCTGGGGACCCAAATTTGGAAATTGGCAATGCATAGATGTTACTTAAAATCACTGGGATCACTCAGGGCAAGAGAAGACCAAGGAATGAGCCATAAGACTTTCTCAGTGTGAAATTATGGAGAAGGAAGGCTCAGGGAAAGAGGCTGAGATGGAGGAGCCACTGAGTTAGGAGAATAACCATGTGAATGTGGTACCCTGAAGGCAGAAGATGACAGTATTAAGAAGAAAGCAGTAGTTGGCTCTGTGAAATTTAACTCCTAGAAACTGCATTGTTGTGTTGTGCTTGTTTGTCTGTATCATTGACTAAAGTGAACTTGAGTACAGGAGTCATGTCTTACTTGTCTTTGAATCGCTAGGGCATAGCACAAAGCTAGGCACATAAATGGGACTTGGTTATTGTCTAATAAATGCAAAAGAAAGGAAAAGAAAAGAAAAATATCAAAGCAGAATAAAGTACCCCCCAAAATTGAAGCCTCTGTGGCTGAGATCAGCACTGTTCATAGCGCAGGGTAGGAGAGGGTGTGGCATCATATGTTTCCATACAGCAGGAGGCAGCGCAGTTTCATTGCTGTGTCAAAGATCTGGAGCCCTTGGTAGGACACATATCCAACAATGTCATCTGTGCACAAGGGCACTTGGCTGGGGAGTGACTACACTTCCACCTCTACCATCTGCTTAGTGAATTCCCAGCCCACTGGCTCCAGTGTCACTTACCTCTTAATTACCGGCCTTGGCTCCCACCTGGCTTGAGTGACCAGCTTTGCTTACTGGCTCTACTTTGAGCAGTGACCTGACAAAGCCTATCTCTCTTGGCTGAGACTTCCTCTGGTCAACTTCAGCCAACCTTTCCCTCAGGATATCCTGACCTTGTCCATTTAGTAGTGCCAAGCAGCCTGACAGCCTGATGACCCTGGCAGCACCAATCTGATTCTGATGACAGAGGGGGCAATGCCCCACAGGGCAAACTAGATTTAGAGTCTCTAAGAATAGTTGGCACAAGGTAAAATTAATTAAGAGGGCAACTGGGAGATCCCTGGGACCTGTAGCATAATCTACCATTGGTGGACTTTCCAAGTTGGGGTGATAGTAATTACTTGAATTCTTGGATCCTCTGTTCTGACAACCTGGAAGGGAGCCCAGTTTACCTCAGATGATGTCTACTCTTGAACCATTCCCCTTCTAGAGATGTTCAGCTTTTTCTCTTTTTCCAGGGTAAGTTGCCTTGGGTTTACATGTCTTGGCTGTATCACTGCAGAGAGTAGATAAATTTCCCCCAGATAAGTTGACCCAATTAGCCTCCTCTTAATCTTTTTGGCTTTTTCTTAAGCCCTAGTCAATAAAGAAATCTCAAAGTTTCACTATTTCTTCTGAAATGAATTGTTCTTATTCTATAGACATGTTCATCTTTCCCCCTGTGGCAGCTTCCCATGACCCTGGCAGTGATGGAAGTGTGATACTGAGATTTCTGAGTGTCATATTCTCATCAGGAGTTATAACATAGTCTTCAGGTGCATGTGAGAGCCCCTAAGGGCAGATTTCTAAGAGAGTTCTAGGGGTTAGGGACTTTCATTAAGAAACTAACAGGAAAATGCTCATATCTTTCTTATTTCAAAGCATATTTCCATTGTATCTCATTTAGTCTTTATTTCAACAATACTATGGGAAGAGAAGGAAAAGTGGAATAACTCTCTTCCAACCCCCTGAAGATGGTGTAACTGAGAGATAGAAAGGATGAATTATCTATTAGGATTTGGGACCTGAACTTGGGTCTTCAGATTCCCAACATAGGACGAAGTTCTATGAGGCTATGAGGAGTCACATATGATCCCTGTTACACCCATCTGGAATGAAGATGATAGAAAGCTGCTCTCAATGGGGCCTCAACTATATCTCTACCCATCTGATGGGTATCAGGATCTCTAGAGTGGGAAAAGGAGAAGAAAATAAGTATTGTTTTAGAGATATGTTCATTTTACTTTTATCTTTAGAAGATGAATGCTTATAACATAAACTGCCCAACAGAAGTGCTAAAAAATCTTGACTAATGGGGTATGAGTAAAAGATATTTTTTAAAAAGTTATCTTTTTTGACCTCTATTCTAACCAAGGACCCCTGGTTTCTGAGCTGGCACAGTTGCTGCATTCTGTGTTAATCATCATCTCATCACGATCTCATTCCAGAGGAACTGGCCGTCACTGAAGCCCTTGCAATTGACTGTGGTCTCAGATGGGGCAAACTTCTCGTGAACTGGTGAGCTGAGGCTGAACCTCACTAACCAACAGGTCTTGCTAAGCATGTGGTACATGCTGTGCTTGGTTGTTTGGCAACAAAACCCCCCATAGGATGTGCATTTTAGGTAAGAAATCTGTTACTCATCTTTTCATTGCTGTGACAAAATACATAACAACTGAGAGGAGGAGAGGTTTATTTTGGCTCACAGTTTCAGAGGTTTCAGTCCATGGTCAGCTGAATCTAAGGCAGAAACATCACAGTGGAATGGGATGGCAGAGGAAAGCTGCCCACCTCATGGCAGCCAGGAAGCAGAGAGAAAAAGAACAAGCTATAGAGGAAGGGCCTAGGGACTAGATATGGATCCCAAGGTCAGGTCCCCATGATCCACTCCCTTCAGCTAGGATCCAATTCCTGTGTTCATTACCTCTCAATAATGCCATCAAAGTGTGATGTCAAACTATGAAGTTAGAGACCTCATAATCTAATCACTTCCCCCAAAGTCTATCAGCAATCAAGCCTTCGGCACAATGATCCTTTTGGGAGGATATTTTGTATATAATAGAATCAAAATAAAATACTTGAAGATTCATTGAGCAACTTAAACAATTAGGCATGTTCATAAAAAGAGTAACCTTGTACATTATTCAGCATTTGAATATTGAATAATTATGTGTAGTTGAACAGATGGGTAGTGTAATAGTATAACAAGACTGTATTGAAGTAAAAATAATCTCTGAATTTCAGAGGTTTTTTTTTTTTTGTACAGGGGATAGAATTCAGGACCCTATGTTTTTGAGGCAGGCAGCAGAACCACTGAGCTAAATCCCCAGCCCTAATTTCAGAATTTTAATACAACAAACATTCATTTCTTGCTCAGGTAACATATGAAACAAGAATTGTTAGGAGTTGCCTGCTCCTCCCAGTTACTCAGGAATCCATACTGTCAGAAGCTCACCATCATATAACTGAATGTCCTGGAACATGTGACCTTCAAGACTTCCAGAGAAAGGAAGAAAAAGATGAATGAGGACACTGGCTTTCAACCCTCAGTACACAAATAATATGTCACTTCTGATCACAGTCCATTGGTCTAAACAAGTCACATGACTCCAGGGTCCTGTAAGGAAGGTTGGATAATGCAGGACACTTGAAATATTTGAGAAGTATTAACAGTTTCTGCTACAAGTGAGGAGTGAATATAAAGGTAGATATAGTCCCTACCCTCAATTTCTGTTCAAAATAATGATACAAAACACATGGTACTACATATTCTTGCAGAGATACAGATAAACTGCTGAAGAAGTTAAGGTTCTGGAGAGATTGGCAAGGTTGGGTCCTGGACAGGATATTGGCGAACATGGCATTACAAGGGGAGGGGAGCTGAAGAACTGATAGGCTTTGATAGATTTATTTTTGAACAAAGATATGTTGGTAGAAAACCAACAAAAATAATAATTAGTTTGCTTGAAGGTAGACTATGTAATAAACAATAATACTAATGACAGCAACAATGAGTGATATTTAATGGAGCACCAAATATATACCAGACCCAGGTCTAAGTCTTCATATATATTCACTCAGTTAATCATTTCAATAGTCTTTGGTCAAAGGTGAAGCTCAAAGAAATTCAGTAATTTGCTTAGGACCACACTAGTAAATGGCAGAGCCAGGGTTCTCTCTCTAGGGTTCACTCATTGAAGGAGCAGATAAGGGCTAGATTTCAGAAGGTCATGAATACCAGGCTAATGTGCCTGAGTATTTACTCTGAAGGCAAAGGTACAACTGAAAATTTCAAAGCAGGAATTGCATGATAATATTGATAATTAAATCATAAATGGTATAGCATGGGGACCTGGGAGAAATGAAGAAATGGAGCTGGTCTTCAGTGATGCAGAGGCTATGGCCAATCAAAGAGAAATAAAGAATGTTCCAGGCAAGGACAGGCTCACTGGGGGTGTAGAAGTAGGAATGAATATGGTGTGGAACAAGATAATGAGATTTTTCTGACTGGTACAGGTTTATGGTGTGGAACAAGATAGTGAGATTTTTCTGACCGGTACAGGTTTCATAGTGCGAGTGGAGATGGGACAAGCGTTATGGTGAGGGATCCTAAAGTCAGACCAGGGAGTGCGGTTCAATTTAGTAGGAAGGGAAGAAACATCGGTGCTTTGAAGACACAGTAGGAATGAATTAAGTGTTGCCTCTTCATGTCTTTCGCTGTCCTCAGTCTTACTCTAGTCATGGGCCCAACATTCCTGGACTTTCAAAGCCTGGGGCGATTTTTAAAGGCTCCTTGTTGTTCTTTCAAAAGAGTTCCTCTTCTCTACAAGCAATAAAATAGTTGAAGTCAGGTTGTTATTTTCTTTTTTCTATGAGCCATTACAAAGGTGTGAAATAGTAGACACTTACGCATCTGTGAATAAGATTGTGGGCTAAAACGTGTGAGTTCCCATCTCAGCTAATGAACCAGAATATGGTTTTAATTTCTGAACTGCTAAAATGTTCTGCCTTTTTTGGTCATTCCTACAGAAGACTTCATATTTTAATAATTCAGTGTAGCCTAATTACTTTAATTAATCACCTTCTTTTCAGAGATGTCAGTGGGCTTTGTTATTTTTGTGTTACTGTAGGTACTATTGGGAGTTTTAAGGAATTTTAAAAATATATATGTAATAACCCAGGTTAACTCTTTAATAGGGTCTGAAATGTGTATCCTATTCCTCAGAGTGATTTGTCCTTTGCAGATGCCTACTAGTCATGCCCATAAACTCCTGCCACTTCCATCACATTCCCTCCCTAAGGCCAGTTAACCAAACCATCTCGGACCATTCTGTGCCTAAAACATTGCTGTCTGGAGACAAAAGTAAAATGCTATTTAGAGCAAGTCAATATTTTTGGATCTTTCTGAGTCACGATGAATATACTGGGAATGACAATAGCTTTTATTGTACAATTAATATAATTTGCTTCCTTTGCAGGAAAACATAACTAGCTTATAGTTCATGTGGTAGCAATGAAGACGTACTCATTTTTAAAGTCTGTTGGTGGGTGGAGGGTCTTTTCCTGATCTGAATCGGGTGTCCCTTTCTGGTTCCTGACCCAGGCTGATTGAGTGTCACTAAGCAAATCTCTTAACTTGTGAATCCTTTGTTAATTCTTTCCACCAAGGACTGACAGTGCCTTTATACAGATTTAGTAACACTCAAGCTGACTATTTGGAGGCTGGATGTTAGCACCAGGCTTTGACTATAACCCGAGTGGCTTAAATGACAGTCGTCTTATTGGTTGTTCAACTGGCCTCATAGTCCTTTCTATTTTATTTTTAACCACGGAAAGGGGAGCTCAGAGCTTGTAATTTTCACCCATTTTACTCAGTGAATGTAAAAGCATCTCCAACTGATTAATACATTGAAATATAGGGAGAGAGATACCAAGCCACTTTCCCCCTTCTTTTTCTGGGACCCTTTTGTCCCTCCCTAGCTGTGCGGTTCGCCATTCCCCAGTGCAGGCTGGCTGCTTGCAACACCGTTCCTATGCATTTCACACTCCCTGGCACCAGTCTCTGGAGCCTCTGCCTAGTTGGGCAGGGCAGCTCCGCAAATGGTTGGAGGTTTTTTGAGAACTGAGAACAAAGTGCAGGGAGTTCCTAGGTTCCTGGTGAAAGGCTACAAAGAGACTTCCGGTTTGGGCCTCAGCTTGCGCACTTTTATTTTGAAATCCTGTCTGAAGTCAGATTTATTCAACCTGGACTTTGGCTTTGAACTGAGACACACATGTTACCTGTCACCTGAAGGGTGCAATTAGGGACTGTACTTGGAGCTATGTTTTCTGTCAGTGCCGATGAGTCGATGTGAGCAGAGACTTGCTGGGTGGGAAAGAAAGAGAAAGGCCCACTTAAACCCTCTTTTTGCTTCCTCTCTTTCCATTTTCTGCCCATGCCCCACCCTTCATCCTTCCAAATCTTCCATAATGTGGGGAAATCACAGAATTAGGCAGAAAGAAATCAATTATCAGATCAATTCTTGCCATGGATCTAAAAAAAGGCTTGTGGTTGAAAAATCCTCCTGGTCCTTTTGAGTCTCCTAAAATTTTTGTATTGCAATCAGAGATGTTAATTGGTTGAAACTGCCTGTGGTTTTAGGAAGTGCTCTGATTACAAGGAGAAATCCTTTTATGTTGCTGGACTCTAGCCACAAAGTCTCTGAAGTTAACAATCTGGCAGAGGTTGAACCCCCTCCGGGGTGTATAAACTAGCCAGCTCTATAACCCAATAGAAGTCAATTTATTGTGTGTGTTTCAAATCATTCAGCCCAAGCCCTGCCCATTTATTCAAGAAAAGGTGTGGGATACAGCCTGCTCTCTGACAATAGAATACACAACTGCAATGACTGTGGGGTCCACACAGTCAGTGGAAGGAAAGAGGCGACCAGGCAGCTTCAATATTTTTCTTCTTTCCTGGGTTTGCAAGGAATTGTCTAGAATTAAGCAGCTAAGCATGCCTGGCACCCAGAACTGCTTACTCTACTAACCGGGAGGCTAAGGCTCAAAGAGCTGAAGTGGGTGAAAGTTGTAGAGCTCTGGTCTTGAAATCCCTGTGACATTTTCTGCTGCACTGTGCTTCCATGTGGATGTTATCAGAATGGGAGGGTTTGGTGGGTCAGATCTCTGTGCAGCGCACTGAGGTGCCCAGCACAGTGTGGTGGTAGGAAGCTGCTCCAAAGCCTTGGGCAGGGAGTCCCTGTTTACCCACTCACAAAGCAGTTTCACTTGCATTGCAGAAGATTGTTTGGGGTCCTGATCAAGACCAGAAGAAGAATCCCAGCACCCCTCCACCTGCATCTTACCCCCTCCTCTCCAGCTTTAGCATAATTGCATTCTCCAAATGGTGTGTGGCAGCAGGATAAGCTGAAAGGTACTCAGCCTCCTTTGCAAACTGCTCCAGACTGCAGGTGAAAGTGAGTTATTACTGTAACCCAGGACAGTCTGTACAAAGACACTTGTTTATTGCTTATTCTTTAGAATTGGTTCATTGGGCACAACTGCCCACCTACACCAAAAAGATAGACTAAAAAGACCCCTGAACTTTACGATACCCCATTTTACTTTAACATAGCAAACGCAGTAATAGTTTGACCAGTCTTTTTTTGTGTGTGTGGCTTCCCCCTCCTCTATCCCCTTCATTCCTATTGGTTCCTGCTAAGTCTCAGAGAACCAATGAGATTCCTCTTCTTCATTCATGTCCTAGCAACAAGCTTGTTCCAATCTTTCTCTGCCAAACTAACACCTGAAAAATTACATCATGAATAATGGCAAAGGCAGCAAGGGCCAGAGAAGGGCTTTTTTTCTTTCTTTCTTTTTTTCCCCCCCTTCATCTGTCTGCTGCAGAGTTCATTTAAGGTGTTTTAGTCTAGATTCTTAAAGTGACAATGCCCTAAATCTTTGTTGATTTTTAAAGGCATATTAGTTAACATATAAAATATAAAGTGAACACTAATTGAAAGGAATAAAAGCCCTTTAGGTAAAATGAGGGGAAAACATTTTTCTCATGTTGTTCTAGAAATGCCTCAGGCTTTCAGAAAGCCTTCATTCAGAAAAACCCCCAAAGTGAAGAAATGGATTGGTCATATATTATTTGGGAAAGGACTGAAACGTCCCAAACCACTCAAGCCGCCCACCCACTGTCCCATACAAAAATGCAGCCCTTCCTGGTGGTTTCTCTTGCTGCAGTTAATGATCCCCAAGGCTCTTTCTATTACTACTTTGGAATAAAGGGCCCATTCTTTACGGAGGTCCTGGAGCCAGTGAGGGAATTGCCCTGAGAATCTGCCGAAGGTGTGGGGTTGTCGGGGTAAAGGGCCACTGGGGAGGGGGCGCCGGAGCACGTGTGTGTCTGCACACGTGAGGGCCTGCGAATGCACACAGGCAGCTGGGGGAACGCTGAGCAACGAGATCCAGATGACCAGGGAGGGAGGGGGCTGGTAGCGAAACCCGGACTGCCGGGAGAGCTGAGAGGGAGTGGGCGCTGGGGACAGGGCAAGGCGTCCCCATCCCCCCCGCAGACTTGCTCTTTCCAAATGGGCAGGGGTTCCTAATGAAAATGTCCATCCTTCTAGGCGTTTTCCGAGAACCAGACGCTGATTTGCCGCTTCCGGCTTTCCCCACCCCACCCAGTCTAGGGCAGACAGGGAGCAGAGACTCAGACACAAAGAACCGCAGCCTTGCGCAGGCACCAGCGAAGGGCGGGGCTGGCACCTGCCGGGGGCGCCCGACTGGACGGTGCGCAGCCCGCCAGCCCGGCCGCGACCCCGACCCCTCCGTCCTAGGCACTGGGCCACACACTCTGGCATCCTGCTCAACTTGCAAGCATGTGTGCAGTACCAGTAGCTGCAGCTGGAAAGAGACCCCTGGGGCCATCGGGGCCGGTTCAGGCGTGGAGGCTTGCTGGAGAATCAGAAAATAGATCTTTTGGGTGTGTGGCTCCGCTGCGGAGTTTGCAGCTCTCCTCAGCCATCGCTTTGGCAGCAGGGGTGGTCAGAGATGCTGGCAGACAGTCTGCCTGTTACTTGTGAAACCTCATGAGGCCCCAGGAAGGAAAGGGAAGGGTGGCAGCCTAAGGGTTTGGGAGGTGGAGAAAGGAGGACAGTGTAGGGTAGGCCACCTTAGGGGAGCTGGAGATGTGTCCTCGCCAGCCCCAGTCACACAAGTTGCAGGAATAACTCCTAAGGCCCCAGTTCTGCCACCGACCGTGTGCCGTATAAGAAACAGTAAAGGACGAGTGTGGGAGGGGCGCTGCATCCAATGCCCTCGGGAGCAGAGACGTTCCCCGCAGACACACCTGCCACCTGCCACACAGCCAGCTGTCCGAAGGGTGGGCACAACACACCAGAAACTCAAAGTCTCAAATATCTTTGGTGAACATCACATCCCATGGTGCAGAAAATTTGAGTCACCTAGCCTGAGGGGCAGTTTTGGAGAAATAAATGACCAGGTGGGATAGACCAGTGAAAAGTCACCATAGGGAAGGAGCACTGGAAAAGGAGTCCATCTGGCTTGTGAAGGGAGACCTAGAGGAGTGTGACCCACTCTTCTTGCACCCAATGTGAGTGTTGAGGAGATGGCATGAGATGATTCTCATAATGTGTACAGGATAGCGTCTGGTGTGCGTGGTAAATACCCAATTGCATTAGGCTTCATCACTGCTGCCCGTCCACTGGTCTTGTGCGTGGACCCAGAACCTTGAGGCAAGGTTGCCATTCCCAACTACATCCTCTTTGAAATGCTCTCTTCCCTTCCTTGGCTTTTGTGGAATAACATCTTTCTCTGTTCCTCTCACTTCCTGAATCCTTCTTTCCATTGTTCTTTGTGAAAACTCCGTTTTCTGGCCGGGCCTTAAATGTTGGTTCTCTTCTGGTCTCTGTTCTCCTCCACCTCTGCTTTTGTGATCTCATCCTCCCAAAGGTTTCAGCAATCTGTTCTATCTTGATGGCTGCTGTACCTACAACGGGACCATGCGTTCATGCATCTGGACTTTTCCTTCTGGGTGTTTCTAGATATGTTAGATTCAATATGTCCTTCATCTTCTCCCCCATGCCTCAGTTTGCCTTTTCATCTTGTGTAATTGTTTCAGTGAAGAATTGTCCTGTAGAATTGTCTGAGGCAGAAATATGGCTGTCATTCTTGACCCATCACGGTTCCTCATCCCCATATCCAGTTGTTCATCAGGAAGCACTGATTTTACTTCTCAACTATTTTTCAAATGCATCATATCCCCCCCCCCCCAACAGTTATCAGCTTAGGATAAATTACCAGTTCTCCCACCCAAACTTGCATTAATGTTATTGCTCCTGCTTAGTGCCCCTTGGTGACTTGGACATGGCTCCCTGCCTTGCATGCTTCATCTCAATTCATTCTTCTTTATCTCCAGCTCTATGAAGATATCTTCAAAATGCTTCTTTCTCCCACAAAGAGGGAAGTGTAAAACTGCAATCCTCAATTAGATATATCCTACCTATTCCTAGCTGGATGTAGGCTCCAGTTAGAACAGATATTTCATCAGGGAGTCTCCCTCTACCCCTCTGGACTTATTATAGGGCCTCAAAGAACTGGTTAGCTTCCTTCTCATTAACATCACACCTTCTACTTAATTAATGTCTGTCTCCCCTATAAGGGGAAGGTATGATGCTATGAGAATAGAGACTTTATATTTTAATTCTTCAGTATAGTCTTAAGTACCTGGCACATAATAGGTGCTTAAAGAGCACTTTTTTGATAAATAAAAGTCTTCTGCATTGTACCAATAAATTTGATAAACAGAATCTCCTTGCTATATAAAAATATGCAACAGGTCACTAGGAAGACGCCGAGTCACCCCACTGCAGACAGGCAGGTCTGCCCACGCCCTACCGAGGTCCCCAGTCTCGCGGAACACGCCGAATCAGCCCGCTGCAGACAGGCAGGTCTGTGCACGCCCTACCCAGGTCCTGAGTCAAGCGGAAAACGCCGAATCGGCCCGCTGCAGCTGCAGACAGGCAGGTCTGCCCACACCCTACCGAGGTCCCCAGTCTCGCGGAACACATGCCGAATCAGCCCGCTGCAGACAGGCAAGTCTGTGCAAGCCCTACCGAGGTCCTGAGTCACGAGGAAGACACCGAATCACCCCACTGCAGACAGACAGCCACCTGATTCCACATTGCCAAGGCGCAGAGGACACCAGACCACCAGACCAAGGTACTGAGT
>NW_004624880.1:3505721-3542088 GCF_000247695.1 Heterocephalus glaber | reverse complement strand
AATAAAAATATGCAACAGGGCAAGATTGAGAACCAACTTCTGTATGTTTAATCCATTTATAGTCTTTTTTGATTATTTAAAATCAACATTATTGAGATATAATTTACATACAAATGAATACTTTAAAATGAAGCCACTTAAAGTGTACATTTTGATTAGTTTCTGCATGTATCCCATACAAACACCACCACAATTAAAACAGGGAATATTCCTGTCATCTTCCATGTTCCTTTGTTTGGCCTCTTCACTCTTGAGTGACCTAGGAAACATCCCGTTTTCTGTCACTACATTGGTATGTACATTATTGCAGTCTTGTATGTTCTAGAATTTCATATAAGTGGAATCATACTATGTACTATTTGCATATGGATATTTTTACTTATTTTTCCCATTCATTTACTCATTTTTCTCATTTTACTTTCTGTCTTAGTCACTTTCTTCATTGCTGAGTTACCATACCCAACACCCACAAATAGGGAAGTGAGATTTATTTTAGCTTAACAGTTTCAGAAGTTGCAGCCTAGGCTCAAATGGAGAAATGGGTATGATAGCCTTGGGTGGAGGAAAGCTGCTCAAATCACCAGGGTCAGAAAGCAGAGAGAGAAGGGAAGAACCAGGGAGGGAGTTATGCCCTGTAGAGCATGCCCCCAGAGAGCTGCTTCCAGCCAGACCCCACCTCCTACATCAAGTCATTTATAGCTCCCCCGTCATCCAATCACCTTCCAAAATCCCCACCATTGAACCCCTGAGAGTTCTGGAGGACATTATAGGTCTAAATCCTAACACCCTCCCCCCAGCAATAAATGAGAGTTCCCTTGTTTTGCGCACTTGTCAACACTTTATATTGCAGATAGCCATATCTCCTTATGCAATTAATTTTTATTTCTACGATTACTAATGAAGTTGAGCTTGTTTTCATATGCAAACTGGCCACTTACATAACTTCATTTGTGAAGTGTCAGTTCAAATTATTGTTTTTAAATTGGGTTGTTTTTATACATATTCCTTTTGCCAAGATGTAAACATTTTTAAAAAAAATTTTGGACATAAAACTTGGGGGGAAAATATTTTCTCCCTACCTTAGTCTTTGGTTTCCCTTTTTGTTTCCTTAAGAATGTGTTTCAAAGAAAAGAATAGAAAGCTTTAGTATTGAAGAAATTTATTTTCTCTTTTTTATAATTAAAGTTTTATTTGTCCTAATTTATCATTGTTTAGCCCAAGATTGAAAAAAAATTCTTTCTATGTTTTCTTCTTTGTAAACTTTAGGTTGAATTTAGTGATCTGTTTTAAGTTACCTTCTATATATGGTGTGAAGCAAAAGTCAAGATTTATAGTTTTCTCCACAAATACCCAGTTATTCTAAAACCACTTACAAAAAATAATTGTTGTTCCCCCATCATATGCTTTGGTAATTCAACTGTTTGAGTTCAGGGACTGAAAAGTTGAAATATCAACTAACCAGATATGTGTGAATCCTCTAGAGTCAGAGTGGATCTGGGTCTTATCTCCACAGCAGCAACACACTGTGCTGTTTAGTGGGGCTTCCTAGGAAACACAGCCTGATAGGGTATGCAACTTCATTCTTCTTTATCCAAGATTACATTAGATACTATAGATCCTTTGCATTTCCATACCTTTGTCATCTTTGTCAGATTTTACAAAAAACCCTTTTAAAGTTTTGAATTAAGTTATATCAACTCGAGGGATTCATTTAGGAGGGCACTGATGTCTTAATATTTAGTATTCTTCTCACCCACGAAGACAGAATATATCTTGACATTTATTTAGGTATTCTCTAATTTTTCTTAACAATGTTTTTGCTTTTCAGTTGTCAGTGTACAGGTCTTGCAAATATTTCTGTATTTATCCTCAGTTATTTCATAGTTTCGGGTGCTATCACAAATCACACTGTTTTTAATCTTTATTTTTAAAATTTTAGTTTAGTAGTAGTACATGTATGAAGTACACAGTGCTTTCATTCGTTGTGAGAAGGTGGTGCATGTACGTATCCTAATTCCTTTTTCATCCCTTCCTCCCTCCCTCCCCCTTCCACCTGTCCCTTGACCCCTTTACTTTTTTTGTGTGTGTACAAATTTGGAGTACATAATGTTCACATTCCTTGCTTGGATTTGGTACATGTATCTAACACATCTTGATTCTTTTTCATGCCTTATCCTTTCCGTCCTTCTCCCCTCCTTGCATCTCTTGATCCCCTTCCCGTTCAAGAGTGATCTATCTCCCAACTATCTATCTATCAAACTTCTTTTTGTTTATTTACTATTATTGACATAAATAAGTATACATATTTATGGGGTAGAGTGTGATAATGCAATACACTGTTAACTCACTAGCTGCTGGGTTTTAAACTGTCTATTTTGCTTCCAGTTTGGAGTAATGTCCTTAACGGATATAGAATACTGGCTGGCTGTTTTTCTTTCACTTTAAAGGAGTCATTCAGTTGCCTTCTGGCTTGTATTTTTTTTCTGAGGGAAGTCTGGAGTTTCTATTATTTTGCTTTTTTGTATATATATATTTCTCTTCAGGATGCTTTTATAATTTTTCCTTTTCCTTTGATTTACAGTTTTGGTGTCATGTGTCCTCTCCTGTCTTTCCTCAGGCTCTTGGTTGAATGACTTAGATCTCTGGATTTCTACTTGTCATCAAATTTGGTAAATTTTGATCATTACTTATTTACATATTCCTTTATGCTTCCCCTTAAACTCCAATTAGACATATATTAGATTGCTTTCTATTGTCTTGAGTATTGACTGATGATACGCTCATTTTCTTGCAATCTTTTTTCTTTTGCTGAATAATTCCTATTCCTTTGCTTAAAATTTCACTGGTCTTTTCTTCTGTAGCATCTAACTTGCTTTAAGTAAGTCCATTTAGTAAGTCTTTCATTTCAGAAATATATATATATCAGCTCTGAAAGTTCTAGTTTTATTCTTTTTCATATCTTCAACTTACCTCATAACTTTTACATTTTTCCTTGAAATCCTTATGCATATTATTTATTTTAAAATTTTTAAGTTTGTACATAATAACTGTACACTTTATGAGGTGCAATGTGACGTTTCGTCACGGGTATACAATGTGTAATGACAAGATCAGGGTAATGAGCCCTTCTGGAGTCTCTACTGAATGTCCTGAGGTCTGATGAACTCTCTCCATCTTTGCTGGTTGGAACCTATTTCATTGCCCCATGTGGGCTATAGGAATTGTTTAGTTTACAGATCCCTAATATCTGTTCCTTACCAGGCCTGATAGAGTTTCAACTTAGTACTGAAAGACTAAAGGGGACCACTGGGCAAATTTCAGAGCTCTTTTCCTGCACAGGTTCCCTCTCTGTGGTGTTGTTCTGCACATTCCAGCTGCCTCGGCCTGCTCACACTCTGATTTCTGCTCCTCAGTTCAGCAAGTCTGCTATGCGCTGTTGCTTGGGCTGTTTCTATTTATACCTTGGGCTTGAAAATTCTTCCGGATAGAATACCTAGCCTAACATAGAAATCATCTAGTTTGCATCTCCTTTTTCAGGGATCACAATTCAGCACTGCTTGTTCTCTAATGTCTGCAAACAATAGTTTCATTTCTTTTGTCCAGTTTCCTAGCTATATATCATAAGAGGGCAAACCTGGAATCATGCTCATTGATCTATTCCATGATAGACAACGATATATTTTTAACCAGCTTATATTACGGAATTCCCACTGTTTATAGTTCTTCTAAAGGAATCGACAAAGAAAGTATAAAGCCTAAAAGAAAAATGAGGATGCATGACCTCTGTATGATCACATTAATTCACCTAATCATTCTTTCCAAACAGGAAATATGATTAGTGGATTTGACCTAGAGATAATGAACCCATGCTAGCCCGTAGGGATCACCTCTTTTTCTTTATAAGTCAAATTTTTAATAACATTTTCTGTGATTCTTCCAGGAAATATAATACTCACCATCAAGTTTTCCAAACTTGATTTTTTAAAAAAATCTGATGACATTTGTCTATTTCTTATTTTTACACAATATTTATCCATAACATTGATTTACTTTAAGTATGCCTCACTATGCACTAATACTTAGCAGCATGCCATCTACTTTCTAAACATAATCTTGAGCTATCACAACATTGTAAGTCCTGTTCTTTTATTATCTTCACTTAATAGTTGAAGAAAGTTATATTCAGAGATGTAAAATAGTAATGCTTAACAACATATGATCAAGAAGAGATGGAGATGAAATTTGAATCAAGGCAATTTGATTAGAAAATTCCACTTTAACCACTAAAATATCCTCAGCATCGCCTTTTGTCAATCTTCATGATTGTTTAAAATTTGTATTAAAATCAAATATCTGAACTTTTTTTGTTCTGCAGTATCATTTGAAGAGCTCAAAGAATGGAAAATATGAGCAGTAATGTGGACCAGTCAGTATATATTGCGTTTGTTTTACTAATGAATGCATGTGATCTCCTTTTACTTTTAGGCCATTCCTGGCAAATGGAATGATATGTAAGACAACAACAGGAGCATGAAACAACAGGATTCATTTAGTACGAATGCAATAGGGGTATGTTCCATGACAACTCCACATGGATATTGTGAGGGTAAAAAGGAGGAAACACACTTTAGATACACAAGGCACTAGTAAAAGAGATGAGGATGCGCATCTAAAGTTCGTAGGTATATTTGGTACAACAGTGAGTACAACACCTGCACAGATTTAATTAGTGCTTTCCTTATGAAGAGCATAACATACTTGAATATACCATAGAATGTTATTTTTAATGGTTTTAGGAGGGAAAATCATTCACCAAATAGAAGAGAAGAAAGCCAAAGGATAAGAGCTGGATAAAAACACTGAGTAGCCAATGTGTTGGGGGTAAAGGGGACCTGGCTTAGTCACTTTCCTCATTGCTGAGACAAATACCTGACACCCACAACTTAAAGGAGGAGATGTTTATTTTGACTCACATTTCACCATATCTTTGGCAGGCTCAAACACAGAAACAACATGTTAGAAGGGTCTGGGTAGAGGAAAGCTACTCACATCATGGTAGCCAGGAAGCAGAGAGAGAAAAGAGGAACTGGAAGGGAGATAAACATTTTCAGGTCACACTCCCCATGACCTACTTCTTGCAGCCAGATTCCATATCTTAACAGCAAGTCAATTATAGCACTCCCATAATCCAGTCACCTTCAAACACATGAGACTTGGGGTACAATTTTAGATCTAAACCACAACAACACCCAAAAGAGGGACAGATTAGAGTAGTTCGTATTACTTAAAGATGAGTAAGAATTTTCCTAACAGGTAGAAATAAGAGCAGGAGCGACAGCATTCTGGGTGAATGGAACAATATATATAATAACACAGAGTCATGAAATAGACTACATTCTCTCTGATCCATAATTTAATATACATATGTCATGTGCATAGAACATTTAAATTAGTTTAAAATCTTAGTTTTCTGTTCTGAAGAGTTTACAATATTATGGAATCGGTAAATTACAAGAAAATGTTGATTATATATGATAGAGGATGACTGTTGGGGGGTTTAAGTGACAAATCTCTAATGCTAACAGTAATATCTGCAGGAGGACAGAGCAGGGGATGTTCATTTTTGCATGTCATAATTCATGGAGTTACTGAGGGAGAAATGGGGGTTGATATAGACTTTGAATGGTGAGTAAAAGTTGGATAAATGGATGAGGAAAGGTATCCTAAAGCAATGAATAACATCATGTGCATAATTAAACAGGACAACGGCATGTTCTGAGGCAGGAAGGTATGAAAAGAAAGAAAGGAGGGACCAAAAGGTAAGCATTACCACTTCATGGTTCAGAACTTTGAACTTAAACTTTGTCCATTAGTTAGTGGGTGAATGTCTAAATGGTTCTAAGCAAGAAATTAATGAGATAGAAGTAATCTTTAGTTTTTGTGGCGTAAGGTGAGTTATAAATAATGTATTGGCAGTGTCAGAGTCAGGGAGATAAGTTATGAAACATGTAAAGTACTTCAGGAAATTAAGATTCAAGGATTTGGGGTGAGGACCAAGGACATGAAGAAATAGGACAATATTAGAGCTCCTAGTGAGAAATGGTGGGTCTTGGAATTGACCAAAGATAGTAGACAGTGGAGAAAAAAAGAAATCCCAAACTTGCAAGATTTATTGGCTAGGATAATGGTGGTATCACCAGCAGAAATTCAGAATCAAAATCGTTGAGTGTTCACAATGTGCCAGATATTGTTCCGTTGTAGGTGTGAAGATGCATTAGTGAACAAAGTCTCTTCTTGCATAGAGCTCATATTCCTGTAGAAGACAGACTAATACTCTGTACTTCTTCTGTGCCTATTTTCTATCACTCACTCACCACTGATGGTATATTGTGTTCTCTGCCAGGGTAGTAGCAATATAATAACAGCCACATTTGTAATTTCAAGTTCTCTTGTTTCTTTTTCTTCTGGTACTGGGGATTGGACTCAGGGCTTTGTGCTTGCCAGGGAGGTGCTGTGCCACTGAGCTACATCCCCAGTCTGCTTTCAAGTTTTCTAGTATTAAAGATAAAAGAAGAAATGAGTGAAGCAATATTACTGTATAATATTTTGTTCAAAATTTCAATATATTATCATGTAATCAATATTAAACATTGTCAAGATATTTACGTTCCATTCCCATACAGAGATTTTGAAATTCTTTTTATATTTTAAAACTTGTACTACTTCTTAATTTAGAAGCTAAATTTTCAATAGCCAACATAAAATGTAGCTCTGCCAATACAATAAATTTGTGTTGTGCTTAACAGAAAAACATTTTCAGTGTTTCAGCTCTTTAACCAATCTGGATATGTCTCAAATGGTCAGTAGGCACAATGGCTGTGGCTACCATATTGAACAGCACAGTTGTTACCATCTGGCCCCTTTTTATTCTATTTTATGTTTCATTTTTGTTATGAGTTAGAGCTCAAATGTCCCCCAAATGTCTCACATTCAGAAATGGAGCTTCTGGGGAGTGATTGGGTCATGGTGAGGGGATACATTCATCAGTGGATTAATTCATTGGGGAGTTCATAGTTGAATGTGCTGTTAAGAGGTGGGGCTTGATCAGAAGAGGTGGGTGTGACCACCTGAGGGTGTAACCTGGATGGGTATTCTTGTCACCTGTTCCTCTTTTCCTCTCTGCTTTCTGGCTGCCAGGGATTTAGCAGCATTCCTCCACCATACCTTTGGGCCATGCCAGTTCTGCTTTGGAGACTTCCATCCACACATGGACCAAGCCCTCTGAAATCAAAAGAAAAATGAACTTTTCATCCTTTATGTTGCTGGTGATGGGTATTCTGTGCCAGCAACAGGAAGGTCACTAATACAATTTTATTTTCAGGCAAATCTGCCTCTTGGAATCAGGCAGATCCTTGCATTATCCCATGAACAGTGCCATAGTTGAAGCTCAGTTTCCTCATCCATCAAGTGGAGATACTAAAAATGGTTATTTCATAGGGTGACTGTGAGGAGCCTGTAAGATTACATATATAAAATCATGTACAACTGACTTGAATAGTAGTGTTTGTCCCTCTTCCCTCTTTTCTCCAATCTAGCTTACAGATAAATGTTAATCCACTTTTTAAGGTTTCCCTGAATCTCAATTTTTCTTAACATTGTCCACCATTTATCTGAACATTCTTTCATTTCCAGAGTTTGATCCCTGTAGTTTAACCCGTAATTATAGATGCAGTTTTATCCTTTGCATTTATTATATACAATGATAGTATTTTTTTGATATCACTGTGACTCTTTCAGGACAGGATCAGAGCTCTCCATTTTTCCTAAGTATTTTTCACAGTGCTGAGCTCACAGTTCAAAATAAATGTACATGTACATGATTTTTGATTGACTGATTGATCAAAACTGTTTCCTAGGTATTCTTAGTGACCAAGGGAATTCTATTTGGACTTTAAAAAATTGACTGTAGATTGGAATTCAGTGGTGCATGGATAATTACGAATTGACTGTGACTTGCCTCTGATGGTGTTGATCAATATCAAGTAACTTTATGTTAAATTTTATAATAAATTAATTGTTTTTATGTGAATTAATGTAATCATATTTCAAAACTCTTGGAGAATAAAGGAGAGAAAAAATTCATCTATAAAAACTATCACAATCCTTGATATCCTGGTGTTTCCCTCATTCAGTTTACTCTTTTATTATTCAGACAGTATACTGATAGATTAATAGGTAGAAAATAGATGGCTTTCTGGCCAGAAAGTGACACATGTCTGTAATTCCCCACAATCTGGAAAGCTGAGGCAAGAAGATTTTTGAGTTCAAACCCAAGATGGGCGATTTTGTGACTTAGTGAGACCCTGTCTCAAATAAATAAATAAATAAATAAATAAATAAATAAATAAATAAATAAAAGAGCTGGGATGTAGCTTAGTGTGAACTTAGGGTTTAGTTCCCAATATTACAAAAAGAGAGAGACTTCTTTATTCTTTTTATATATGATGAAACAGCTCAGAGATTCAAGAAAATTGTCCAAATTTTTATTGAAAATCAATGTGAAAACATAAGAGAAAGACCAGTTTCTTGACAGCTACTTTCAGTATGGCCCCCACAGATTGATCACATTATGTTACATTTCCTCCAAGAACAACTGTTTTGAGTTTCCATTGATTGATATGAGTTAAAGCACAAGGCATTACCAAAAAATTGCATCGTCTTTATTTTCTTACACGTTTAGTTGCTTTCTAAGATTATATTAAGATTCTTTAACATCTATAGAGAAAAGGAAATTTGCAAAACAAATGACTATGGTGCTGGGTTGTATCTCATCCTGGAAAGGAACCTAGTCTCACTACTAAATAACTGGGGCTTCATTAGACCTTAAATATCTTTGACAGTTTGAATTTGAGATTTTTTAAACCCTCCACAAGGATGTTAAACCAGCCAGAAAATCTGGAGCAATTGGGAAGTTCTACGGATTGAGGGAACACAAATGGACTAGAAGGAGCCCAAATTTAACTAAAGCTCAAGATGCAGGTGCAAATAGAAGCAAGAAAGTCATACCTGGAATGTCAGGACTTCAGGGTACCCAAATTCCATTGTTCCTGTCTTTTCCTAGCTTGCTTGCATTCATCTTTCTGTTCTTTTCTATAGACTGGATCTCTAGCTTTTTGGCATTTTGAGTGAGAACCAGGAGAAAAAGGTATCAGAGTCAACTTGCTTTCTTATGTGGAAATAGGCACTAGTGCGTCTCTTTAGTGAATGTTTTAAAGCCTGTGGCATACACAAAATGTACAGAGGATTCAGAAATAGATCCAGATGACATCAGAGGTAGAAGGCGTCTTTACTTGTTTTGTGTGTATCTAACCGGGGTCAGAGTGCTGCTGTGACTTGCTTGAAAACTTCTAACTAACCAGTGTTATTCAAATAATCTCAGGTGTCCTATTTCAGTAGACTTTGAGTTGACACCATGTTTGTTCACATTTACAGTTTGCTGTTTATAATTGTGAAGCAAGGGCCCAGGTTTCCTTTCTTCAAAGGGGACAGAGTTGGAGTAAACTCCAGCCAAAGAGGCGTTTCCTATCCACTTGGGCTTTGCTGATGCCTCTCAAATCTATTTCTATAAGATCCCCTTCCTGAGATTTAGACTTTTATAGTATAACTTTTGTTTTACAGTATTATTTTCTTACGTCTCTCTAGTCTCCTTGTCAGGAATCCAGTCCCAAGGATTCCCAGGTGAGCCCACAGACTACTTTATCCAAATTTAGCTTAAATATCATGCCAGTGAATGGTATCTTGCTACCTGAGGAACTCACCACTTTACTGACTGTGGTCCTAAAGGAGAGGGCATCATTATGGTCACTTCCGATCAGGGAGACTGAAAGGTCTGATGGAAAAACCAGCTAGCCTTAGAGACACCCAGCAAGATAGCATTGACTGAGCCCCAGTGAATATCCCTGTGTCATTGCTTTTTGAATGTGACAGTGGCCTAGAACTCTAGGACTTATAGTTTGGGCTGTCCAGAACACTCAAGGGCTCCTTGTGAAACTCCCTTTCTCCTTCTCCAGGAAACTGAGAAGTGCTTCAAACAGCTGGAGTTTCACTGGGGGATGGTGTGGGAGGCAGGCTGGCAAGGCTGCAGCAGTAATTTGTCTGGTTTACTAGGTCAGTATCCTGTCAGAGCTCACAGTGGTTGAAAATTATTGTGGAGACCAGTTTCTTATTGACAGAGGCTTCATAAGCTCCTGGGATGTTTATTCCTGCCTTCATCCTGGAGGGAACAGCTTCTCCATAACCTCCCCCGCCTTTGCTTCTATTATTGACAGCTTGACTTTTATTTTCCTGGGTGACCCCCTATTCAGTGCAGTACCAGCTTTCAGTTCCACTTCTGGGGCCCAAGCAAAAGGGTTGATGCTGGCATTCTCAGCTGCATTTCCAGTGAAACATGTCTACAACACAGTTTTCTTCCTTTTAAAGGGAATTTCACTTGATTTGTGAATTCAAACTGTTGTCTTCTTTGTCTCCCTTTATCTGTGTTTGCATGCTGCCCTATATGGTAGTCATCAGCCACATGTAGCTGTTGCATTTTTGAAATGGGGCTAATCCAAATTCAGATGTCCTATAGATACAAAGTACACACTAAATGGGTGTAGTGGGGCGTGTCTATAATTCCAGTTATTTGGAGGTTGAGGCAGGAGGGTCATAAGTTCAGTGCCAGCCTGGATAACCCAGTGAGATCTTACTTTAAAAAAAAAGACTGAAGACGTAGCTCAGTGGTAGAGCATCTCTGGGTTCAATCCTGTGTGTGTGTGTGTGTGAGAGAGAGAGAGAGAGAGAGAGAGAGAGAGAGAGAGAGAGAGAAAGAAAAGAAAAGTGTATATTAGATTTAAAAATATTTCTATATTGTCTACATAATGAAATGATATTCTAATATGTTGGGGTTGAACAAAAATATATAATTAATTTCATCTCTTTCATTTTACTTTATTCATGTGGCTATTTCCATATGGCTCATATTATATCTCTGTTGAGTGGTACACCAATTTATTTTCTCTAAAATGCTGATTACTTCTGTACTCCTGTGACTGTCTGAGAGATGTGGGCTCAGCTTAGTTCCCATATGAATAGTATGTCATCTCTAGCTTCAGGTTCCTCACCAGCTGTTAGTATAATATTGCCTAAGCTACTTGTCTGTCACAGAATTTTGTAGGTATGAGAAAACATTTCAGAATATGTGGCATTGGTGGTAAGGAATTATAATTATTGTTGGGTAGTGGTAGCTGCCACCTATAATAGAGAATCCACTATGTCTAGAATTCATTTTCTACTCTTTGCAAGGGGAAAACTGAAAGATTTTTTTTTCTTCCTCAGAGTTCAGAATAGCAGTTTGAGAGACTCAGACTATTCTTTGGTTACTAGGCCGTAGAATAGATCTGAACAGGTACAAAACAAAGGGGTGATGGAATTAGACAAGGAGAGACTGAAAGCTGTTGGCATTTTACTTCTTTTGTTCTCTCTCTTGGCCATCAGAATAGAAACTGATGGGTAGTTGTTGGGGTGGACGGCTCTACAGAGTGGCCTGATCAGATTCCTGAACTTCTAGGTCACTAGGCAGGATGGCGCCTGGCTGGAGCCACTGTTCGTCCCTTCTGACCTTGAGAGGTGTGACAGGTAGATCCGAGTTCATGGCTCTGTAAGCCTCTGCTGAGTATCTATGATGTGCTGAGCATCGATTTTATCTTATGAGAATTTGTGAACAGGCAGAGGAAATGAGAAAAAAATACACCTTGGACATTAATTAGCACCAGCAATGAAACAATCTAAAGACAAGGAAGAGTGGAAAATTGTTTTTCACTCTTTTATTTTCTGCTTCTTTTTCTTCAGAATCCTGGTGCTTACATTTTCCTGGGAATGAATGAATGAATGGTTTGTATTAAAATAGACTTTCACTTATAAAACAGAACCATGTTGACTGTTGCAATTTATCTTTTAAATTCCCAAATAAGCTGCCAGAGATGTCAGATATAGTTTTGAGCAAATAAGGATTCAAAAAAACACTCAGTGGATTAATAGTTAACTGATAATGTTAGGTCCCTGAGAAGATGGATTCTCTGACAGGTGGAGAGAATTATTTCTTCCTTAAGTTATACAAACATATTTTCACATCAACACAAAAGTGCAATCATATTATACATATACTTTGTGGTTGTAGCTGGTGGTTTTTTTTTTAGTTTTGTTTAGCTCCTTTTCCTTTCACTCATTTCTCCATCAGCTTTACTTCCTTCCTTGAAACACATGTGAGGACCCTAAAGATGTCTTTTCCCTCAACTTTCTCTGTGCTCATATGATTATAAACACATGCCATCATACACATATCACATACCTTTTCTGGCAGTGCATTTTAATTACATAAAATAAAATTGTATTACTCTCTCACTTCTTTCAATGAAACTTTATGGAAATTCCATGGTATCTAACATAGCTTTTACTTATCCTTTTCAATGACTATATAATGTTCTGCCATGTGGATTTATTATCATTTCTCAACCACCTACTTAAATATATGCATTCTCTTTGTTTCTAGGTGTATTTGTTTGTTTCTTATTAACACCATGAAGAAAGCTTGTCCATCTACCATTTTTTTGGGCAGCAGTAATTTTATATGTATAAGCTAAATTCCTGGAAGATTACAGAATACATGCATATGTTTTAAAATTTTAGTAAATATTGTCACATGACTTTCTAAAATATTGTAAAAATTCTCATTTTGACCAGATACATAAGAAAATACCCCTTTGCCATATTTATTTTTCAGAAATATTTTGCTAGTATAAATTAATAACTAATTCCTGTAGACACCAGAGTTCTTAACTATTTTGGGGGGGCACCATGAAGTCCTTCTTAGAATACTGGTTTTAATGAGCAAAATAAATTACATAGCATTACAAATAAAAACCAATTATACTGAAATACAGTTATCAAATATAAAAAAACTCAACTTGTGATATAGAAATATGTGTCTTTATTAATGTATTAAATAGCAAGGTCTAGGTGCAGGTTTAATAGCCACCATAAATTCAAAGAAATGATTCACATAATTGATATCTTAAGATTTCCTCATATGTATCAACTGTAATGTGGTATGAAAATATTAATTTTTGGAGACAATTAGTTTTGTGGTTGGTTGCATAAACTTGTAGTTGAGGCAAATACTACATTTCAGTTAGAAATAAATGAAAATAAAAATGTAATATTATAGTTCATAGATCCCTCAATATTGTCACAGACTCCAAGGTATCCCTGTACTCCAGGTTAAGTAACCCTGCTCTACACTTTTGCAGAAGAGGCCTTAGAGACTGTCATGTTCTACTCTTTCATTTTGTGGGTAAGAAAACTGCTTCAGGGACATTATCCTAGAGTTTGTGGCCTGATCAAGTACTGGAGTTCTTTTGCCACAAATATTACTTTTCACTAGGGAGGCTAACCTTACCAGGTAAAATTCCCTTGGTTTGGCCCAAACCCTTTGGTTAGAAGAGAAACTGAAAAACTACATATAGTTCATAGGCAAAATCTATCCTACTATCTTTTCTTATAAATAAAGTTTTATTGAAACACAGCTGTGTGCATTTTCTTACTAATGGCCAAGGCTGCTTTCCTGCCACACTGAGATGGTTGAGCCAAAGCAACACGAACTACATGTACCATAGAACCTACACTGTTTACCATCTGGCCATTGGCAGGAAAAGTTACTGACCCTTGGTCTAGACCTGCAGGTGATATATAGGCACTCTTGCTTTGGCTGTACATTTACCTTCTATCTCTCAGCTGCAGAACTGGGAAGCACAATAGATAGTACAGTACTCTCCCTTTACCCAGGGGGGACGTATTTCAAGTCCCCTTAGTAGGCACGTGGAACCTCAGATAGGCACCTATGCATAAGCACTGCAGTGTCAGAATAGTTGATCTGATAACTGAGAAGGCTATTAAGTGACTAACGGCTATGTAGCTTTCACAGTGTGGATATACTGGGACAAAGGGGGTGACTCTTGTCTCAGGTGGGAAAAGGACAATGGGGGATTTCATCATGTTACATAGAATTGAGTGTGTTCAAAAATATAAGGGGTTTCTTTCTAGAATGTTCCATTTAATATTTTTCAGAGTGTGGTTGACTGCACGTAACTGAAATTATGGAAAGTGAAATTGAGGATAAAGGTTACTACTCTACTCTCATTTTAAGATTATTTGCTATTCTTTTTTTTTTTTTTTTTTTGGTACCGGGGATCAAACTCGGGTCCTTGAGCTTGCACGGCAGGCAGCAGAACCACTGAGCTAAATCTCCAGCCCTATTTGCTATTCTTATCCTCAAATATGCTGGATCCTCAGCCTCCACTCCTGTGATTTCAGTCTCTTCATAGGCCTTTCCCTGTCATACCCCTCACATCTGCTCTGGTTTGTGTGCCCCTCATGTGTGCACTTTTTTTTTAACATCCTGTACCCATCCTGATTTGCATGAGTCACATTTTTCTGGATAATGGCTTATCTGCCTCCCAAACTACATATAAGCTTTCTGAGGACAGGGACTCTGTCTCTCTTGTTCACTGATATATCCCCCAGTATCTGGCTCTGCAGAGATGCTGAAAAATATTTATTGAATGGGTCAATGAATGAAGAAACACGTAAAATTTATCCTCAGTGGCCACTGCCTGACCACCCTGGTTCTTTCAAATCACTGGTTCTGGTACCTTCAAATTCAACAAATAGCCTGTTTAGGGGCAGCCTATTCCAATTCTCCTCCTTTTTAGGTGGTCCTGTTATAGTTACCTTCTTCTGTTAAAAATGTGCTTTCAGAAAATAATTTAATAAACTCATTCTTAAAGGACTGATATGAACAAGTGCCTTGAGAGGAGAAATCTTGTCTAGGTCATTTACCCTATGTAATGTCCAGCACAGTGTATGGCTCAAAAGTATTCAGTAGAGATTTGCAGAACAAATTGTTCATGGTAGCTCAAGATATGGGTTAAGCCAAACAAATACATCTCTAATTGTAGAATTTCTGGCATCAGGGGGCTAAGCTGTGAAATATTTTTAGAAATAGAATGTTCTGAACTATCACTAATTCATATTTCCCTTCCACCTAATTATAACTGTTCACTGGCCCATAAGGTAGTTTTGGCATCTCAGGGATCAGTGTAGGTAACAGGAAATTTTAGTGCAATCTAAATTAAGACAGATATGAAAATTCGAGGAGGTGAAAAAGAGTTTGTGAGAAAGAGTTTGTTACCTTTGTGAGAAAGAGTTTGTTATCTTTGTAGCTCCATATTTTGAAATTCTTTCTACTCTTCAAGTGCAGATGTCAGTATTTTTCAATGTTTATGGATAATCTTGAGGGCTCAGATTCTGAACTCCAATCTTAACTCTGCTTTGGAGTCACTTTTACTGGCTCTAAACAAGAGACAGGACACTCAGGCCCCAGTACTGCAGACTGGAAGCCTTCCTCTCAGGTCACACCCTGTCAGTCCAGTCAGCCCCTCTTTCTTTTACTAGAGCCTGGGAGCTCTTGGTGTGAGGGATTTGGGCTATTCTCTGCTATCAAAAGTGCCATGTGCTACCACCTAATGTTCTGTTCTTCCTATAGTAGGCTTCAGTCTTTCCCCAGTCTCCTGATGCTGTGTTTTCATTTTACCACCACTGGGGTGATGTCTGTATTGGCAAAGAGAATTTACATTTTCAACCTACCAGAGAAGTTGGACATCTCTCAGAAAGGTTCCCCAATTTTTTGCAGACTTCAGGAGGGCTGGAGAGCTGATCTAGTTATCACTGTTAAGGGTTTCCTAGTTATCAGTTCAGAGAGAGCCTCTTATGGTGGTAGAGGAAGGGGTAGGTAGGGGAAGTGAGAAAAATAACAAGCATTTCCTCCCATACAGGAAGTGTTTAAGCTTTGTTTTTCCCTGGGTTGAGGCTGGGCAGGACAAGCTAGTCAGCTCTTAGAGATTTTCTCCCCATTATCCTTGATTCTTGGGTAACTCTTCTTGGGCAGAGGTGATACGGTAGGTTTAAGGTCTCTTGCTCTATGGGAACCCCAAACCAAAGGCAGGATGCTATTTTTTCCCCACTTCTTCTCCTCCTTACCCAGCAGCCTGCTTGAGAAAAATACTTTATTCTTGACTCTCAATAGACCCTCTACCCGTACCTCCTTTGCTGCCACCCCAAAGATATATACACATTACCTGAGGTCATTTGGTCTTGACCTCTGAATGCCTCCTTTCCCAGGCAGCTAGCCCACCTGGGCCTGAGTCCATAAAGAAGAGTTCCAGGTGGTCTAGCCTGTGGGGTTACATAAATGAACTGTGCGTTAAGATGGTCCCCTTGGTCAAAATCATGCCTGTACTAAGTCAGAGCAGGGAAATTGTATAAGAGCCACAAACTTCCCAGCCCAAAGGGCGACTACAAATCTCTTCCTTTCTGGACTGTACCACCAGCCTAGGCATGGGCTGTGACGAATATTTGGCCTTAGGCAATGCTGGAGCCCAGGGAAATCTGTGGTCGCATGTGTGTTTTCTCACAGAATTATAAAGCCCGGCAGCTCTCGGTGCCAGAGGCTGTGGAGAGTTTCTGTGTTTTTTGACTATTCATTAGTGATTACATACCCCCTGAACACCTGCAAGACCAATTCATAAAGCAAGCATTCATGGGCTTTGGCAAGGGCTCCATGGGAACTGCAGGGTACAGGGCACAGTCATTGTATCTCCAGATAAAAAACATTCTCTTACCAAGGAGGCCCCTGAAAATAGGAGCAGGCTGCAATTTCAGTTCAACACCATGGGGTATTAAAAAGAAAAGTGTTACTTCACCTCGTCTCTTTATAAAGTCAGCTCACTGTGGGGCTGTGGCATTCCCGGACAAATCCTCTTTCAGGACCCTTTTGGGGGTGAGAAGAGGGGAGCAGCGGGCACTGTGCTGATTGCGATGGGGACAGCCTGGCCATCAGTGCCTTGTGGCATGTTTTCCTGCAAGTTACACTGATTTACAGCAGGATAACAGGAAGCCTGGAGCTTGGGTGGCCTGCTGTGTAATTCTGGGTGACAGATTGCTCCTGCCACTTATAAAAACGGTGCCATAATTAATCCAAAAAGGCCAACAATAATAAATAACCAATGTAAAAATAACATCTTTATACAAAATATGGGATTGGTCTTTAGCAGGATTTGGTTTCACCTTTATATTCCAAGTGTACTCTACTAAATGACAAAAAGGCAGAGGCTAGGACAGTAAGGCTCCTAAAGACAACGCCTGGTGGAGTCTGAGCCTGGAATGGGTAGAGCAAAAAGATAGGCCACAAGGACTGCAGGGACCGTTTTACAGAATGGGGACTCGGAGACTTATTTGAGCACCTGAAAAATCCAGGCTCCTGAAAAACATAAAAATATTTTTTTCTGTAGAAGCAAAATGAAGTTTATTTTGATCTACTCTTGGGTGAAATCGACCTGCTTAGGTGATTTGGCAGGGTTTCTCTTGAGTGTGTGTGAGTAGTGTATGTGTGTGCATGTGTGTGTGCATATGTGTTTGGGGCAGGAATGGGGGCTCCAAATCTTTCCTCTGCCAGTTAGCCTCCAGTGCTCAATTAGCCTCCTGAAGTGCCTCATTCTCTAAGAACAGCTTATACACTAGGAGAAACGGTGTTCACAGTATGTTTTATCCTCACATGTATAAACACACATAGTCACAAACTCATTTAGGTTAGAAAGGGCCTTTAATGGGACATCTGGCTCTCTTCCACTACTTCTTGTCAAGGCGAAGTAGGTTTGCTTGTTAATTTCCTCTAGCAACAAATGAATGTCTAGAATCTGGTTACCTGGGATTAGTTTTTGGTGCTTGTTAAGAATTCTAAGGGGGCAAAAAGAAATGGTTGAACCTAAGAAATGACAGTGACAATTTTCATCTGCATCATTGCCCTGAAGGTTATGCCCTTGATGCTGGGCACATAAGGGAAGCTGTGTCCAAGGATCTGTTATAGACAGAAGACATTGTTGACAGGGATGGGATGACTTGTAACTATTGTAAACATCTTGCTCTACTTCTGCTGAGGGAGGCAGAAGAGCCATTCTAGCTCTGGAATGACTAGGATGATGGAGTCTGGAGCTAGATTCCCTGGATTCAAATCACAGTTCTGATGCTTACAAGCTCAATGACCTTGGACTTTTTTTTTTTTAATCCTCTCCACTTTTCAGAATTGAAGGAACTTCCTCATCTGTAAATGGCATAATAATTGTCACTCACTTCAGAGGCTTATTTCAAGTATTAATTAAACAAATTAACATGTGCAAAGCACTTTAAACAGTGCCCAGATACATAAATGCTAACTGCCCCCAGTTAAATTATCCAGATCATTGGCTATCGATGAAGGGTTGCTTATATCATTCATCTTATTCCTAGAATGATTCCTCTACTCCATGTTTAAAAAATCATAATTTATTAAGTGCTTACCAAATATTGTACATGGCTCAACTCTTTTAATATCTATAATGACCCTTTATTTCACAAAGGAGAACACTGTGATTAGAGAGTGTAATTAGTTCAAGATCACACAACTAATAAACAGTAGATCTAGAATTCAATCCAGGTCAAGCCCAGTGACTATGGTTATAATCAACAAACCTTTCTACATGTATTTGCCTCAAAATACAGTAGTTAGAAGTTGTGGCAGATTTTGTTTTCCATTCATCTTGTGATTGTTCTTAAGGTCCCGATTCATACTTTTGAAACTGTGATGTAGGCAATGCTAAAAGTTAGTGAAGATTCATGTTTATATAACAGTTCTTTACGTGGGTAGACCCTTGGCAGTGGGCAGACAGCATCCATTCTTGACTCAACCCAACCCAAGTCCATAGGCTCCTCACTGCCCCATTACAGCTTAAAATCTCAGTTTTTCTCTGAGAAATGGGAATGGGAATGATATGGGGAAAATGGGAATAATAAAACCTGTCATGAAGGACCTTTCCCAGGTTTAAATAAAGTGAAAAATTTTGAAGAACTGGAACATGCCTGGCACTTAGTAAAGGTATGTTTTATCAGCAGTGGCCAGCTCCTCAGATACGTTAGTGGATTGCTTTGAGGAAGCAAATGCTGATTAATAAAATGAGAAAATTCCATAAGTTGTAGTAATAGTTGCCACATCAGACACATAAAAAATATGTATCTACTTCTATCTTCTAGTTAGCAAAGTCATTTGAAGTAAGCTGTCACTTAAATAATTCAGTTTGTTCAAACAATACAATCAGGTATCCACAGTCTAGCTTTTCCTAATGGTGGGATTATTTTTAATGTGGATAATCGCCTCATCTTCTCAATGTCCTTTGTATGAAGGTAGCCATCTTCCAAAATACTTGAAAAGAGCAACTAGATTTTGTAAGAGAATTCCTTATTCTCCTCTTCACATCACCTGTTAACTTAAGGCTTGATTCAGTCCTCTCCGAAACGTAATCTCTACATAGCAGCAATGGAGTAGGTTGTCAGTAGTAGCCTAATAATGATGAAACTCTGGATAATTTAGGCAGGATAAAAAGCTTGCTCTTTTCTGGATGATCTGGTTAATTATCTGGTTAAATTAGGTTAAAACCTTTTTGTCAGGGTCTCTAATTATCTGGAAAACCAGGTAACTGTGTCCTTTTAAGAGCTTTTAGGCTTGAATTATTCATCGACATAACCCAGCAGGCTGGGAAGATTCCCAATTCTTCACCTGCCTTTTTGTGCATGGTTTTGGATAGAAACTCTTCAGCTATTTTATTTACACTTTCTTGTGGATGTAAAATATTCAAACCATCTCCATTTTTTTTTTACACAAAAGAGAGAACCAACTTTGAGCTGTGAGGATGCTGGTGCTCAACTTGGAAGAGTGGTAGCAAATTTTCCCAAGAGACACAAACAAACACTTACATAACCAGAATATCAATGAGGTCTTTTTAGAGGCGACACATTAAAATGCAAGGCAGGAGATAATGAGATAAGCAGCAAGTTACAGGTTTCTTAATTCTAGCATGAAAGGAGACAGGAAAAAAAAAAACAGAGCAGAAAATCCCCCCAAAGGAGCTTAGCCCAAGGCTCTGCCAAGCTTGATATTTAGCTTTCTTGGGGAGGATTTTGGGAGGTGTTTCTTTCCAGTGACCTCAGTGACACAGAAGGGAGTGGGAAAACTACCTTAAAGGTGACAGGGGCAATAGAAAAATCATGCAAATTTTTTTCTCAATTCCTGGTTTATATCTCTTTCCCACTTTTACTAGCATATGCCTGTATTAAATATAGGGCATCTTTTCTGGATGTGGCTCCTTCCTGACTATTCTGGAGAAACAAAGTTTGCCATTTTGTGAGAGCAGACCTTGTACCAGCCATTGCTTTGGGGGCTTTGATCTCATTGAACCCTTACAGCAATCCCTCTGAAGGATCTTATTGCACTCTGGTGACAGGTGAAGATTGAGTCTCTAGGGTTATTGCTCAAGGAATCAAACTCAGGTTGCTCAGACTCCAGAGATAGGCTTTTAACTGTGGCTGTCTTCTGAGCCAAAGTTATGGCTAGACAAATGGTATATCTGCCATGTTTCAGTTGGGAATAGAAGAGAAATAGACTAACAAGGTATCTGGAACTACTTGGTACAGGCACAATTGGAAGAACACTTGACTTTGTGTCATAAAATCTGAGTACCAGGATATTGTTGACTTCACCTGTGTGCCTTTGGACAAGTTTATTGAACTTCTCTGAGCCAATTTCCTCATTCTTAAAAAAAAAAAAAAAAAAAAAAAAATATATATATATATATATATTTATATATGCAAGAGTAGAGATATATATGTATATATTCAAGTGATATTTTGCAGTTTAATAAATAGATAGGAAAGTACAAGACTTCACAATACACATAAACAAGCAAGCAAACAAACAATAACAAGACCCACACTCCTGGAAGAATTGGGAGATATATCTACATAATTTAAAGTTTGTTTCCTTTCTAGTCTCACCATTACCACCTTTATTTAGGCCTCATCTTTCTCCCCAGGACATTTGCAATGTTCTTTATTGGCTTTACCTATCCCCTTGCTTGGTCTCTAAATTTAAACTCTCTAAATCTAAAGGTGATTTCTCTGCCTAAAACCCTCACTGGTACCTTATGGACTAGGGGGAAAAATCTGAATTCCTTGCTGCAACATGGGTCTATAGCTTTCCATGATTTTGGCTCCCATTTACTTGATATGTTTCTACTCCTCATGGCTTTTTTTTACCTTATGCTCATTGTGCTGAGCTACTTGCAATTCAAAAGTGAATCACAATCGCTCATACTTTTAGGCCATTGCTCATGCCATTCCTTCTTTTTGCAATGTCCCTCAGCTTAAACACCACCTCTTCTCTGAAGCCTTCTCTGATTCCTCAGTCTAGAATGTGTCACATCTTCCTTTTTGATACTGTGGCCCCAAACTCACCAAATTGTGGCAACAGTTTCCTTACTTGTATCTCATCTACTAGATGAGGAGATCCTGGAAGGCAAGAGTAGGGTGTTTTATCTTTAGCACCAAGCATGGTGCTCTGTATGCATCATTTATTCAAGAAGGATGGATGATGGGAAAGGGAAATGGACCCATCAGGAGGCTGCTACAATTGTCTGGGGAAGAAATGATGAAGAGCTGGACTATGATGTAAAGGATACCTGGTTTTCACCTTTCCTGCAGGCCTACTCCTTCTGAATTGATTGATCAGCTGTGTGTGTGTTCCCTTTGTTCCTTGCCTGTCCACAGACACTTCTTGTGAAACACAGCTTTCCCTAAGAGTAGAGGACCTGAATCTGGGCAATGACCATGGAGTTAGAAAGGGAAGAGTATGCTTAAGATATTTAAAAAGTAATAATAATAATAATAATAATTATTATTATTATTTTTGGTACCGGGGATCGGACTCAGGTCCTTGCACTTAGGAGGCAGGCAGCAGAACCACTGAGCTAAATCCTTGACCCTTAAAAATTATTTAAAGACAGAACATAAAAGAGAAACAATTGTATGTGAAATTTGAGGTGGAGAAAAATACCCAACATAAATTATTCCAATGAATCAGGTAAAAGAGCATATTTCCTAGTGTAACATCATTATTTATCCTTTAGATAAAGGGGAAAAACTACCTAAGTGTGGCCATGCCCAAACTGATTCAAATGATTTAGAACTAATAATATGGAAACAGGGGGCTTAAAATGGTTCCTGAAACTAGAGACCTTCAGTAAACTCATGAGTGAACTCAGTCCTTTATAGTGGAGGAAGGACAAGAGGCTCAGAGGGATTTGCATTTCCCAACATGGCAGAAAGATCTGTGGCCTTATAATGGCTGAAATAACAGAGACTGGTTGCTCTATTGCTGTATTGTCCAATGTCAAGGTGAAGATCCTATAACTAGATGATTCACCCCAAACTTCTCTCAGTTTTATTTCTAAATATCTGGCAATTCTGGAAACATTAGTGTTTACTTACTAGTACATTGGACCCTCAAGTTATGACTGACCTGACATAGAAACAACTTGAGTTAATTAGGTTAATGAAAGATTCATTTGCCTCTTGTTATCTATAGAGTGTACCCAGGTAAATATCCAAATCTCAGCTGTATTGACTTACAACTGACTTGAATTACAACCAGCCCTTGGGAACTGATCAAGTTCATAAGTCAAGGGTCTGTATGTATTATTGTGTTTACTACTTTTATACACTTTATACTCAAATGGACAGTGTTTAAAAGAGGAGTGGGATTTTACATATAGTGGTGCCTTGGTTCACAAACTTAATTCCATGATTCTGGTCTCAAACTGAATTGGACAAGAACCAAATCAAATTTCTATATAAGGTCAACATTGAACCTAACCATTGAATTTGATTTAGTTCTTGTCCAACTCAATTTGCAACCAGAATCATGGAAAGAACTAAGTGTGTGAACTGAGGAACTAAGTGTGTTTTGGTCAAACTGATAGCCTCCACCTAAAAGGTGATTGTCTTAACTTAAAGGAGGAGAGGTTTATTTTGGCTCACAGTTTCAGAAGTTTTAGCCAATATTTGGCAGGCTTAAACACAAAAACAGCATGGTGAAAGGACCTAAGTAGAGGAAAGCTGCTTACCACATGGTGGCCATGAAGCAGAAAGAGAAGGGAGGAGCCAGAGAGGGAGATACATCCCTTAAGGTTATGTCCCCAGTGACCTACCTCTTTCAGTTAGACCCCACCTTCCCACAACAAGTCAGCTATATTTCCCTGATGATTCAATCACCTTCTAAAAGCCCCAACTATGAACACATGATGTTCATAGGTGATATCTAGATCTGAACTATAACATTCTGTCCCTGGCCTCCAAAGACTCAAGGCAAGCTCTTAGCTATGTGCTTCTGTGAAAATCAAAAAGAAAGTTAAACAATGCTGACATACAGTGGCACAGGGTAAAAATTCTCATTCCCAAAGGGAGGAATGAGGAATAGGAACCAATGGGACCAAGACAGGACTGAAATCCAGCATGGCAAGCATTAAATTCCTGGTCTCCAGCACCAGAAACAAAGGTGAAATCCAAATGGCTTGGGCATCCCGGTTCCTATGGCATTGCAGGTTGAAGCACCCGTGACCTCTATCTTGAGGTGGCTTTGTTCATTGCCTGTGGGTTTCCTCAGAAATTTCCTATTTTTGGTTTCTCCAACTTCCTGGGGTCTCCATGTCACCTTTGGCTTTACTCTCACAGTTTCATGCATTGTCTTCTTTGGGGGACACTGCCTGGCCTCCTAGGCATTGTTCTGAATTGGGTGGAAGGCTTCCTGACCCCAACTCTTGCATTCTGCATGCCTGAAAAGCCAGCATCACCTGGATGATGACAAAGTCTTCCACCAGCTTGAGCAGAAGACAGATCCCTTAGATCATGGCTGCAGTGGCCTCTGACTGCTTGGATGTCTGTGTACTGTGAAACAAATCCCATCAAAATTCCCCAATCAGCCCTTTTGGAGTAGTGTGCCCTGGGGTTCTCTTCTCAAAGCAGTCTCACTTTTGTACCCTTGAGCCTGCAAGATGTGTGTTATTGCCTATTCTAGGGGTGTCCTCAAGGCATCCTTCTTATTGTCCTGATGTAAAGTACTTGGCTTTTAAAAAATACTAATCTGGGCCAGGGATTTAGCTCAGTGGCGCCATGTCTGCCTCTCATGTGCAGGTCCTGAGGTTGATCCCCAGTACAAAAAAAAAATGCTAATCTTTTTAGCAACAAACTCTTCTCTGCATTGACTTTCTCAGTATTTTCTTTTCGGCAAAGGTGAAAGCTTTTTAAATGAGAGTTTTGCTCTTGTTTCTCAGTGTAAATCTCACTGAATGCAGCAAGCAGTGCCCATGCTGCAGTCTGAATGTTAGGACGCCTTTTTGAAATTTCTTTCACCAGATGAATGAGTCTCTCATTCTTAAGCTTGGTCTCCCAAAAGTGTCAGGACATGAGCAAAACATAGACAAATTTTCTGCCTGAGTATAACACCTGTGGCCTGCAGTCCAACTGCCAATGGAGTTCTTGCTCTCAACTGAAACTCCTGAGCCTAATCATTATAGCTTGGATTTCTATCAGCATTCTGGTCTTCTGAGCTCTGATCAGTATTTCACATTAAACCCAACTTCCAGCATTCTAGAGGTTCTTTATACAGAAACTCCAAACCTTTCCAAAATCCTCCTGTGAACCAGTTCCGAAGGCTTCTAAACCGCATGGTGAGGTGGTCACAGCAATGACCCCACTTCTCTGGTATGAAAATCTGTCTTAGTCACTTTCTTGTTGCTGGAACATAGTACCTGACATCCACAAATTAAAGAAGAAAAGGTTTATTTTGGCTCTAATTTTCAGAAGTCTCTCCATGTTTGGCAGGCTTAAACACAGAAATGGCATGGTGGAAAGGTGTGGACAGAGGAAAGCTATTCACATCATGGCAGCCAGAAAATGAAAGAGAAAAAAGAGCAAGGGAGGGAGATATAGCCCTTCAGGTCACAGCCCCAGTGACTCACCTCTTATGATCAGACTCTACCTCCCAACAGCAAGTGAGCTATATCATCCCCATGATTCAATTACCTTCCAAAATGCCTACCTTTGAGGCTCTTGTGAGGCTCTTGGGGAATATCTACATCTAAACCCTAACAGTAATAATCCACTAATCTCCACATTCATTTGCAGATGAGGAAATGAGCCCCCAAATTTGAATGGGCTCTTTCTTTGACAGTAATACCAGAAACAAACAGCCTCTCCCAGCCTTGGTTTATTGTCACTGGGCTCCTGTACATTTCTCCCTGTTTTCTGCAACCCTTCACAACCAAATGCTTCCAGGACCAAAAAGCTGATATGCCAGATATCAGTTGATAAACTTTTTGAAGTTTTGGCTGCACAACTTGGTTAAGAGGACAAGTCTTTGTCTCAGGACTTGAGTATTTGGAAAATGTCAGTTTGAAGAAGGAAATATTTTATGTTTTTATTTCCTACACATTGTTTGGGGAAAGGGGAAAAGGCTACGTATGTTTTAGACATAATTGGCTTTAAAACAGTAATTTGAAAGTTGATTATGTAGTGGAATCATTTCAATGCTTAAAAAATATTGATACTTTTGTCTCAATCTTAGAGCTTCTAATTTAATTGGTCTGGGGTGCAATGGGAGCACTGGGCTTCTTGCAAGATCCTTGTGTGTTCCCATAATACAGCCTTGACTTCCATTAGCTTCAGAGGACTCACAGGAGACACTAGCCTCATCTTGCTCAAGTGGATGTTCTGAGACTTTGAGGAGGAAATCAGAATGAGAACAAAGAGAAAGGAAGTTGAGACACAGGAAAGTATGCCAAATGGAGATTCATTATTAACCAAACCCAGAAAAAGAGGGAAAAGATATTTTCATTTCTGCCAAAGGCCATATGTGAGTGTCTATGGAGAAAACATATCCATAGCTTTGTGGCTGAACCGATAATTCATATCTGATTCAGAAGTTGACATTGTTGGATTATAGCTCTACAGCTGTTCTCAGTCTAAGTCCAGCCTCTCCCAACAGGATTGATTGTAGCAACATGTCTCATTTATAGATCTCATATGTGGGGACCTGGAGACCTAAATTAAAACCTTGTGCATGTTATTTTGGTTAATTCAATTCAAAAGCATTTTGGCTTCTCCAAATAGGCCATTCCCATGTGAGAGGGGAAGAGAGAACACAATGGGAAGGAAATAGATCTTTTACATTCATCTCTCCTATTTTTGGTAGGAGGTCTTGGAATAAAAGTAGTATAAAAAAAAAGTAGTATAAAAGTTGTGAAATAAATTATAATAAAATGTCAGACTTGGTGTGGGCATATGTGAAAAGGAAAGAGGGAAAAGAGCAGAGGGAGAGCAAATGAAAGTGTGATATTCTGGACCTCAAATGTTTCAGTTAGAAGATTCCTCAGAGAATATTTGCTCATAAAAGACTGGGCAAAATGTATTGACTCTGGGGGCCTTTTAAAGTTGACTTTTAAAAATACTGACAATAGTAAATAAATCTCATACTCAAAGAGGGAAAGAATTTTGACCAAGGCTACCCCATCAGTTAGTGGCAGAGTAGAACCAAAAGCTCTGTGTTTGGATTCACAATCCAGTGTCTCTTATTTTTTATCAGATGGTCTTGTAAGTATGACAGTGCCAGGGAGACCTAGGAGGAAAGATTCTCTGCCCAGATTGTTTACTCCCATTATTTAGGTAATGGATTCAATTTTATGAATAGTTCCTCTCTTACCTGGTACAACCAAATATTTTCTTCCTAGCACTATTGCAAAATCAAAGGCTAACCCTAAGTCTTTCTCCTCCTCCTGTTATTTCAACCATTCCTGTTTGATGCTACTATGAATGTACTGATTGAAAAGATAATATATTTACACACTAAATAGATAAGCCCAAAGCAAAGCCATAGGCTGTTCTTTCTAGCCACCCCCTACTCCCATCCTATGTGACTGGAATTAATTTCTTACACACACATTTAAAAAGAGCTTACTATGTACCAAGTACTATGCCAAGTTCAAGGGAGTAATCCCAGGGCCAAAATGAAATGCTCTGTTAGTGTGCCAGGAGTCAATATAATAGGAACACTAAGAAGATTGCAGTATTAAGAACGTTATACATGAGAGAAATTGCAGAGCAAAGGCAGAAGAAGAAGAGCTAGAAGAAAATTATAGACTGGGAAATGTGCTTGCCATTGTGGACAAGTGGAGAAAAGCATTTGGGAGGGGGAATTAGGGCCTCAGTAGTGCTGTAGTCTTTGATCTGCTTCCTAAGCAGCTATCTCAGTGTGGCAGTGTTTCAACTGATCCATTTGCACTTTGTTCTGAACTGCCTTGTGACCCATAAAGTGCATCAGAAAAGTGAATAGATAGGACTTGATGGGTTCCTTTGTCCAGCACATTGTGACCAGTAACTGCTTTTGGAATGAATGGGTAGGGGATTGAATCTCTAACATTGGTCTCATTAGTACCTTGCTTTAACCAACTCAAGTATACTTCACAGCCTCTTTCCTTTTGCCTGGGACCCAGTACAGTACATCATCATAAACAAAAGACTTTTCTGGTATGTTTGTAGTAGCTAAGTAAGACACACTTGTGTTCTTTCCCTTTTTATCTTTGCTTATGTTGTTCCCACTTGTGGCAACTTTGTCAAGCACAGTGTAACACACTTATGGCCTCAGGTAGGAAATGCCACACCCGACAACTATATTTTCTTTCTGTAAGGCACCTTGCAGTTTAATAGATGAGTTAAATGTGAATGAGAAGAGCATAGTGACAAAGAGTATGAGGGTCTGGTTGGTGGTTCATGGTTGTGGGGTGGCCAAAGGCAAACTGAAAGGGCTGGGGATGTAGTTCAGTGGTGTCTTGCCTCCCTGACAAACACAAGGTCCTGAGTTCAATGCCTGGTACTGAAAAAAAAAGGAATGAAAGGATGCCAAATTGAATCTCCATGATATGGTAGTAGTCAGGGACTTTTTTCAAAGCCCACCATGTCCTGATAATAGAAAAAGTGTGGTCTCAATTGGCCTCAGATGTTGGACCACATGAAGGGATGATTTATGAATCCCATCTCTTCATGGCTTCATGGATATCTGCACACACATGTGTGCAGCTTGGGTTAGATTCAGGGATCTCCTGTACTTTTTCCTATTCCTTCTACCCACCATCTGCTACGCTTTGAATGTGTTCTCAAAGGTTTATATGTTCATATGTTGATGATAGTGGGAGGTTAGATATTAGGAGGTAATTGGGATCAGAGGAGGTCTTAAAGGAATGGCTCCATGATGGCATTAGTGGCTCTATTAGAAGAGAAAGAGAAACCTGACCTGCCATGCTGGTTCTACCTTGTATTGTGTGATTCATTCTGCTTTGCTATGATGCAGCAAGAAGGCCCTTGCCAATCACTGTCCTCTGACTGCAGCTTCCAAGGCCATGAGCTTAAACTTTAAAAAAAAACTAAGTTATCCAGTGTGTAGTATTCAGATATAATATAAAAAATGGACTAAGACAGCACCTCAGGCCAAATTCAGTCTTTTCTGTCTACATCACTCCAGCTTACTGAGACTGCTACCCATTTTAAATTGGTAAATCTCATTGTCTCTACCTCTCACTTGCAAGTAATTACATGTTAAATTTCCAAATCACTTGCAGTGTTAAAGTTTTGATAATTTAATTCTTGTACTATTACTTAAATTTGATATATTTATGCTTTGTTCCTCTAGGTTGCAAAACTTTAGGAGCAAGGGTCAGATCCAATGTTTCATTCAGTATATAATAATGATACTTTCCATTTCTCTGGCATTTAAAACTTAGAAATCCCTTCCACATATGTTACCTTATCTGACCTTCACAATAATTCTGCCAGTTTTGAAAACCAAGTATTATTAGTATCCTAATTTGTCCTATAGAAAAGCCTGGAGTAAGAAATATTAAATGATTTGCCTCAAGTTACACTTGGGACATGGGAAGTGCTCAATAAGTATCATTGATTTATCTGTTCATTATATTCTAGCTCAAATCCATAGTGAGCCTGATGATTTAGGCAATAGGATTTGTGGTTTTGGGAGATGATTGGCTGTAAAGACATTCTGAACTCATTGGCTTCATATGCAACCTTCTGTTTCACCCCCTTTGAGATATATTTAGTGAATCAGAAGAACACAGATGATGAATCATATTGCTCACATCAACTTTTCCCTCTTCTTTTCCTCCAAAGAAAGTTTCCGGTGATCTTTTTGCTGCTTCATCTCTCCCTTTCACAGTACCTCTAGAGACACAGGTGGGGGTAATGAAACTGTGGGTTTTAAATTCTTCTTTCCAGATGTCATCTATTTAGTTCTTGCAATATTAGTTGGCAGCCATATTCAATTTTAGAAGTGTGAGGATTACTTGAAACCATATGACAGAACTGTTTTACTTATGGAACCAAATGTTGAAAAAGACTTTGGTAGTAAAAGTGGTGCAACACAAATGTAATTCGTAAAGAGGGATTTAATATCTTTTATAGTTCCAGGAGTCTGTTAGCCTAGGAAGGACAAAAGTGCATAGTCCTTGTTAACATCCTCAGTGTGCATAGAGTCCTTCCTACCCAAGTCTGTGGAGCACAAATAAATCTAAAGGTTGAGTAAATTAGCTGTTTCTACCCCCTCTGTTTCTATTCTGTCTTTGGTGTATTTAGACTAAACTTTTCAATTTGTCTGAATTACCTGCAAAGTTGTACGGATAAATGAGGTGTGAAAACACTTTGAAAGTAGAGGATTGCTTTGATGAATCGAAACTCAATCTAAACAGAATCCTCTGCACTCCACAATCCAAGAAGAAAGAAAGATGACAATGATTAAAATAAAATTGGGGAAGAGGTAAAAGAGATTTGGACTGACCCAGGGTGTATCCCTGGGTCAAAGGCAGTTGTGGTGCAGAAAAGAATGCAGCTCAGTTGCTCATAGAAGGTTTGAAACCCAATCCTCACTTACTGGTAGTGTAGCTGGGGATGATTCATTAGATTTCTTGGAGTGTGTTTCCTTATCAGTAAAATGGTGATAATAAGGCTTGTCTCATAGGGTGACTGTAAAGAGTAAATGAGATAAACCACAGGGAAAAGCTTTGTAAATTGAAAGGTGCTATCTGACGGTGAGGGAATACAGTTATTATTTAGAGCAGTATCTATAAGCCTTTGACATGTGTGTTTAGGAACTTACATTGTGGTTTTCAATGTTCCAATGGATGACTGGAGCATCAAAATGTCTGTAATAATTAAGAAAAGACTCATTTATGGGCATTATTTACTGGTTTAGAAAACAAATTAATTCCTTTTGAAAACATGCCTGCCACATCTTCGCAAGAGATCCTTTGCTCTTTGCTGGGAAGGTCTCTAAATGCCTGGTTTCCTTCCTGTCTCTGGACTCTGTCCACCTTGTTCTTCCTGGTTCAGATGAAACAAGGAGGTTTTCCTCAATTTCTTTTGTAACCTTGTCTACTCTGCAAATTCCTCTTTTCTCTTGTGGAGATCTTTCTTGAATTCTTCAGGTAAAATTATAACACAATGATGTTATAGAACTTTAGTCTCTTTGTTCATTTAACAATTGTAAGTAACTATATTTCAGAGCTCATTGTCACAGGGCTCTTCTTCATTAGGAATGTGTGCTCTGCCAGGACAGGCAACACATTTTGGTTTAGCTTGGTGTACCCATTGCCTGGCACATATTTGTGCTCACTAAATGTCAGTTGCTTGGAATCCATCAAGATGCCATTGGGACTGGATTACAACAAATCCTGAGCCCCAAATGATGTATGTGTTAAGTCTTCAAAAAACAATTATTGGCTGATTGCTTGATTTTCAGCAAAGGCGTTCAGAAAAGGATTCCTAATTAATTATGTTTGTCACATCATTTCATCTACTGAACCATCTACTGGAGCATTCTGGTCACTGAAAGTCATAATACCAGGAGTGTTTCATGCTCATGTTTTATTTTTCTGGGCATTTTTTTCTGATTTTTAAAGTAGCAGATGCCCAATTTGGAAATTTTGTGGACTATGTGAAATTTAAAGAAAAAGATAATAATGATAGTACAGTATCGAGATACTCTGTTCTCTTTATTGGGTATATGACTACTGAGATTAAATTTCAACATATAATTTAAAGGTATTTTTCACTTAGTAGACCATCAAAGGAATTACCCTTGTTATTAGAAATTCTGAAAAAATGTATTTTTAGTGACTACATACTATTTTATCATATAGGTAGACTATAAATTACTAAGCCATGAGCTTATACTGGTTATTTAGACTAGATCCAAGTTTGTATTATTTAAAAAGATCTGTACTTGAAGATCTTTATTTTTCAAAATTGTGTTTCAGATAGTTTCCTTGGGATATATTAGTAGAAAGGGAATCACTGAGGTATGAACACTTTAAAGTCTCTATGTACATTTCTTCAAGTTTATTTTCAAACAGATTGTATCAGTTATATGTATTTTTATTAATGGGTCTTGGAATACCCATTTCATTGTACTTATTTTATATTCTATCATTTACACTGTTTTGTTGACCTTATTTTTTTTAAAGAGGGTACTCTTGGATCAGTGTCATTTTAACACATGATATCTATTTAATGTTAATAAATTACCCAGAGCATTTTTGTGAAATTATAGATGTTATCTTTTGAATTGATGATCTAGTGCCACTAATATAATCCTGATATGTGTTGCATTAACTTTAAATCCCATGGACTGTAAAGCAGAATACAAGTGTGGGCTATTGGTATTATTATTATTTTTCAAGAAACAATAGAATTTAGATAACTGGCATTCTGAGATGAGTATACTACAGCAAATTAGGAAAAAAAATAGTAGATCACAGTGATGCAAGGAAGTATATTAAAGCTGAAGGATAAATCATAGATACATTAAAAAATGGAAGAGATCTAGTTTCATTGCATCACCAATATTGTGAATTTTTTCCCCTCTGGAGAATTACAAAGTCAAAGCCAAGTTAATTCAGTGTTTTATATATACATACATATGTATGTGCATGCATGTGTGTGTATATATATATATAGGTAGAAATATAAACTATTTTCTGACTTTCCTATAAAGATTTTACATTATTATTTTATTTTTGCAGTATGAAAAGAACGGATATTTTCAGAATATATATCTTTATTGGAAAATGCCTTGGGAAGGAAAATTGTTGAATTTATATCACAAAACCCATGATGATCAGGACAGGAATGTTAGGTGGTGGTCATTAAGAGCTCAAACAAGCTCTTAATGAAAACATAATCTAACCCTTCTTATAGGTCAGGAAACTGTGGTCCACTGTAGTTAAGATAATTTGTCAATTGAGAAATAGCAGGGTAATATCAGAGATGGGTCTCAAATCAGGTCTTCTTATTTCTAGGTACTGCATTTTCTACCAAATTGTTCTGTATCTCAGAAAGTAATTTTATTAGCAGTGATAATAAGGATTTTCATAATGATTTTTGAATTCTTTATTATACCTGTCAACTCAAGGCTTTTACAGAAACATTACAACAGAGTCAGTTATCTAAAACACCAAAACAACATATACAAGGGAAGGACACTCCACTGGTCCCCAAGATTGCATTCTCTAGTAGATGTTTTCCACCTGTAATTCTATGTACTATCCCTGGAGACTCATCAGAGTGAACTCCCTGTGAATGTTTTGAGATTTATTTTATCTAAAATAACAAATACCTTTTCCACTCCAAATGCATCTTATGTAAATATTATTAATAAGGACAAAAATTTTGAATGAAAAGAAAATTCACATAAAAATAATAGTAAGCATTAATGGGCTTGTCTCTGGGAAAATATGTGCACCAAATTCCCAAAAGATTGGGGACTCGGTTTGCTGGAACAATGAGAAAAAGGGAGTGAAAACAATGATTCCTGCAACTTGGGAGTAGAAGTGGAGGGTTCTTAAAAGAGCAACATGAGGGTTTGGGGGATTTTTCCTCTTAATCTTAAATAATTAGTATTGGCTGATTTCACCAGATTTTTCATTTTGATTTGCAATCTGTATGTTGAAACTTGCCTTTATAAAGTTAAATTGACAAAAACAGGTCCTGATCCTCAGAGCCATTCCTTTGGTTTATCTGGATAAGGAAATATCTCACATCTTCCTCATGGAGGCCTGGACTTTTTGATTATCCAAAGAGAGGGAAAGCCAGGAAGCCACAAAATGGTAATATTTTCCTTTTGTACAACTTGTCTAATTTAATTTCTGATTAAATTAAATGAGCCACCCTCATTCTCACCCCTGCTTTTAGGCGGGCCAATCTGATGGCCTCTCCCCCAGGCTGCCCACTTACCCAGACACTGGAAGAATTAGTCACGTCCTAAGTTTCTTTTTATTACACTTCTTAGGAGTACTAGGTAATAAATCAACTGGCAAAGGACAGATACAGAAAAGCAATATTTAAAATGAGTTATGATGTGAAAGAGAAGACTTGCTATTATGTTTTATCAGACCCAACCACTAACAAGCATAATGTAATTCACAATGCTTAAACAGGGTGACTTTAATTGCAATAGTCATTAAGCTCACAGGATCATTAAATGCATTAAAGGAGGGAGCCAATGAGCTATCATGAATGAAATAAAGCCCCCCACTCACCCCACTTCACCTATTTAACTGGAATTGAGCTCAGTCTAGTTTTCTGATACAGTCACAACCCTTTGACTTCCTTTCCATACCAAGCCACAGTCCCAGTTAGCTCAATGACAGCATTTAAGAGAAAACAAAGACCAGCAGAGGTATTATCAAACTATAGTTTAAATTTGGTAACAGATTAAATTTTGTCTGATACCACATTTTATAGCATTTTGAAGTTTGAAGTACAACCACTTGTTAATTTATTTTTGATGTTTATTATCTTCAGAAGTTTACATGAAAAAGAAACATCTGTACACGTAAAGTTCAGTTACCCTACTTATTGCAGAAATGCAAATTTAGGCTTATGAAATTGGCAAAATTAGAAACAAAATAATTTTTCTCATTAATGGAAAATTGAGGGAAACATTTATTTTCCTGTATTTCTGGTGATACTACACATTAATAAATTTTCCTAAATGATTTGGTACAATGTATCAAAAACTTTTAAACGTGTTCAAATATGATAAGCCAGAAATTTTGTATCTAGAGAATCACTAAAGACCATTGAGATTGAATTCTAAGAATAAATACAGAAAGAAATTGGAAATTCCCTACCCATCCCATAATTAGGAAGTGGTTTATTTAAAGTGCTAATTTACAAGTTTTATTATTGAGAAGGAAAAGATGTTAACAATAGTAAATGATAAAATGTTAATCACAAAATTTCGTAAATAGCCTGGACACAGTGTTTGTAAAGCAAAAAACAAACAGAAAAGAACACAAAATAAGCAAAATAAAACCCCTTAGTTAAAAAAATCTACTTTCATAAAGTTAAATGTTTATTTATATTCCTGTTTCTTCTTTTCAACTTCATTTTCCAACATTCACCCTTTTACTCTTGGAATTATTTTGTTTTTGTTTTTTGGTACCGGTTGATCAAACTTAGGACCTTGTGCTTTTGAGGCAGGCGGCAGAACCATTGAGCTAAATCCCTGGCCCTTGTTTTGTTTTTTAATGAAGCTACACTTTTCTTTCTTCTCTTGGGCCATCTACCATATTGTGTTCACTTCTCTCCTGTTCTCCCTTTTGCAACCACCTCAAGTTTTGCCCAGGGCTTACATAAAATATTTCCTACTCCAGTATTCTTTGTGGACCTCCTAAGTCTGGGTTGAGTTTTCCTTAATGTGTCTCTACTCAGAGCACACCCCTTTTGTCATTGTAATTACCTATTTCATTGATTGTGTCACTTGTTATTTCTGTGAGAACAGAGCTTGTGTCTAGATTTTCATAGCACTGGGTGTGGTGGCTTCTCTTCCTTGTGTTGACCATCAAATCTTCCCTCCCCAAAACTGCATGCCATACTCCTATGGAGAGGTGGAGTCTATTCCTTCCTGTTCCTTGGATTTGGGTTCTTAATGGTTCACTTTGATCTATACAGTGTGGCAGAGCAGAAGGGATGCTCAAGGAGTTCCAAAGTCTCCACTTGGGCTTCTTGGAACACTTCCTATGAGAAAACCAGTCATCACATAAGGAAGATGGCTACTGTGAGGTGACCATGCCATGAGGAAACCAAGTTAAGTGGAGAAGCCAGGACAATGAGATGCCATGTGCAGGGAGAGTATAAGGAGGAACAGGGAGGGAAAAAGGAGAGGCAGAGGAAGAGGGAAATCATAAGCACAACACAATAGTTGTTTAAGCCACGATGCTTTAGGGCAGTTAGCTACACAGTAATAAACTGAAACCTCAGCCTGGAATGTAGTGTGCTTTCAATAAGCATCTGTTTAAGGAGTATGTGATGAGATTTAACTATTTTTTTCCCTGTTACTGTTTGGTTTTTCTTTTAATGTAACAAAGAAGTTCCAGGAAATCTAAAGTTAAAAACGATATGAGAAACTTTGGCCATTTAACAAGAGACCATCACTCTGATTTAACTCTATTTTATAGCAATGTCCAAAATTCTTCCTGGAAATATGGTTTCTCCACAATGGCCTTAGTCGTCAAGGTAGAGGGAACTAAAAGGATAATGTTGAATTTTAAACTCTCAATTTCTAAAATCTCAAATTATTCTAGACAACCTCCATTCATACCACTCAGCTTATCTTGAAGTTAATGTTCCTTGTTATTCAGGGAAGATAAAACATTTTGCTTCCTCTCTACACTCACAGAACAGCCTTAGGTTCTTAAAGTTAAGGACATGAAAAACCTTCATCTTTCTTCTAATGGAGTTTTCATCAGTTGAAGGGAAATGTCCATTAGCTAATTATTCTCTCTCTCTCTCTCTCTCTGTGTGTGTGTGTGTGTGTGTGTGTGTGTGTGTGTGTATTATACTAACATTGTTTATATGAGGATATTTTTCCATTCTGGGCCACACCTAAGTTTTTCTTATGAAGCCCAGGAAGGGTAATTACTTTCAATGACGCTTCTAGCCAGTTAATGTGTCTAGTCTGAATTAAGTGTCTTGGATGGATGGAGTGAAATACTCTTTAGTGACAAGTGAAGGATTAACTAGATGATCTGTGCTAGCATTTTTAGTTCAAGAATTCTCTGGCATCATGGATTTTTACTTGGAGAGCTGAATGCATTGAGGATTGTTCCAACTCTAGCATTTTTTGTGATCCTGTTATTCTTTTTTTTTTTTTAATTCTTTTATTGGTACATTGTAGGTATACAACACAATTACATTTCTCATTAGGAATTGTATCTTTACATAATGCATCTTG